>JAWHQN010000200.1:0-150018 GCA_033220385.1 Triplophysa yarkandensis | reverse complement strand
AGAGAGAGAGAGAGAGATGTGTTCATCAACCCAAGATGTAGTTCTTCTCACAAACACAACTGAGACCATCGGAGAAAAGAGACAATGGACGATATTACGGATGTCTTTAAAGTCAGTAAGTTTTGCACATCATAACATATGGGAATAAGGTAATATATGTGTAATATATGTCAATAAACAAAATACAAGGGGCTGAAAAGCATCAGGTTTTTAGTTGCATACATATTTGCACTCACTTTATTATAAGTGTCTGTGTATTAACCTGTTCTTTTTATTTACATAATGTCCTCTGATTTAAATCAAATTAAAAAATCTTTTTTATATTTTAAGAAACAGTTATTTTTAGGCTATGATCCTTTTGTTGTGTCGTAATGAATAAGATTATTGTTCTTGTTTTAGAAAGAATTTCATGTGAGGTTATATATGTAATCTTAAAGCTATACTTGAACATTATAATGTTTTATAATGTTGTAATCCATTCCAGTTATTAGTTCATTTTCTTTAGTAATTGTATCCACAGATAGGCTTACACATTGCTTAAGTTGTTATGAAATTGAAAATGAAATGTCACTATCGTGAATTGTATTTTATGACAATAAGTAGATACAAGCAAAAGTAATATGTTTTTATATTTCTTAAATATACCATTTTTATTAATAACATAGTCATGAAGTCATGCCCTTTGAATAACAGCATGCTGTGAATTGTCATAACACTGCAGCAGTAGGAACTATATGACATGCAGACAGTCTAAGACCTTTATAGAAACAGTCATTGACAAAGCTTGTCTGTTTCATTGATCTTCTTACTGCTTTCATGAAACCAAAATGCCTTAGGAGTCATCTACAAACAATTCTGTCATATTTAACATCGTCTAACCATAATACAACATTAATAAATGGATGAGTGGTATTAGAATTCGCTGAACTACACCCTTTCAAAATATTGCTTGTGTTTATCTGAGTGTAAAACAGCAGCAAGAAAAATCGTAATGTATCATAGATGCAACCAATGGAAAATCTCAAATTTAAACTGAAATTAAACAAGGTCCTCTTTTCTTGCCTTGAACAGGGTTTTTAATTTATATCTCTACCTTTACAGCTGGGTTTACAACGGTATAATAGTGTGCATAATAACCGTTCCATGAACAATTGCTTTAATATATTATTCATAACTTGTTATGGTATTATTATATATAATATATAAACATTAATTTCTTGTCTCAAATCTCAAAACACAAATACACAAACGCAGGGAATGAAACTCCAGAGGTGCTTGACAGATATTCTAATGTCCATTTGCGACTATTACACAAGGTGGAAGTACACGAGTCAGCAAGTCGGTTTCAATCGCCATATTAAAAGAGGATAAACCAAAGTGACTTTCTGTAAACTTGCACCGTGACATTCAAAAAAAAAAAAGTGGAACACATTCACTGTGAGTTGTTCTAAAGGTCACTGTCTCTAATTCGAAAGCAAATTACACACATTTTAACACGAAACACAAACAGTTATTCATAACTTCACTGTGTTTATCTGAACAAGATGACGTTGTAGAATGAGTAACTTAGGCTTGTTTAAAGGTTAGCTGTGCTGCAATACAGCCCGGAAGAGTATAGAATGTAAATTGAAATAAAGGAGGGTTTTAAAGATAATCCAATGTTGTTTGTGATTTATCCACACACTTGTGTTGTCAAACTGGTGTATAAATGCAATATGGCACTCGTAGACGTGTGATAGTGCTCCATATCAGCGGCTGTGATTGTCTCCGACTCTGTGCTTGCGGCCTCTGACCTAATCACACTTCTGCATAAGCCATATTGCATTTGTTACCCGGATTAAGAACCTAACCTGCGCACATGCTGTATACTTTTGCATGCTTTGTCTCTTTGGACATGCAATTTAATGGATGGACGTAAAAAAGAGCGAAATGATTATAATCTTTTTCGACTTATATGTACATATACCCAGCATCTACGTAACTTACACAGACATTTTATTTGAGGAAAAACACTGTCAAATGCTTCACTTCACATCAACCCATCACGATTTCAACGTTTACCTAAATTGTTGAACAACAACTATAATTTTACAAATCGATTACATAATTTACAGTACAGCAGTGTAAAAAACATATCATGTGGCTTGGTAAAGTTACAAAACTAACCCGTTATATTTACCAACAAAATATTTTAAAACATTAAATTTATTTTTTTTCAGTGGAAAATATTACAATAATTGATTAGAAGTCCAACAGTCCCCTAAGATGTACAATTCTTAGTGCACAATTGTATGTTTTTTAGGGTTGTGTAATAAAAAAATTATTTCATAATATATATTTATGGTATATATGGTTATATTAACCAATGTATTTGGTTAATTCTAATAGAAATATTTCAGTTAAAGGTCTTTACGTATTTTTTTATCTTTTATATACAAAAATGTAAACAGAACAGTACATTTTTTATGTAAATTGTTTCACGTGACAACATAGACACCCTTATTGAGTGAGTACTGAACAGTAGATAACAGCTTTATTTTTTCATGCTTTTCTAAATGACAAGCTTGAGATAATAAAGTATTTGTCCAGCCATTGGACTTCTTTTTATCTCTTAAGGGCAACTGTTACTAATAAAAATAACATAAAATTTAAAATATATAATAAGTGCTTTATACCGTAAAATAAGTTGAGACGGTTATCTTGCCTAATTTACGGCAAAAATAAACAGGTAATAAAAATGTTTTAAAATATTAAGTTGTGCAGCCTGTTTTGCAATTGTGATTGTTTTCTATTTTATGTCCAGTATGTGACCTGCTTACCTTCATGGGACATGCAATCTCATTCAAGTATACAAGCCTCTCACCTAAGAAAGCCTGGATCATAAACAGTAACAGCTAGAGGAACACTCGAAACATACAGCACCACACGTTTCTTGTCTTTTCTGCAATGGAGAACACAAACATAACTCATTTGGCGGCTGTGTTCGTCAACCCCCATAATCAAGTGCCAATTCTTGATGTGCATGACACGCTCGACACAGACTTCTATGACATGGACTATGGCATTCCCGCTGATGAGATGCCTGACACCACACAGGGAATGGCGTACTTTGTGGCCACCATTGTCATCGGTGTGGTCCTCATCTGTATCATGCTTGTGTGTGGCTTTGGCAACTTCGTGTTCATTGCCACCCTGGCTCGATATAAAAAACTGAGAAACCTCACAAATTTACTGATCGCCAACCTGGCCATCTCTGACTTCATAGTGGCGGTGGTCTGTTGCCCATTCTTAGTGGATTACTATGTAGTTAAACAGCTCTCCTGGGACCATGGGAAGGTGCTGTGTGCCTCTGTGAACTACCTCAGAACTATGTCCCTGTATGTGTCGACTAACGCCTTGCTGGCCATCGCTGTTGACAGGTTGGTTTGCTTCGGTTGTGTTTTTCTAAATATGTGCATTATGTATTGTACAGACAGACATATACCCTTTTATTAGTTTAATTGATGGTTGATTCTGTGACACATAACAAATGTAAAAAAACATTTTTAGAAGTTTAGTTGATGTAATTTTAAATCAAGGATTGTGTATCACATTGAATTGGGAATTGAGCATGCCGCCTTTCCCCTATTTGCAACAATGATCAATCCTAACATATATTAAGTAATACAAATTAAATGTTCTTTTATGTTCAAACATAAATAATTAATAAATAATTTAAGACTTCTGAAATTAGCTTTTACACATTGTCACATAGAGGATTCACTATTATAATACAGAAATTAAAATGTCATGACATCAGCAGCATTTTGTCTTTAAACAAAATAATAAATTAAAATCGCTTCTTAAGTTCCTCAGACACTTAATGAAAACAGCTCCACTACGCCAGGCCAGAGATTCTTTGAATCTCATCCAAGTATTTTTTAAATGTGATAAGGGCCACAAAAAGATGTAACACGCTTTAAGGTTTGTGTTAATGTAAAGAATGAAGTGGATTTAAAAGCAAGATTCAGGGAAGATGATGGATTCAAAGATACCCAGTTATTAAGAGTTCTTAAAACGAAATGCGACCAGTAATATTAACATTGGCATGATCGTTTTTTTCCTTGAAAAGCTATCCATTCGTGAATTGCTTGTAAGATGTCTGTTTCCATAAATCATGAACTAATCTAGCCATTGGTTGTGTGCAGGTTTAGGGCCATAGTTCATCCTTTGAGGCCCAGAATGAAGTACCAGACGGCATACTTCCTCATAACCGGTGTGTGGATTGTTCCAGTGCTCATTTCAATACCTTCTGCTTACTTCGCCTCTGCGACCAAGGTTCCTTACGGAGCCAACCAGAGTAAAACCTTCTGTGCCCAAATATGGACTGTGGACCAACAGCTATATTACCGTTCCTACTACTTGTTCATCTTTGCCGTAGAGTTTGTCGGCCCAGTGCTCATAATGGCCATGTGCTATGTGCGAATCTCCAGGGAACTTTGGTTCAAGAGCGTTCCTGGATTTCAGACGGAGCAGATCCGCAAGCGCCTACGCTGTCGCAGAAAGACGGTCATGGTTCTTATTGGGATTTTGATGGCGTACATCCTCTGCTGGGCTCCGTACTACGGCTACACCATCCTGCGTGACTTTCACCCTTTACTCATCTCCAGAGACAAGAACTCTCTGGTGGCTTTCTACATCATCGAGTGCATTGCCATGAGCAACAGCATGATCAACACTTTCTGCTTTGTCAGTGTGAAGAACAACACTGTCAAGTATTTCAAGAGGATCGTCCTCCTACGATGGAAGTCCACCTACACATTCAGGAAGACTGTGGATGAAATAGACATAACCCCCAATCTGAGTGAATGTAAAAAGGGAGCTGAACTGAGCGGTTTTAATGTCATCCACATCACAGATGATTAAAGAACACTGCTTAAACTGATTGTGAATGACTGATTGTGAAGGACAGTCCTTGTGAAGGATTTTAAAGCAGTAAAAAAGAGAAAACGTGTCCCATTGAGCTGATATGAGAACAGACAAAGTCATCTTCCTGAATGGATGTAAATGTTGGATCTTGATGATCCAAAAAAAATCGGTGTCTAAGGTGGTGTTTTGTCCTGTGAAGTGTTATATTGATGCTTTTTTAAGTAACGATTCATGATCTAGCACAGTTGGTTAATTGTTTGTCACTTTCAAGAATTAATGTCATGAATTTTCAAAAAATATCCAAACACATAATCCATGACCAGTAAGCACTTATAAGACCTTAAGAGATTATTATATATATATATATATATATATATATATATATATATATATATATATAATAGAAAGAATAACTACTGTAGTGTAATAACAGGTGATGGGATGATACGTCAATGTTCATAATTTTTGTATCAGTTTTCTCCCTATAGTTGAAATGACTTTTTTGACTGGTAGAGATGTTCTTCACAGTTTTTGACTGTAGTTTTTCCCATTGCATTGTCTTTTATTTCCCCTGTGGCTTTAAGAGAAGCATTTCACATCTTTTAACAGCATTTGTAGACTACAATTATGGCCTTGTTAACCCACCACTCAGTGTCTATTTTACTGTATTTGCTTCTTTGGATTCACGGACAATTGAATATTCGATGTTATTTGTGTTAGTTAATAAAATGTCTGCATGCATTTTAGCCAAATAAAGTTAATTTAAGAACCAATGTCATATAGTGCTCAGATTTTTTTTAAGATGTATTGATCTGTTTCTGTGATATTTCTGCGTGTCATCTCCAACATAAGACTTCTTTTTTTCTGCTTGCCCTGTAATACAATTTAGCAATTTATGTAAAATCCAAGGACAGATTACCAATAATATATAGATTCTGTTGAATCCAGAACTTGGGCTTGCTTCAGAGTAACAAGAACTGTCAGTTGTTTGGGATTTATCATCGAACTGTTGTAAAAATAAAACATCAGCGGCTGTGATTGTCTCCAGCCTGTGGCCCTGTGACTCTTCACTAGTCATAGCCATGTTGATTTAGAGCACCTTTCCAATCCTGTTTGAGCTTTATTACATTAATAATCACTACTGCAATCAAGTCTAGTCCAGAATGCTAAATGTCTTAAAATGTGATTAATATTTATGTTAATATATAACAGAAAGGTTTGTTTGTTAGGGTATTTGTTATCAATAGTAAATGCATTATCTGACCTAAACTAATGATAAACAGTGTCGTTTTTCAGTATGTGTTTATTCTAAAATTCAAACATTAATTGATGATTACAGATTTTAAATTTGTTTAATGAATGTTAAAGTTAACATAAACTAAAATGAATTAATTCTGTAGAAGATTTTTGGTTGTTACTTCATGTTATCTCATGCATTTACTTTAAACAAATGGAACCTTATTGTAAAGTGTTACAAAATGTATTTGTTAAAAGCAAAAAGACTTTGGGCAAATACTATAAGATTATAATTTTAAATAAATTAAAAGTGCAAGTACTTTTGTTTTTATTTAAAAAAAATAAATACACCGACGACAGGTCAAAATTGCAAGATGTAATATTTTTGGACCTAGAAGAAAACAAACAAGTTAAGATTCATTAACTTACTGTTTTGATAATTATTAAAGAAGAATAGAAATAGTAATATTAGATGGAATAAACCTATAATATATAACACTTATAATATTTAACTTTAGCATTGCTTTTGAGAGAAAGTTCCTCCTTGGGTTTCTCCTCTCAGAAATCAGAAATTAAAATATTAACACATTGTTAATGTTATCTATGTAAAACAATGGTTCACTAAAATATCACAAATCTATTCGTTACATTTTACACAATTCTATTCCTGACGTCCATGATTAAAACATATATCAATACATTTATGATACAAACAATTTGACTTTTCTGTTGTCTATATATCAACATTGAAATTATACAGGCATTTAAACTGAACTTTTGTTGAATTGAAGCTGTTTAATTTATACTTATTGCAAAATACAAAAGTGTCCTCGTACTGAAGGTGTGATGCAACAAAGGCTTCCATTGCACACAACTGCATTGATTTTACTTCAAGAAGTCACTTACTATTTGATTCGCTCTACAGGATTTACGACTATTCCGTTTTCATCATCTTTACCAGAAGGTAAAGAAAAGTTTTAAACCTGGTGTCAGATTCAATTTTCAGCAGCCGCACTGATGTTGAGAGTCATCAAAGTTAGTTATAACCAATGATAATTAATGGAATCATTCTGCCAGTGATTTGAATAAACAGGAATCTTTCTTTAATGTAGTTTGTTAACCCATACACAAAAGACACGTCTACAGCCAAGAGAAATGTGCGCTTTTGAAACGTGAAATATGCAACGTGGGATTCACACAAATGTTTTCACATGCTTGGTCCATGTGTCTTTTCTGTAAGAGGTCTTCAGTCTTTTTTGAGACTTATTTTCCTTATTTTTCATGCAGTAATGAGTTTTCTTAACCATACTGCTGATTAACACAGGAACATGACTGTTTTATTGTGTTATGTTTTTCTGCAACTCTAAACCACACTGATGCTCTAACCACAGTGACTCACAGGCCAACAACCTCGCACTAATGTGCAAACTAAATCTTCTCTTGATTATCTTGCCTGCCTTTTCTACTCTTGTTGCCCGAATAAGTTCCTTTGATATGACTGTGCTTCTCTCTCATAATATAATAATATTCGATAACAGATTTTTGCGAGATGTGGTGACGGGTTCCAGTAAAAAAAACATCCCATACTTCTCGTTTATTTATAGCACTACATTACATATAATCATGTATACATGGTTAATGAAGCAAAACTACACGAGCAGGAGTGATTTTAAGACATCCAAAGGGTTTGCTGGTTTGAAAGAGTGACTGTCTGTCGCATTTATTTGTGGGAGATGGGAAAATATGTATGAAATATTTCTTTTTATACATAGATGGCCCTGGATGTGTTAGCACCAATGTGTGTTTAAGTGTGTTTAATATCACACTGTGATTTCCAAAAGCATGCTGCTACCTGCAGGCAAACACAACACAGAACTCTCGTCTGAGAAAATCACTCAATCAACACTGCAGGTAAACCCTCGTCTTTTTCTGCACCGCTTTTACTAGGAAATTCTTCTGTTTGAAACACGGATGAGAGGAATGCTTCAGGGCCCTAAACAGTGATGGTGTAACATAGAACCTGAATCTGAATTAATGAGACATTACAGTGGTATTTATTATGTGTGTATCTATACAGTACAGATTTAGATGGGGAATATGGATGAATAGCTATGTTGTAGGATTGTATTAGCACGGTCATGAGTTTAACACAAGGGCACAAATACTTATATATATAGTAAGGTCAATAAGTATGTTTGATCACCCTGTTTTCCAACTTTTAAGTCATGGAGGGGTCTAGAATTTTAAGCATAGGTACATTTCACCATGAGAGACAGAATCTAAAAAGAAAAATACAGATTTCACATTGTTGGATTTTTAACAATTTATTTGTAAATGACTGTGCCAAATAAGTATTTGATTACTTTCTCATTAGCAAGATTCCTGACTCTCAAAGTCCGGCTACACTCAGCTAAGGATTCTAAATTAGTAGAACCTGTTTGAGGTCAATAGCTGTCATAAAGTCGCCTGTGCACCCACAATAGGTCAAAGGTCTATGTAGCAACTATGGAGCTGTCAAAAGACACAAGAGACAAAATTGTAGACCTTCACAAAGCTGGAAAGGGCTATTGGCATATGCCAAGCAGCTTGGTGACAAAAGAACAACTGTTGGAGCAATTGTCCGAAAATAAAGAGGCAAATGCTGACTATCAATGTCCCTTGGACTGGGGCCCAACAGAAGATATCTCCTTGTGGGGTATCAAAGATGCAAAGAATGGTGAAGAATCAGCCCAGACCTAAACGTAAGGAGCTGGTCAATGCCGTGAAGAAAGCTGGGACCACAGTTTCCAAGACTACTATCAGTAATAGATTAAGACGTCACAGTTTAAAATCATGCATCACACTGAATGTTCACCTGCTAAAGTCAGCCCGTGTCAAGGCACGTCTGAAGTCCACCAGGCAGTTGCTGGTGCCAGGCCTGAACCTTTTCCCAAGATGGGTGTCACACCAGCTCCCACACCCAAGATGGCTTCCTAGCCAGCCCCACGCCCAAAATCGTCCTTGCCTTCAGTTCAACCTTTGTCCTCACTTCCGGTTTCATCTGGGCTCAAGGATCTCTAGAGACTGCCACCACCCGGACCTGTCCCTCCATCCTTCCCTCGGATTACTTCACCACCTATAAGAACATTTATATTAAACAGCGTCTGGAAGCCGCCCTTTCGGGGATCTGTGATTATTGTCTTATCTTCCCCATCTCTATTATCTTTTGATTTACTCTTGTCTTTGTCATGTCATAAGTAGTTTGCTTATTTCTGTCCTAATTGTTACCCCGATTGTCACAACATATTTGAACTCTTCTGGTTCTCTAGTTCATTGTATGTTGTTAAATGTACCGATGTGGGTGATTGCTGTTGACCCATGTTTTGTTATTAAAGTTAACTACTTTCTTGAACCCCACGTTTCAGTAGTAATCTTACAACTAACTGGTATTATACGTATATGGCCAAATCTTCATGCTGATATGGAGTCGTGTTACAGTCTGAGATGTTGCCTGATGTTGCCTGCCTGAAGACCTTTAAAGGGTTTGTTCACCAACAAAGGTAAATTCATCAACAAAGTACTCATCCTTGACTTGCATTAAACCAACCGGGAGATCATGTTATTGTTGAATATGCTCATTATTTTTGTTTATTTGCGCTCAAAATGTATCCTCATCCCTTTATTTATTTATTACATAATAATGAATGCTTTTCCGCCAGAGTCACACAAAACTCTTTTAATTTGACTTAATTTGTGCTTGGATGATAAATTTATGTCCTAGGGTTATCGAAGGACCTAAGGGTGTCATTGTGGGTAACCTAAACCTTTAAGGTCAAAATCTTGTATATTTTGATTAACAATTTGGGAAACAACAGGGTGTGTCACAAACCTATGTGTCCCCTTGCATTTTCATTTGACCCCAGACTATAATTCCCATGCCCCTCCTGTCCCTTTTTTGTCATTACCCACACCTAACAGTCCTCTCCCTCATCACCCTGATAAAGTTCAAACTTTCCTCCACACACGTGACTCTGACAGTGTGACAATTATTTTATAAGTGTAGAATTTTGCCAGACCTGTCTTATGTTGGATTTGCATGCTTTTTAACATTATAGTATGTGATTGGTCATTACATCAGTAAATAGCAAATTGTTTCAAATATGCATTGAGTAGTTTCATGATTCTGGTATTCTTTCCCCTCTGTGTATTAAAGAAAATGGGAAAAATATAATACATCACAATCACGTAAATTCCAAGGGTTGATGATGGCACAATATAAATAGGACTGTGTTGGTGATGTCAGAGGGAACTGCTAATCCACTGACCGATTACAAGTGTTGTGCCAGTGACATTTCTCACCTGTATCTCACATAAACCTTAACCAACATTAAGAGCATGAAGCCTTGACTGAGAGAAAGAGATGGAGAGCAAATTTACATTTCATCATCAAGCAAGTGCTTTTATGTAAAATGGGAATAAGATAAGAAATGTTACATGCAATGTGTATGACAAGACAAGCCACATGTGTTGTGCCACAATGCTATGATCCGAACGGGTGGCTAGACAAGAAGACATGGTAACCTTATTGTCAGAGTATCACAAACATAACATATAATGTAATATAAGAAGGAACATCTTGAAACTTAGATAGCAACATAAGGTTTTGACCACTTGGTTTGGAATAATTATAGTGTTTCTAAAAAAATAAAAGATTGTGAATGTCATGAGTATGAAGAATATTTTAAGCTGGTAGATGTGAGTTTGTTGATTGCTGATCTCTGTGGATTGTGTCGGGGACTTGTTGGCACTGTGAGTGTGCCCGGAATGCAGAGTGACTCTCTGACACTAATACATCAATTTAATGCAGATGGAATAGTGCATGAAGAGAACACTAATAACCATTTTTACAAAATCTAGCTGTTTTAGTCACACATAATGCTTTGCTCTCTGTCATGAGCTTTAAAAGTGGCACTCATAAAACCTGTCCTCCATTTTTCAGTATAGTTACATAAATATGGGCAATAATGTGAACACAAACTGCATCAAAATAAATTGGACAAGTCTATGAAAGAGAGGTGTAAAGCGTTAAAATATTATCCAGTATAATGAAGTTCCAAAGTTATGGCAATATCTATTTCATATGCTTATAGTAGCTACTGAATAATGGCATGTAATGTCTTTAAATTTAATTAGCATTTACAAGTGAATATTTTCTCAATAGCCTATGACCCCTTAACTGTTTTAAATGGCAATTGTACGCATCTTTCTACACAATGTAGATCAGAGAACCTGAGAACCTTCAACACAGAGCAGCGAGTAGAATTTATTTCAAATTAATTAAAGACAACAGTTTCACTTAAATCATACATGCATAGCCAACATGATAGTGAAGGCAATAAAATAAACTATGAGAACAAAAAAATAATAATGTATGTCATAATTACAATACATGTTATTTATAAAGCACTTTACATTTTAAAGGAAATCTCTAATTGCTACAGAAAATCAATAACAAAACGCACAACAATAAATAAAATTAAGCACAAAAATTAAATATTAAATTATTGTTAAATAAATGGTTTTAGCCCCCTTTTAAATGTATCAGTTTTCTGTAGTTTCTAATGTTACTACAGTACATCAATGCTTTTTACATCTGAAAACAGTTATTTGGGGAGGGGCATATATATACAGGATTTAAAATCTTAAACCCACCAACCTGCCATATTGTGGGGAAAAAAATCTTCTTTTGTACATAAAAATGCCTGACCAAAATCTAGCAGTAAAATGATTTAGAATAAAGGTTCTTTTTGAAGGCACATTTATTTTTGGAACTGTCCGAATTCCTAGTGGACACTATTAAGTGCACATATTCAATCCCATAATGGATCACAATATAAAATGTACATCTGTCTATGGTAAGTTATGCACTGAATACATTTCTGCATCTCTGCAGAATATGGCGCTCGCAGCTCCTTCGTAGTTAGAGTGTCTTACTTATTTTTACCTGCTCTACACAATCTACAATCCAAAATAATAACGTACCTTGTAAGATCACTAGTCAAATTGTTCAATTACAGATTTTTTTCAGTGATACGGCAAGGAAAAAAGAAAAGAATGAATTTTAAATCTCACAGAATTTTTTTGTGTTGATATAAATGATCAAAAAGCTGTGTTCACATCTAAACCCATAATTTCTTGCCAGCAAGACACAGAAATCCAGACCATAGGAAAGTAATTTCTCTAAAGCAATATGATTGCTTATGAAGTGCTTGTCTGAAGTGCTCTCTCAATAGGAATAACATGCTGAAAATATCTTTAAGGTGCTGTCAATCCAAGCAGAGTCAATACTGGTTCAGTGTTGCATAAAATCCCTTGAAGACACTTTCCCCAATATATTTTATGAACATAGCTTGTACTTGGCCTAGATGACCTCCAAAATTTTGTTTTAAATGCTGATTTGATAAAAGTCAAATAAAATAAAAAAAATCGGAGTTTCTCTCCTATTATTTATTATGTTGCCAACATTTTCTCACTTTATCTTGATAAAAGATTTTTAAGGATTAAGAAATTTCAATTAAGCTTATTTGAGAGCGCCTAATTTTTATGTCCATATGAAGATTTGATGAACATTTGTGTTCCTTTGGAATCAAACCTACAAGCTTCTGCACAACTTACACAATGCTCTACAAGCTACAGGAACGTTTTTGTTCATTTTCATTTCAGCTTCTGTCACTTGGAAACTGTCGGCTTGGGAAAACACTGTTTATGCTTCCCACAGTGCTGAAAGGATAAAAAAATCAAAGTGATATGAAAAGCGTCCTGTGTGTTTAAACACGCATTTTTCCGAATGCCAATGTGATGTCAATTTTTGTGTTCTAGTCATAACATTTCACAAAAGCAATCGTTTTATGAAATTGTACACGTCCAAGCTAGAGCCAGTTTCCATTTAAACACAGTTGCCAACACAAATAAACCTTTTCATAGTTGGGTTTTGGTTTCTAAATCGACATGAAAGAGCAGTTGTTCACAGAAGATGGGAATGGACATACAGGATGAATGTTTGATTAATGTTATAACATTGTAAGAAAATGTTTTTATTTACTGTCATTTTTTATGTTCATTTGTGTTATAAGTTAGAGAATTCAAAAATGACGATTGTTGGTTTTTGATTTTATTCAATGTAATAACTTATTATATATATTACCACTGAGGGTCCGGGTCAAGGTCAAAAGTGAAAGAGCTTGGGGAAAAGAAAGAAGGGAGTTTGAACAAATATTAAGCTTTGAATATACAGGTGTAGATTAAGGGGTTTTCAGAGAGAATGATGATTCTAATTTTTCATCACTGTTTCGACAAGTAAGCAGGCCGATTTCCGTTTTTTTCTTTGGGCAACAAACAATAAATGATGCAATTGTAAATAAACAAAGTTTTTAGTTAGTATTTCACGCGCCAAACTGGCTTTGGTTGTTTAAACAATAACTGTAACTGAACTGTAATCTGAAATTAAATTAATTATTCCATAATGTACAATCTAATACTCTTTAGTAAAGTAAAACAGTTGCAAATTCAGTAGGCTGTCACTTCAAAGTTAAATTATTATATTCATTTTTTACATAACTAGATTTATTTGTGGATTTTCAGAAGGAAATTCATGTTAATTTTGACAAAATAATCATTCCACGGTGCTTTGCATTTCAGTGGTTTTGGTGTTTCTTTTGCTCTTTCTAAAAAATCACATCCTGAGAATGATTAAAGTCCACTTTGGCAGTCGTTAAATTTTTCCTTTGTCAGACGTTAAATCAATACGTGTTTCTGGATTACCCCAGTCATGGATTTCTACCGGTTTGCATTGCTGATTTCCTTTTTTGAATTTTTTGTTTTACTCATTGCATTTGAATCTGCTTCTCCGCTTACCACGTCCCAAACTTTCAATCCACTTGCTCTGCGTGCTATGTTTTTTTCCACTGGCCCCACTGTGCTCAATTCATTCTTTTAGCAGATATTTTCTCTTCAATCCATTTGGTTTGGTTTTGTAAGCATTTCTTGTACTTGACTGTGCTGGCATATAAACACAAACAGAGCAACACACTGTTTCAGCGCGTTTTTCCAAGGAGACGTTTCAGTGACACGGTTGGAGAAAATACATCTGCTGCATTCAATAAATTCTTGATGATTTTGAATTCAAAGCTCTCCTTATGGCGCACATGCCCTCCCCTCTACCTAAAAGGTCCCAAAAGGTTAAGACATCTTCTCTGCATCAGTTCCTCTATGGTGGAACGATCTGCCCCTTACAACACGTTTGGCAGACGCGACATCTTTTTAAAAACGCTTAAAAACGTATATCTTCTTCCCTCCTACAGGTTTTGTCTTGCCATTAGTAATTCGTTGTACCACTGTTTCACCATATTGTTATCTCTGCTATTGTCTAAATCATTGTATCCTCAATCTTTGTAAGTCCCTTCGGATAAGAGCGTTTGCCAAATGCCCCAATGTAAATGTAAATGTTAGCTGTGAATTTTTACAGTGGAGGATTTTTCTTCCAGTAGCTACAATGTCAGACCCACTGTGCCATGTCAGCAAACCCGTGGCACGTGGGCCACACAAGGCAGACTTGGTAAGTGAGAGTCTGGCATTGCTTTAGACATGTTTAAGTGATTATCATGTAAAAAACGTGCACTTTGATTTTGGAAACTTTCCAGTTTTTAACCATTTTGGCAATAATCATTGCGAGCCAAGGGACATGAACCTTACATGCTAAACAAAACTGCACAGGACAGCAAACACAAGGGCTTTAAAAATGGGACATAATGATGGTTAATGATAAGAGGAAGGTGTGGGGGGGACAGAGCTGAAACAAATGACACACAGCATCAAACGGTGGCCCTGAACTTCCAAATAAAACAAGCACAAAGCTATGGTACTATCAATACCTGGTCCACAAAACTAGAGGATTTTTGACAACAAGGACTAGTTCGGCCCTAATTCTGTCTTTATAATAAGAGAGATTGTTTTGGGACCGGGAAGAGCTTTGAGCTGCCGGTTATGCAAAGCCTCTTCTGACATATCACCTGTTTTTGGAGTGAGTGCCCCGGGCCTACTGAGCCTGAATTAATTTAGCAGGCCACCACACTGAGTCCGACCACATTGGAGGTCTTTATTTTCATTACAGTGGCGTAAATGGATTTTATTTATGGGCCCCAACGAATACTGTACCAGCTAGCAATGGGTGTAAGGACCTCTTGTCTGTGGGTTGCTGAAGAAGTGTTAAAGTGAAAGAGACAAACTGTTGTTTCTATAATGAGATTTGTGTAAGGGGTGTTAAACCTACCTAACTGTCTGTACTCCATGGTTATTGTTTTTTTTCCCATTAATAATTCATTCTTCTCAAGTCATTTAAGAAAGAAAAGGGAAACATTGGGTCAATTGAAAAACAAAGATTATTTATTTAGGATTAACGAAGTCAAGGTGCCATTTACATTAAATAAGTAATAAGGTGTAAGAGCGCTGTAATTGAAATATATTTCACATCATTTAGATAAAACAAGAAAAATAGTATAAAAAATAGTGTTGCATTAGACCTGTTCCAGGAGCCTGGCTCTTCCATCAACATATAACCCTCTACAGGTGAACAATTACTGAGCCCTAGACCCTTAATATCTCCAAAAACAAATGGTCTACAGCTGGCACCGTAGACAGGTCGTCTGAACAGAGGAAAATTGGGGGTTCTTAGCCGACCACGCACTAAAATGTGTATGTGTCAAACCGGTAATGTGTCAGCCATAGTGACTTCTGTGCGCCATAAGTACATGTAGGGTATCAATAGCATTGCCTTAGGAACTTAGGTTCAAGTACCTTCCCAAATTCAATCCTCAAAGGCACAGTGGACCTATGATCATGACTGGAGGGAGTATTGGACCAGGGTTTACCACTTGTGGGCAGGAGAAGGGACAAAGAATCTGCCTTTCCGTTCTGTGAGCCTGTAGGGTGGGTAACAGAGAAATTCAACCACATGGAGACAAACACCCATCCAGCCAGTCCGTAATAAACGCCTGTCTTCCAAGATATACTCTTGATTTGTGTCATCAGTTATCACAGTGAAGGTCAACTGTCAGATAAACTGTTGACACAATGCGTTTGTGATGTACTTTTCCATGGCCTTTATTCCAGGATGGATGGGGATCAATATCGTCGTCTGACAGAGATGGTAGGAGCTATAATTATAAAGCACAAGATAGCGAAATGTCTAAAATGTCTGAATTAAGAGTTGAATTCTGTACTGAGAAGTGTAGAGAGATAATCTTGTTATACAAGATTTGCCATCCTGATTAACACACTGTCAGGTTCGAAGTTATCTATGTTCCGAGTATCTCCAATCTCTCAGGACCTGAAATGAAATACCCACATACTCTTTTGTTTCTTTTCTATACAGCTCCACTGTACAGCAGTCATTCCTTCTGTCCATTGCACATCAATGACTTCTTGATCAAAAATACAGATATTACCATTATACATATATTGATACATTTCGGTGATTGGATTATCTGCTTTTATTTAAAAAAAACACAGGTCACAATAACCATTTTATTGATATCTCATGACAAACAGGCTTGATTCCATTTGCAAGACATCTGTATTTTTGAATGAGCCTTTCGAGAGCATTAGCAGTTTGTTTTTAGGTTACTGTCTCATAAAGTTGTCATGTTTTATGTTGCCAGCTTGTCGCCATTAATAGTGCCATTCCTCTTCACGGCTTGAAATTGTCTGTCGAAACGCCCTGTTAATTTGTTAGCACCTTAGGGTCTGTGTGATATAATATTATGATGGGGTTGGTTTAACTTCTTGGCCACCTTCATCTTAATTCTACTCTCAGCAGGCCGGGGGAAATAAATGGCTGCTGCTCAACAGCATTTCCTTTCGGGAGCATTCTTATAAGAACATTATTTCTGAAGAGGGAGAAGCTTTACGATGGAATAGAGGAGATGTCACTTAAGACTTATAATCAGAGAAGATGTCTTACATGATTTGGATTTTCACAGATCCCACAAGGTGTCTCAGACAGATGAGGGTCAGCCAGACGGATGCACAGAAAGACCTTTCCAAGTGTCATCCGTTAATAACTACGATACTGCCATCAAGCAAAAATTAGTTGTGTATTTCAGATTGTGTTGGTGGTGGATGTGTGTGGGGATTAATTGTGGTTTGTTGTTACTTGAAGGCGCCGCAAAGCACATTTGTTACATCGAGATAAGGTTAAGTAGCTTTTAATGCTTGTGTTCGTGGACCTTCGGGCTATGTCTTCTTAATGTCACTTAGGCAGTCATTGAGAGACATTGCTTTTGAAATAACGTGTTAAGAAAAGACACAATGCAACATAAAAACTTTGTTAAATTAACCAACATTGTTAAATAACCTGGATTATTCTTTTCAGCTGGACATTAGACATTTGGAATATAAGTTAAGTAGTGCTTACCTATGGTAAAGGTAACAAAGTACTGTGGATGGTTGCTATGCTGTTGATAAGGTAATAAGATGAGAATACAGTACATATTTAGCAGAGTTAAGGTACAAATGACTGTTTACTGGCCCACATAAAAAAACATCCCAAATTCTCTGATATGGTTCGGTTCTTTCTTTCATTGTAAGTATAAAAAACATCAATTTTATTATCAACCTGGAAAAAGTGAAAGTAAGATCATAAATTACCTTTAGATAGCACAAAATCAAAAATTCATTTATTCATCTTAAAACCTGTATAACTTTCTGCAGAACGGAAAATATATTTTGAAGAATGTTCTAAAACCAACTTACATCAACCCCCTTTTTTTCAATTGTTTTCCTATTAAATCTAAAAATAATAAGTCATTTGCATATGCAGAAGACAAATAATTGATAACAGGATAAAGAATATCTTAAGCTTGCTCTATACAATACAGTTGGTAAGACTTTTAAATATTAATACACTGAAAATAAATCATTTTTCTTGTCCAATTTACTTAATTAAACCAAGTTAAATTAATACTTTTTTAATTTGGTCACAACATTATTTTTTGTATTATCATGTTATCATGTCTTGTAACATTTATCATTTATCATTGTGTAGCTTAATGAATTTATGTTTGGTCAATATGATACGCGTTGTTTCAGTGTCGAATTGGTACAACTGGATAGAGGGTTTTATTTTCCATTATGCTTTGTAAATGACTACATGTTGATGGTTATGAGTGTGTTCTTAAATGCAAGGAAATATAGTGTTTAATGTTCATTTATCTTTTAAATCTTATTACATCTTAGAACTGTTGAGAAAAGCGTTGTCTTTCTTTAGGCCGGGGGGATGTCAAACTCAACCGTAAAAATTTAAAGGAGTCAATACACATTCTTTAGACAGACTTTTAGAACTGAATTGGTTAGAATCAAGGATGGGCTGGATTAACGATTCTTCTTCCAGTTTAAAACTAGCTATCACATCAGCTTCACTTTGTGATTTTGCTCTTGTGAAAATAGTGTACTGTGACACTAGACTCCTCTACCTCTTCAAGTTCTTCTACCTTTTGTATGTTTCTGATGTATGTCCAGGGGCCTCATTTATAAAAGTGTGCGTAGGATCCTGACTAAAACTCTACGTACGCACAAAAGCCAAAAAGAGCGTACGCAAAAAAATATTCAGATTTATAAAACCATGCGTACGCACACCTGCACGCAATTTTCACTTTATAAATCACAACCTACCGGATAATCTGCGCACGCAAAAAAATCTCATGTACCGCCCTCTATACGCCCACATTTAACCATATATAGTCAATGCAAATGAGCTCAGTGGCCGTGCATATTAAGAAGAGAGCGAGGAAATATAAAAATATGTGTTTTTAAAACAAAATCATGACAGAAATGGAGAGCAAGGCAGAACTAGAGGTTCTTGTGAGTGAGGTGGATTAATGGAAGGTTATTTTATTTGATGGAATTATTAATAAAAATAATATTCAGCGTGGACACATCACTGCTGCGGTAAACAGAACCGATCCAGATATAAAAGAGAAGTATTTCCGATCTTAAGATGGGAATAAAGAAACGGTTTGTCTCTCACTGACAAAATGTGTGGGCGACTGGTGAGGGCAAAGGTGCCCCCGATTCTCTGCCAATCCAGTGTGTGTGGCATTGTGTCTGAGAGGGAGAGACACACATGTGCTGATACAGGTCAATAACTTTATTGCTTGCGTGCTCAATTAAATAAAATAAATCACACAATTGGTTTAGTTCTTATTCTTGCAGCGCAGAGTCTGCGGGGCTCTGGAGTTCCCCGAGGTCCCCAGCACAAGCGCGGGAGTCCCGTGCCATACACACAGCTGGAAGTGGACGGGTGCTGACTGAGGCTGTTCTGCAGACCCCATTAATGCAATTACTTTAATCGCAGATGAGCTTAAGCAAATAAGGGTTGTGCGGTGACATTGCATATACATTAAAGGATCTTGTTTAAAAATGAACCTTTGCACTGTTGTTCTTCACAAACGGCGCATTACTCCCTGAAGGAGTCTTGCTCCCTGATGATGTCCTTCTAGTTCGGGAGGGGGGGGGGTGTCAGGCTCTTCACGGTGGTGTTCTGTGTCCCTCCGAAGTCTGCCATTGGCATAATCTGCCAGCAGTGCCAGCGCATCCATCATACAATATGCATTGAAGTGTTGCTGCAGTAGGCTATTTATGTTTTCAGCGATCATATTTAATCATTTACAACTTATCACATTAATCACGTAATGAGTGATAGGCGTACATCCATTTAAGAATGGAAGTGAAAGACATTACACTTACGTACTTTCAGCATATATTTCCTTTTATGTCTTTAAACTGAACATGCATGTATGTATCTTTAGGACCCTTAATGGTGATTTAATGTTATTTGTATTTTTTGTTGTAACCAGGACCTATGAGCAACTGGTAAATATTGTAAATATTGAAATATGTCAAAGTAAATTAATTCAAAGGGTTAATTCCCTTCATCTGCAGTCAGTTCCCCATCAGTGTCGCCAAACTGCTTTGTCTTCTAAATGTGCGTACGCATGGGTCAGAGTTTGCGTGTAGGTCGCATGTTTTCACGTCAAGTTTTTCTTTATAAATCCCAACTTTTGCGCAGGAACTGGCGTACGCATGTTTTCAGCTCCGTTTTGTGCGTACGCAAGCTTTATAAATGAGGCCCCAGGTCTTTCTACTTTTACTATATTTTGTCTCGCAACGCTGTCTTCTGTTGTATATTTTAATTACAGCCACATTACCTCCATAAAAAAAGATACACAACTTTATCTTCAATATCATCAAACATACTCTCTACCTTCCGCTGCCTATATAAAGTTCAGGCATGCTTCGCTCTCTTCTTCTTCCAGTTTAATGACTGTTCACTGACTATGGGTATGATCACATCCTACTGGACAGTTTGCTTCTAGTGACTTATGGATCCACATCTTTTCCTTGCCCCGTCTATCCCAGGGGACCAGAGCCCAATCTTCAGATGGCACTGCATGTTAAGCTCCTCCATCATCCACACTTTCCAAGCTTCTCTAATCACTCAAGTGCTTGGCGATCTGTTGCTTGGTGACTGGAGGTCATAACCGCACGGTAGCTGTTGCTGTGCATTGTAGGATTTGCAGTATGAGTGGCACCTGCGTCATATGACATGACTTATTATATGATGTCTCGGGCAACATCGAATTTAATTGTGGAACGGATGTACCCACATGTCTTAAGTTTGACATGTCTGCCTTAGGAAGTTACAGGTTTTGGGCAACTTGATCATAAATAAATTGTGCTGACTTAACATTATTTTATTTTGCGCTTTATTTTTTATGTTTATCCAACACAATTTATTCAGTGTAGGAGCTGTGCTGAAAAGTTTGCAGCAAACAAGTGGAAGAACAACTACATGCCCCTCCTCGCTCTCAAACACTCCTTGATCGAGCGGTTCCAATGTCAATGCCCCGAGGAGTTTACAAAACTGTACACACGGATACACATGCACATACAGGGAGACAAGGGTAACCCTGAGGCTATTATGGGCTTTCACAGAGGCAGAGGTCGATTGTGGCTCAGATTAAAGGCTCATCGAGGTCTGTGTTGATGCTAAGTGGTTCTGATATGTGGCAACCTGATGGAAAAGAACCACACTTCCAAATCTTAGCAACATAACAGGCCGAAGAAACTCAGAAGAAATAAATCCTAAGTGACAAATTACATGTCATGTTTCTGACAACGTGTCGTACGTGTGCATTACATCAACCATCAACTTACAGCATGTACTATCCTTTATATTTATTTTATATTTTGTAATGTAAGAGATATGTTTGTCTTAAGAAAAAATTCATAGACTGCTAGTCTTCACAGAAGGCCTACACAGAAGGTCTTTCTCAATGCATTTACACAAAGTGAATAATGTGAATTAAGGTAATAGTAATCTTAAAGTTATCTAGCTTTGCGTAACATCACTAAAGTTTTACTGAATAATATTTTTCATCAACATTGGACTGGAACTGAAATGAAACATCGAGATTAAGAAAGAGAGCACAAGTAGCAGCTGTTTTTTAGGCTATAAGTGCAAAGACTTAAAAAGAATTGTTTTTTTAAACGATTCACACTAAAAACAGTCTTTGAAATTAATAAAGAATGCTAATGAATAATACATTTATTTTTTAAGATATTCAACTAAAATGTTCATTGTACATAAGTTTTTTAAATTTAAAAGTGTCCAACTAACATGTTGACTTAGACTTGTTCATTCAACAGAGATTTCTCAGGTGTGAGAGTGGCATGGAATCCTGCCCACCGAGCCTTTCAGCAGTGCTTGCACTCACCAGTCATCCCGGCAAAATTACAACAGGAAACCCGGTCACAACACATACAGATCACAGATGAACATGAGCTCTGAAATTTCCATTTAACAGGTCAAACTGTAAATTTAGATGTAGTAGTTGTAAAAGTCCCTGTTAAGGTGTTTAACCCAATATTAGCTGTTTTTGCTTGTTTTTCAGTCCAAGTTGTGGCTACATGTAATTTATCTATTTTTATACAAAATTTAACAAAACATTGTTATTATTTACTAAAGTAAGGAAACACATTTAGACTCAATTACTAAACAAATGAATAATATTATTCATTGTATATATATATATATATATATATATCTACTACGACCAATTTGATAGCAAGTGCGACCTAATTTCTAAATTTCCCCGGAGCGACCAGCACTTAAAGTCTCCATTTGGTTCTATAACGGACACACATTAGGCCAGTATCTTGGTTTAAAAACCAATCAGAGATAGTGACGGGCGGACCCCCCCTCTGATTAATCCTGGTTCAGATATTCCTGCCTGTACCTGTTTGCGTCTGAAAATCCATGCGCTCCACTGCAGTCAGACAGAGAGGAGGCAAGTAGTAAGAGAAGTTGAAAACAATGATTGAATGAGAATTTTTTTCATAAAGAATGTTACGAATTTTTTTTCCTCAAATGTCTTGCTTTAAGTATTTAAAGCATTATTTTTTTATCGCACAAACTATTTATTTTTTGTTCAATGAAGAGGCATCTGTTCTTGGTTGTTGGTTGTCTTCCTATAAACTGTATCCTTTTGTGTCACATCCATAATGCAAATTGTCACATCCATCATTGAATTGCCCATATTTAATGTTCTTATAACTGAAAATATACTAATTTAATTTCAATGATCAATGACAGTCGGACCAAGTTTGTGTGGTCAGAGAACTCTCACTCCCCCTGAAGAGATGTTTGTTTCAGGCCGCTATGGCCGCAATGGTTGTTCAGTAGAGCTGAATTCCGCTTCTCTCTCGGACAGGGAGAAAGAGCCATTTTGGACACCCCGGGAGTCTCGAAAGTCATTTCAGTGCCACATTGACTCAGATGCCGAAAACTTGTTAAGAAGCTAAGTGGGAAGGTGAGGCTTTTCAGCTCTGTTTGGCAAGGAAGGTACAGAGTCCACTGCCTCGACCAATCTACCCACAAGCTAGGGATCGTCGACACCAGCTACTTAAAGTTGTGTTCCCGACCCAAAGCCTGCTACAGTCGAGACTGGAATTGAACTGCTGGTTTCGTGTGGTCAGAGGAGAACTGGCTCCCCAACTTAGCCTTGTTTCTCCTAAGCCACCAGATCCAGGCTACATACAGATCAGAGGAACATTGCAATGACCAGGACATCCAGGACATCTAGAGGATACAGATTTGGGGATCTACTGAGAACAAAGGAATAGTTGTGCCACAGTTGTGGCATAACTTGTTGTGCAGGCTGATGAAATGTTGCATTCTGAACGATGCTATCCACAGCCCAAATATAAACAAACTTATACGCTTGTGCACAAGGCTTGTAGTGCTGTCGTGTTCAAAGTTTTCTAATACATTGGCAGAATTGCTTTTGGCACTTAAGGCCTCGCTACCTGCATCTGACAACTCAGACTGTGCTGAAATATGACAAGCTTCTCTCCAATCTGTTGGAGCAGTGGCATAAGAATGTGATAGATTCTTCGGGCTTTTGACCCAGCTGAGGAAGCATGTTTGGTTATCTCAGACTGGATCTCCAGAATCTGGTAAAGAATTTATTGAACCAAATTCCTCTTGCTCTGGGACAGATGTTTGGTGTACAGGCCCAGGAGGTATACAGAATCTCCTTGTATCTGAAATGTGGTCAATGAATTTTAGGTGACAAATTACTTTTCAATTTTCCTCTTCAGCAGCAGCTAAGTATTGGCTTTATGTAAAGCAGAATGGTGTCACCACCGTGCCAGTTCGGAGCACCTACACAATTTGATGCTCCAAGGCGCAATGTCACATCAAAGGCCCATCCCACCTCTAATGCTGGGCCCCGCCATTTTCATAACTGAAGTTACACGGTCGACGATGGTCTTTTCTCCTAGAGCACTTAAAGTTCTGGGAGATTATAACATTAGACAGATGGCTTTTGGACACCCTGTTAAAAGGGTACAAACTACAGTTTCACGATCGACTGCAGGGTGCTGCAGTGATAGCTGCCCAGTGCTCTGGCAATGTGAGGTCACATTTCGGGTGAAACAGGACATAGGTCACTTTCACTTAAAGGGGTCCTCCCTACGTCGGGGCGGAACCCGAAATATCTGGTTGCATGAAAGAGTAACTGTTGCAAAAAACAAGCCATAGCAATTCTGCTTGGGCCAGATCAGCTTAATGGCTTTTTATCCAAAAATTTCCCGAATCAAAAAAGTGGTTTGAGAATTTAACCCATTTTGGACTTGGGGTACCTAAAAGCCTTCTTGAAGTGTCTAGCTTTTCACATTCTGTGCATAGCAGATGTTATATGTGCAGTAAACTAAAATGACTGGATCATAACCCTAGACTTAAAAGTTGCATACTATCACATTCCAAATGCAGAACATCACAGATGGTTCCTTCAGATTCTTGTCGGTGGAGTGAAAGAAAAATTTTGAGTTCTTCCCTTCGGGGTTAGCCCTAGCACCCATAAAGTTTACCATATGTTTGCAAGTTTCTCTACAACCTTCACAACACAAGGGTATGCAGATTTTACTTAACCTGGACAACTGGCTCCTGTGTGCCCTGTCGCAGCTTTGGCTGTGAGAAAAAACAAAGAGGTTACTAATGCATATAGAAGCGCTTGGTTTTAAGATAAACTACAAGACGAGTTGTCTGATTCAGGCTCAGACTGTTCCATTTCCTTCCCGTTTTCAGACAAGGACAAGCAAGAGGCTTTAGGTCAGGAGGTTTTGTTGCACAACTGGCAAGTTTGATGCATGCTTTCCCACCCCAACCATTACTTTGGAAGAGGTTGCTTCAGATCCAGGAGACGAGACTGATGTGAAAATGAAGTCTAACTTTTGGTGGACCTCATTTTCCACGATGTCCAGAATTTTTTTATAATTAAGCAGATGCTTTTATCCAAAGCAACTTAGGAATGAGAAAGTCAAAGAGATACATATTGAAATATTTATATTGAATTACAGTATAATAATGCATCCGTGTTCTTTTCTTCTATTGAGATCTTCCACTGTTTCTTATAAAACAAAAATCAATATTTGTCTTCGAAGACGATCAGCTTGCAATTTTGTGCTACAACTGAACTACATTCCCAGAAAATGTACTCCCCTTGTTTGGCCATTAAAATAGGTTGACCTTAAAAAGGCATCCATCAAATCAGAATTAGAATTTATATGAGATAGTATTTAATTCCATGAACTACAAGAAGAAACAACCCACGTGCATACAGCTCTTGCCAAAATACTTTTTATTAAGAACACAACATAATATGAAATCCCTTGAGGAGAAAACAAGAAGAAACTACAAAGTATCAAACTAAACTTGACGCTAAAACCTTGACTTGAAACAGGACACAAGCAGGGGAAGACCGGTGACGAGGAAAAAGGTTAAGGCCTTGAACGCATGAAGACATAAACTCATAAGGGGATAATGAATAAGAAAACACGGAGATGGGGCTAAGACTTAATCAAGGTGAGCACAATGCGAACCAATAGCAATGTGCTTCCAACACAAACACAAGACATGGGGTTATCATCAGACAGGTTTCCACCTTTATTATGCATGTGTTGGTATAATGGCCAAAAGTGCGTTTATCAGTAAGTGAAGATATTAAAGTCTTCAGCCTTTCTAAATAGAAATGTTTCTTTATTTGCAAATATTTAATACAACGTTCTACTTCACGTATAGTTTTAATATCCAACTTTGGATGGAACCTGGCTATTGGACCTGTTCTTCCAACAAGGCAAAGAAGAATACTAAGGGCAGAACCATGACAATTAACAGTAATGTTTGATATTCATAGACAATAACACAATTACCAAACCTTACTTGAAATGTTTCAGGGCATGTACTGCCCTCTTGTGTAATGAGCATGAAGTCTTCACTGATACAAAACCATTAAAACTCATTTAAAAGAACCAAACTATTCAATATGTTTGTAGTCAGTATTCAGTATGACTTACTTTCAATGAAGACAGCAGACTTATCAGTATATTATATAACTTATTTATGTTATGTTATGTTATGTTATGTTATGTTATGTTATGTTATGTTATGTTATGTTATGTTATGTTATGTTATGTTATGTTATATCTTATGTTTATGTTGTTATGTTATTAATATTTAATAGGTATTTATGAAGTCAGCTCCAAAAAGCCAAGTATATTGATTAATCTCCTGCTGTTTGCATATACAATAATTATGAGATAACTACCATAAATGATTGTTCTAGTTATTAGTGATTTTTTTATTTCTGTGCAACATTCTGTATGGGCAGTGAACATCTTGAATGAAGGAAACGTTGTTGTTTCTGTCGTTTTGTGGTGGCCCATATCTAGTGTGATGGCGGAAGAGCAGATTGTGATGGCAAGTGGGTGGTAAATGTTTGGTTCGTTTGAGGGTGTGTGGTTCTAGATATTTGAGGTTTCTAGAACATCAACTAATCCTCTAATAAAAAGTTTTTTTTATTTCTTACATTTTTCTAATAATGGAAATGTAGTTTCATCCTAAGTTAAAGGAGACATGGCTGTAGTTTACATGTAAAGGTGTTATTAAAAATAATTACAATAATACTATATAATATCATAATGTTATTATAAAAAAGTTTACATGCTAGCTTTTCATCACAAAAAAACTCAAGTCACATGAACTGTAGCAATGTCGGGTTTTTGTAAGAACAGAATGTTACAGTTGAAAATTCTAAATATGTTGAAAACAGACTTCCATGAGGGCTTTTCGGTTCCTTAAAGGACCCGCTCTTAAAAGTCTCAATTTCGAAATATCTTAACAAGACTAATGTTCCAATACTGAAATTACGTATCTGATAAAGAACTAAAGAAAAATAATTATTGATATGAAAGAATACTCATCAGCTACCATGCATCTGAAATCCAACTATTAACCAATATACCAACAAGTAGGCTGCCAATCTACATGTATTTGGACTATGGGAGACCCCCAAAGAGTACCCCAGAATACAACAGAGCTTTTACACTGTCTTTGAATCCCGACTGACTGATGAAACATTTCTAAAAAAGACCAACTCAAAACAGGAAGTGCTATTACTTTAAATAAAAATGGGACATTGCTGGACATTGAAGATTTCCACTGTGTTGACAGTTCTGGATGGGCGATTAATACCATTGCAATATCAGTCACTGGAAACTCTTAGACAACATCTGCCCACATCCTGCCTCCATGTGGGGGTTTCCTTTTTCTATTTTTAATGTGAGAGAATGTGTCATGAATGTCAAAAGACTTTTTTTTGTACTGTGCGAGCTTTAAAAACACAAAGTTTTACTCCTGGTAAAATAAAACCGTTTAAACACAGCTATAAATAGCTCTTTCAAACACTTTAAAATAACTCTGCATGTAGGTTTTTGTTCCTCATTACACACACTGCATGGCAATCATTGCTTGAGTCTTATGCGGTTATTTCCCGGACTTGGCAATGCTTTGGACGGCTGTGATCCAATCCTTCCGCTCCTCGGCTGTAGCCGCTTGCAGGTAGTAGTGTATCTCATCAGAAGTGATGATTTCAAAGAGATTCCCATCAACTTCATGTTTCTTCGCTGTCAACAAAATGAGGAACAGACATTAAAGCTGTGTGTCTGTTCCCATGACCCATACGCTTCAAATGCACAGCTTAGTTATTCAAGTCATATATGAATCAAAGTGTATTGTTGTCATGGCGACGGAAATGGATGTCATACCATCAGGCACATATTCCACAGCAGTAACAACTGACCCACGGAGGTGAATGGACCCTAGTGGATCTTCCTCAGCCTAAACAAAAAGACAGACAGATTGACCAAATAGCTCCAGACAGTGCAGGAAAATCCTTCAAGATGCTCACCTTGGTGGGATCATAGTAGTGGATGTAGGCAGGATCATCCCTGAGAATAAACTTCCTGACTTTCCAGTTCTTTCGCCTGTGGCCCTGTTTAAAATAAAAGAAGAAAAACGATAAGCTTATCCAGCCCACCATCGAAGTCACGCTTTTTTCTACTATAATGCACAGATCTCACCTGTTTCAGCAAACAGCCCTGTTTGACTATAGCACCTCTGAACTCGTCCTTCACAAGGACATCTTCATCGCTGGAGTAACCTTCACAGAAGAAACCACTATCTGCCTGTAGACCGACAAACATGCAACACGAGAGTTCAAAAACCCTACAACATGAAACTGTTCCAAAAACCTAGTGAGCTTTCTTATTATCATCTGTCTACATAAGTCTTTGCATGCTTTCATGAAGAACTAAACTGCAACCTCAAATGTGACAAATTTTGTACACCCCCCAGACGGAATTAGCCTGTAACAATACACTATTGTAACGCACCGCACATGAATGTGTGTCTTTAACTCACAAAATAATAAAGGGCATCTGTTTGGTCCAGAAAAGCACATTCTGCTGCCTTGTCAACTGCATCTTTAGAGATGTCTCCAGCCGGCTGCAGAAAACCCTCATTCAGAAGTCCAGTGGCCAGCATCAAACCCTCGCCTCTGTTTCTTGCCTTTCCTTCACCAACCAACCAATCCACCACTGTGGTTCCTGTTAATAGATCACCGCAGGAGAGCCGTGAGATGATAAATAAGGTTCTGCACATGTCAATGGTTTCTTCTAGACAGCAAGAGGACTAAACAAAAACGAACTTCGGCACATACTCTATGGTTCTTACATTGCAAACTATTTCCATGACCTTTCTCGAGAGAACCTGTTTCTTTCTATAATGAGATGGAGAAGGTGGCATGCAATCATTGGAAAGCACTTAAATTCCCAAAATATTTATCAAAATCGTACAAAACCAAATGATCTAAACGTCTCTAGCAACATCATTTCCAATATGGTAAAACTATGTTTCAAGACGTATCACTATGTATTAACAATAGACTCTGAAGAAATCTTGTAAGGACGTTTTCTCTGGGTGTGGTAGTGATGCAGTAAGCAGAAGTATTGCCAAATGATTGTTTTGCGTTTGTTTGAAAGTGTAACGAGACCACTGCTTTAAGGAGGTTTAGATACAATCCTTTGGTATGTTTTGGTCCGCACTCAGGGGCAATTGTTACGTTCACACCTGCTCAAACATACCCCACTCGAGTGCGATTCCACCGAACTATATGAGGTAGGTGTGAAAACACCCTTAGAGTTTACACAAATATAGTGCATTTCAAACTCAAGACCGACTCAAAGTTCTGTACAAGAAAACAGAGTGCAAAATACATTCTCAAACCCTTCTTGAAACTTAATGTTAAGATTGATTCGGTCATATTCTGGGTTTATGGTCATTTTCAAGGTGATATTATGAGAAATGTTGACTTTTATATAAGAGTGAAGGCAGAATGAACCCGTGGAACCAGAATTTTGGACAATTCAAAAAATAAATACGCTTAATTTTTGGTGTATTTTTATATAAATATTTGAGTTACTCAGATTTACATACTGCATTATAAGTGACAAGACATTTGAGTCTTCTTGTTGTTGTGTAGATTATATTTAAACATATTTTGCAGTCATACATTTTTGTAAATTGTTTTAATGCAGTGGCGTGGTGATTAAACTGTTGTTTCCAATTATGAATCGACAGGTTCTGCCTATTTGGAAACATTGGATTTGTATTTTCACCTTTATCTTACCTGTGAAACAGTGAGTGAACAGCCTTTTGTCCTTTTCCACTTTTAGTTCTTTAACACCTGTGTCTTGATCTTTCATTAAGACATAAAGCGCACTACAGAAAAACAGAATAAAGACACTATACAATTCAGTTTCATTTGTCAACAGAACGTAACAATAATCAATGCAACTTTAATTAACGTTTGTCATGTTCATTTTGACATTAATAAATTCATATTTATGAATGAACCATTATTGGTTTGTTTTATATTATTTTATAAATAATGTTAAAATGTTCTTGAAAAGTTCATAAATGTGTTAATTTATGAGATTTTATAAAGTATTTGATATCCTAATTTTATAAAGGAAATGTTACCTTAGATTAACACTTTCCGGCAATCGAATGGACCGTCGTGTTGACTTCCTGGCAAACCTTTTCCCTGCCTCTATACAAGAGATTGCTCTCTTGATGTCTTTGATCCAAAGCTCTCTTTCCTCCAAGTGTGTTGCTTGAAAAAAATGGTCCTGCTTCTTAGTTGTACTGACCTTGAACACTAACTGTTGGAAACATTTTGAAGACTTTTTTTAAATAAGTTGGGTTCAGGATTATTCTCGTCATCACGTTTTTCTTTACCATTCTTTTAGGGAAATCCTGACACGGGCTGGTAAGGGTTGCTCCCTTCAAGGGGATCATTCCTTTTGGACTGCTGTCTGTCTTCTTTTTGTAAAATTCTATGCCATCGTCTGCTAACACTACCCACAGCACTTTCCATGTGTTCAGCACAGTACCCTGCAGAGGAAAAGCAATATTTCAGTGCCCCATGTCCCACATCAAAACTACGAATTTGTTCTATTTAAGATTTTATATTTTTAATACAGTCTCTTTTACATTTTAATACCTTTATTTAGTACATTTTGAGAGTTTATTATATTTAAAAATACATTATAGTTTATTATATTTAAAATACATTATAATGTGCTAGAGTTACAGTAATTTTTAAATGTGGCCGTGTCCAAAACCACTTCCCTATTTTACTATACTATATATCACATATCAAATGTTGTTCCCTTGAACACAAGTAAATGTAAATGAACACAAGTGATCTTCTTGCACATTGATTGAATTGGAAGGGCTGTCACAATGTCTTTTGATACGCACATTTATTCAGCCCAAGCTTTAACACACTTTACAGGTTTTGTCTAGCTGTGGATTGTACTCTTCTTATGGCTGTCCACGGGATTGAATTGCATTTACAAAAGTCCTGTGTGGTTTGGACACCACAACAAAATGGCTGTTTCCTCATATAGAGCATTATATATAGTGTAGGAAGCATTTTTATACATCAACAGTGTTTGTCAAGGCTATAGGTTTTCACACGTTGTCTCTTTAATTAAACAAACAGGATTTTATTAATTAACTTGTTGCCAAATTCAATGTATAGACCATACCAAGAACCTAGATCAGAAATTCTGATCAGTATATGAATCAGAAATAAATATTATTTATAAGGTGTAATAACCCTGGAAGGTCTACAGCTAAATGTTCTTTACGTGCAGCTGTAATGTGTCAAAGGAGAATTGGCCCTCACATCTGTGTCTGGTTTTTCCCAAAGATTTTCTCCGTCCATGTGCCATCTTGGCTTCCATAACGGGAGACTTCTGATATTAAATTAGCTTAAGGTTCTGTACATGATATGTATATGGAATGATATTCCATATTTTGAGTTATACACTTAATTTTTGTGTTGGGGAGGTAATTAAAGGAGCTTTACAAATACATTGGAAATGATTGTATTATAGGAAGTGTTTGCATTTTCTAAAATTGTAAAAATCTTAAAGTCATAGCAATAAGTACAACATCATGAGAGTCAATGTTAACATATGTCAATGTGTTAGAGGACTTACACTGGGTTTAAAAGACTAAATCGAGCTGTTGATCTTATTTTGATTTCCTGCCTACAACTGAACTAAATGCAAATACTTTCTCACTTTCAGTTCTCTTTTGTAGCATGTGTGCAAAGTGGTGGACGATATTGAACTTCACTTTCGGTTGGCGAATTTACACCATGTATTTAACTAAGAACTAGTAAATATAATGAAAGTTATTACTCAGTGATATTTTGTGTCCATGAGAATTTAAAAAAAAAAAATTCAAATGATTTTCGATTCTGATTTGGAAAGAAGGGTGATGTGTTGAGCTTTCTTTAAAATATTATTTAAGTAGGGTCATAATACTATGCTTCATAACTTCATAGAAGAGTTGTGTTAATCCCTTGCCAAAATATCTCTGTAAATGACCTAAAGTAACCATTATTAATACTTTCATGTGAAATAAGAAAAACGTACTGTTGGTTTAGCTGAGTTATTTAGATCATTTCACAACACTGAATATAATGCAAGTAATATGAAAAGTTTCACAGGATAACCAGTTATGCACATATATCAATCTCTGAAATCATGGAACACATGCTTGATAGAAAAGCCATATGGAAGAGGTCTTACCTTTTTCACCAGGTACCCTTCTCTTATTGTTGTGGGTTCCATTACTACACACTACAAGTACCTGCTTATCTTCTATGTGGTGGAGTGGTGAATGTGAGTTCAGCAGAAGCATTTATATTTGTGACATGTATGACGTGTATGACAGTTAAAGACAACTTTTGATTAAAGGGAAGTTGCGTACCGCAACAGGCAACTTCTTGGTCATCTAGTTTCCTCTGTATTATAAACCACATGAAGAATGAGTCAGAGACTAAGTGATAGTGCCTTCTGTGTCAGTAATGATAATTCAGACATGAGACGTTTTTATGTGATGATGATAGGATAATGTCAAATGCCTCTATTTGTAAACCTCTATGAAGAACCTATTGTCGAACAATTTGTGCAAAACATTAAGAACTGGGCCTAGTTCGTAAGTCTATTTAATAGTCATTTAGAACCAGTAGCTCATACATGCATGGATAATGCAGAACAACTCACTTCTTACGGTGCCTACTTGTAAAGCATTTTTATAAAGATCCACAGTACCACTTATTAGTTAAACAAACAATTATTTCACAGGAAGTTAAGAGAGTTCGAGATGTGTTACAGAAGATAGGGCACACACAGCACATTTGTGGTCACTATGTGTGACACAGCCCACATGGGCTTATGAAAAACTACGAAACCGTGTGAAGCTGTGAGAATACACACATTCTGCTGCTTTAGGCAACTCTTGTTAACAGATTCAAATAAAAGGGAATAAAAACGTTGAAAACAGTGCTGGGGAGTAAGCGTGTGATGCTCACAGTCAGTCCAAATCTGTGATATAAAACATACCTGAATTTCATGAGGATTGAAGTTCATGCCCGATCCTGTCCTTTCCACTCTCTGTTTCCCACTTTCTTGCTTTATATGAAACAATTGCCCGAACTCTTTGATGTCCTCAAAATGTCTTTTGTATTATTACATTCATGCAGGTTTGAGACGACTTGTCTGCATTTGAGCACACTGTTCCCTTGGTGCGTGATGCCCCTAATTATAATGCCAACTACCTATTTACCAACGTTGGATCGCCTGGTGCTAAGCAAAGGGTTGTCAATGTCCACAAGGGTTAATGCCTCCAAAATCCCCTTCAACTTTCTATTTAGATTTTGGCAAACAGTATAATCCAAATATGTATGTGACCATTCATTCTTACATCAATAGCCTATGTGTGTTGGGAGTATTCAGTACATTCATACAGTATTCCATATTGTGAATCAACACTCTACCAGTCAAGCTTTATGACATTTGAACATGCGATATGTACTGTAAATAAGAAGCGAACACACACACATACACTCTTACATGCTGCGTTTGGTTAATCTGTAGTGTTACACATCCTCTCTCTTGATCTCATGGGATTACTGTTTGTGTGTCGAGGATTATGGACGGAAACAGTTCATGCGTTTTGAGTTCACATCACTGCTTTAGATCAGTCAGATATATCTCGAAATTCTTGACATTGTATCTCGTGTATTATGGCAGACAACATACCACAGCTGATTAAAATAGGCGTTTCATTGAAAACGACTCCGAATAATGGACCTGTGTTCTTCAAATCTGACGGGACGAGATTCGGTCAGAGCAGAACCATCAAATTGTTGACCGGAACTAAATACAAAATTGATGTGGTGATCAAACCAGGAGCCGTGCTGGCGTCGTGAGTACATAATCAACATCAGCAGCAGCAGCATGTGTATCCAGAATAAGATGTGCTTTACTAGGATTTTAAATACATCAGGTTTATCCAAGGTGTCTGTCCAATATAATAACTGTACATGTCTATAAAAGTGTGGTAGTTTTTTTCTAAAAACAGAAAACATGTAGGGCCATAAGAAAGGAATTATATTAAATTAAATATAATACAACAGGAATGTTATAAAATGTATTCCAAATATGTTATCCGTATTGTATCCATAATAGCATCTACATGTTATTACAGAAATTTACTTTTCAAAAGGTTTCCTGTAGCTCAGTGGTTAGAGCATGGCGCAAGCAATGCCGAGGGCATGGCTTCAATTCCAGGAATTACACATCCTCTGAATCAAATGTATGTATTTAGAATGTCTAAATCCTGTCAGTGATGTGTAAGATTGTAAAGCCTTGTCCTACACTATAGAAACAAAGATGAAAAGTGGGTCGCCATGATGTTACAGTATAGTTGCAGAGTTTATACACCAGGATTGCTTCTGCTGGCAGTAAAATATAGGGATGATTAAGACTTCCACATGTTTGATTGAATACAAAATTCTGCATTGTTTTCATTGTAGAATTCTGCAACACACGCGGAAATGTGTTTATGTAGTTGCAAAAATGTACATTAACAAAACTCATGGAGTCCAGAAAAAAATGTGTTGCTTGCTCTGCTCCAAGCCTAAATCCACTATTGCAAGTTGTTATTAGATTATTGTATCGCATCGCTCTTAATTACTCTTTTACACTTGTTATTCTGTAGATCGATGACTGTCGGTGGGGTGACTTTTCCTTTGGAGCAGCAGTCTAAAGATCCTCAATCTGTAGTATACACTGGAATGTATGATACCGAGGGAGTAGCGCACACCAAAAGTGGGGAGAGACAGCCGGTCCAAGTCAATATTCAGGTAAGACAATATTTAGATTTTCAACCGATATTTCAAAATCCAAACTGTGCAAATATATGTTGATCAGATGATGACCCTTTAAGATGCCACATAACATTCTATGTGTAAACCTAAGAAGAACCTTTAGTGACTTGATGATCCTAAAGTGTCATTCCTCCACCCGACAGTTTTCTCAGGCAGGTCTCTTTGAGACCGTCTGGCAGGTCAAGTTCTACAACTACAACAAGAGAGACCACTGCCAGTGGGGGAACAGCTTCAACAACATTGAGTATGAGTGCAAACCAAACGACACACGCACCCTCATGTGGATCAACAAAGAACTGTTTCTGTAACAGATGTTTGGACATATAGATTGGGTGCTGGTGAACAGCATTGGTCACAACTTGCACATACTTTAGTGGAAACCAGGTTTAGGGCTCTTATTTCTGATGGTAAGGGGAACCGGATGAAGAGTCCATTTTATTAGTGTATGTACTCTCAAAGAAAGTTGAGCAAACGTGTGTTTGTGTCTGTGGCCGTGTGTGTGTTATACGCATGAATCCTTTACAAGTGTTAGTGTAACCTTTCATGTTAAAATTGTGTATTAAGAAAAATAAGTTTCGTTGAAGTTGTCTCAGCCTGCAGGAAAGTCTGATGCAACAAAGAAGCACCTGTTCTATGTTTTGTTCTTCTGCTCTTACCCATGTTCTACCTCTGAAACCCTGGTCGACTTTGACATGGAAGCATAATGTGTTGTTATTTACAGAATCAATATAAATGTAACTTAAAGAAATACTCTCAACTGTCTATTTTATAATGAGCATGTTATGAAGTATTGTCATACATGTGTAAAATGTGTAATACATTAGATGCACTTTTCAAATCATTTTTGCATTCTTCAGAAGTACAAGATATTAAATATACTATTGTATATTTGATCAATATAAACTTTGAAACATTCCGAGGATTTGTTGTGTTTCATTGGTAAGCCGTAGAAGTAGTCCATGTAAACTTAGAAAACATCATTTGTTACATCTGATTCATATATTTTCAGATTATTTATAACGACAGGAAAAGTGTGCCAACATTATTTTAATCCAAATATATCCTGCATCAGTAAAACAGATTGTTAACCAAAAATTATACCACGCTGAACAAATCTTTTCAATGGTTTAAAAGTGATTTAAGGATAATAATGGGGATTATACTATTGAAAGTTGTAATGGAATATAGTTTATTTTTTGGAATCTTACAGGAATCGACCCCAAAACTTACTACAAGAAGGGTTTCATGGTAAAATTCCCATCAAGATTCATAATGTTCTTTAAATGTAAACCATTATGGTTAAAAGTAATATTAGCACATTGTATAGATTGAATAAAAAAAATATGTGCAAATGATGACAATATTTATGAGTGAACTAGTTTTATTTGTACATCAGGAGAACTATACAAAATCCCTAAGGAGAACTCAAACAGATCAACTTGAAGCATACAATAATATGAGCAAAATGTGTCTTGCAAGTATCCAGACATAAGTCCTTTCTTAAAGAGTACATGAATTTATTTATTGTCTGATATAATTAAAAAGGTTAATGCTGGCTGTAATATGTTAAGTTATAAACCATTCTACTTTTGTAAAGTTTAAACATTTTTAAATATTTTGTTTTTATTAAAGGTTGTTTATAATACAGTAAGAATATAAAATATATAATGGAAATAAAGAACAAAGTAAGGCAGTGATGAATGAAAGCTCACACTGCACAAATGAAATGTAAACCCTAAGATTAATTATTAATGAGACAAAGAATAAAACTGTGTAAATATAAACAATCAGCACAACATCTCAATTGAACATTTATAAATTATTTAGAAAATGTGTGTGTGTGTGTGTGTGTGTGTGTGTGTGTGTGTGTGTGTGTGTGTGTGTGTGTGTGTGTGTGTGTGTGTGTGTGTGTGTGTGTGTGTGTGTGTGTGTGTGTGTGCATATCTGCATGTGTGTGTGTGTGTGTGTGTGCATATCTGCATGTGTGTGTGTGTGTGTGTGTGTGTGTGTGTGTGTGTGTGTGTGTGTGTGTGTGTGTGTGTGTGTTTGGGCAGTGGGTGGAGCTTGCAGTTACCGTGTGACGTGTACAGAAGGGCCCGCCCATTAACTCGCTCAGCCTCTCGAGTCTCTCGGCCAATAGCAGCGTGTTATTTCCGCCCCTCCCCTCGGCTCGTCCTGTCGTCGCTGCTGCAGTGAAGGCGCCGGAAATAGACTAGAGGAGCTCGGATCTGCTGCTGCTGGATCAAAACAAGCCATTACTTCACTAAATATCTGCATTCTAATCCTGCATTTAGTACTGATCGCTTCTGAGGGCCAAATCCGTCGCACAATGGTAAGAAAAGCCCAATATTTGTGAATATTAGATATGTCTGAATGCTGATCATTTGAACATATGCTACAATCCCTGTCCAATCATCATCTGTCAGGAGTTTATTAAGCTTATGAATACACAAACATCATTTCATCTCACTCAACTGTTAAAGAAAACTTTATTATTTTATTACAGTTAAAATACTCATAAAGCTCATAAATATTGTTGTCTTCTGTTGTCTCAGCACACTTCTGAGATCATTATTATATTATCAAGTTTGTGTATATTTATTCATCATATTATTCATTTATTTACATAACAGTTTTCACACTCATCATCTTAAAGATTTATTAAGAAATGTGTATGTTACCCATAGTGATCAGGCCTAACACAAGCAGGAAAGATCCATTGGAAATAACATCCATCATCATGAGCCAATAAACATGATGTGTGTATGAATCTGATCTCTTATTATAAGAGTATTCTACAGCATAGTGTTTCTATACTCTATAGAGTATTCTACAGCATCGTGTTTCTATACTCTATAGAGTATTCTACAGTATCGTGTTTCTATACTCTATAGAGTATTCTACAGTATCGTGTTTCTATACTCTATAGAGTATTCTACAGTATCGTGTTTCTATACTCTATAGAGTATTCTACAGTATCGTGTTTCTATGCTCTATAGAGTATTCTACAGCATAGTGTTTCTATACTCTATAGAGTATTCTACAGCATAGTGTTTCTATACTCTATAGAGTATTCTACAGTATCGTGTTTCTATACTCTATAGAGTATTCTACAGTATCGTGTTTCTATACTCTATAGAGTATTCTACAGTATAGTGTTTCTATACTCTATAGAGCATTCTACAGCATAGTGTTTCTATACTCTATAGAGCATTCTACAGCATAGTGTTTCTATACTCTATAGAGTATTCTACAGTATCGTGTTTCTATACTCTATAGAGTATTCTACAGTATCGTGTTTCTATACTCTATAGAGTATTCTACAGTATCGTGTTTCTATACTCTATAGAGTATTCTACAGTATCGTGTTTCTATACTCTATAGAGTATTCTACAGCATAGTGTTTCTATACTCTATAGAGCATTCTACAGTATCGTGTTTCTATACTCTATAGAGTATTCTACAGCATGGTGTTTCTATACTCTATAGAGTATTCTACAGTATCGTGCTTCTATACGCTATAGAGTATTCTACAGTATCGTGTTTCTATACTCTATAGAGTATTCTACAGTATCGTGTTTCTATACTCTATAGAGTATTCTACAGTATCGTGTTTCTATACTCTATAGAGTATTCTACAGTATTGTGTTTCTATACTCTATAGAGCAGGGGTGCCCAAACTTTTTCCTATGGAGGGCCATAAATCAAACTTGACTGAGGTGCCGTGGGCCAAAAGTAAATTTTGCAACATATATCAAACTGCATTACGTTAAAGTTGCTTTGGTTTCCCCTTTTTTTTTCATAATATTTAGAATAAATATAAAACAACTTTAATCTGATTAACTAATGCAATTTTATTTGAAAAGTTTTGCATTTTAATGAGCATATTACAATGAAAACAAACAATCTGCAAGTGTTCAATGTACAAAACAGTTAAATGCCAGACACGCAAGTCAAGCTGTTAGCAATAATAAAACCCATTTGGTTGCAGTGTCCTTGACCTAATGAGAAATATGAAACTGGTCCTTATTTTTCAGAAGTTTTTCTAGATTGGGCTGTAGCTGACTTACAGACAAAGACAAGATATTTTGTAGGTGAGAGTCAGATAGCTTGCTTCTGAGATTACTCTTGTTCAAGTTCATCAGACTGAAAGTCTGCTCGCATAGGTAGGTACTGCCAAACAGAGACAGCATCTCTTGTGCCTGCTTGCACGTCTTTGGGTACCTGGTTACTGGGACACATTTGTAGAAGTCTGTCAAAGGAAGCGATGTGAACTTTTGTTTCAATTCTGAATCACACTGAAGATCAATTAGTTCCATCTGAAGATCTTCTCTGACTGCATCCACACTGATGGCGAAAGGTTGAGCAAACAACTCAAAGTCAGCAGTGTTGTGTCTGAAGTCTTCAAAGCGACTGTCAAACTCCTGGATAAGGTTACTGAGAACACCATCATATTCATGGACCTTCTCTTTCACCATGCCTACCTCTCCAAGACAGGGAAAATGGGCTAAATTTCCTGCATGTGGGGTGAGATACGGAAAGTACAGTGTGAGGTTGGAATTGAAACGAGAAAAGCAGTCATGTAAAACAGAGGAAGAAAAAAATTTAATAAATAACTGAAGAAAGGAGGAAATTATAATTTCATGACAATTTAAGAAACAATCCAATTAAGCAAATTTAATCAGCTTGAAGTACAACAAAAACACGAATGCTGACATGACTGATTATGAATGCAAATTCCACATATAATTCTAAATATAATTCTTAATTATATAATTATAATTGCACATAAAATTTTCTGAATATTATAACTGTAAATGTCACGGTTACCTGCTGAGAGATGTCTTTTGAGCAGCAGTAGTTTTTGTTTGAAGGCTCTGACGTGATCAAAAAGCTGGGTGATAATCTGGTCCTTTCCCTGGAGCTGAACATTCAAAGCATTGAGCATCTCTGTAATATCCACAAGAAAAGCCAGATCACAGAGCCAGTTCTTATCAGTGGGCACTTGAATATTACCATCCTTGCTTTCCTGATAAACTCTGATCTCCTTACGGAGATCAAAAAATCTCCTGAGAACTTTTCCTCTGCTGAGCCATCTGACCTCCTGGTGGTACAACACATCACCATACTGTGCATCCATCTCTTCCATCAGTGCCTTGAACTGTCGGTGTGAAAGCGCCTTGGAGCGTATATTGTTAACAATTTTGACGACGTCACGCATCACATCTACAAGCCCAACAGATTTAGCACATAGTTGTTCTTGATGTAAAATGCAGTGGTACTTAAAAACTTTTCCTCCACATTCACTGACTTTCTGAGACACTAATGTAGCAAGGCCAGACTTCCTCCCAACCATTGCCGGCGCTCCGTCAGTTGTAATTCCAGCCATCTTCTCCCACTTTAATTCATTTTTTTCCAACACTCTCTCAACAGCAAAAAAGAGATCTTGTCCTTTATTAGTACCAGAAAGGGTATCAATGCCAGCCAGCTCTTGTGTGACTTCAAAAGTTTCATTTACCCCACGCAAAAATACCAACAGCTGTGCGGAATCGGATACATCGGTGCTCTCGTCGCAGGCTATTGAATAGGCAGAGAACGCACCTGCCTTTATCTTGATTTGCTCGCCGATGTCTTGAGCCATGTCCTCTATGCGGCGGGTGACAGTATTTCTTGACAGGCTTATTTGTGAGAACATTCGTACTTGAGAAGGACAAACTGCTTCTGCAGCCACTGTAAGACATTCCTTGACGAACTCTCCAGTTGAGAAGGTTCTTCCACTTTTAGCAATCAGAGCGGAAATCTGATAACTGGCCCGTGTGGCGCTTTCTTGTGCGGTTGAAGGTCGCAGCAGCGCGTTCTGTTCCAATCGAAGCTTAGCGAGCAGCTCGTTAGCTTTCTGTTTTCGCGCCTCGCCGCTGTACTTTGAGAAAGCTGCAGAATGTTTTGTTTCATAATGACGACGGATATTGTACTCTTTTAAAACAGCAACCGACTGTTTGCAAACTAGACATACTGCCTTTGATTTGACTTCAGTGAATAAAACTCGTCTTGCCAAACTTTTTTGAAATTTCTCTTGTCTGTGTGCCACCGCCTTGATTTCTCCATTATTGTGTTTGTTAATTTGTTGACGTTAATTGACGTGGAGTGTCGCAAAGCAGACGGCGCTGCACTCTGAATTGCGCATGCACGAAAAAATCGAATTAATTTACATTTAGTTTAAACATTTAATATAAGTTTACTCTTTTGTATTCCAACAATAAAACAAACAAAAACGTTATGTCAAACAACAAATCACGATTTGTGTCAAAGGCATCCCACCCTCTTCTCGGATGTTGTGGCGGGCCAAATCAAACATTACCACGGGCCAACTTTGGCCCGCGGGCCCTAGTTTGGGCATCTCTGCTATAGAGCATTCTACAGCATAGTGTTTCTATACTCTATAGAGTATTATACAGCGTAGTGTTTCCATACTCTATAGAGTATTCTACAGTGTAGTGTTTCTATACTCTGTAGAGTATTATACAGCATAGTCTTTCTATACTCTATAGAGTATTCTACAGTATCGTGTTTCTATACTCTATAGGGTATTCTACAGTATAGTGTTTTTATACTCTATAGAGCATTCTACAGCATAGTGTTTCTATACTCTATAGAGCATTCTACAGCATAGTGTTTCTATACTCTATAGAGTATTCTACAGCGTAGTGTTTCTATACTCTACAGAGTATTCTACAGCGTAGTGTTTCTATACTCTATAGAGTATTCTACAGTATAGTGTTTCTATACTCTATAGAGTATTCTACAGTATAGTGTTTCTATACTCTATAGAGCATTCTACAGCATAGTGTTTCTATACTCTATAGAGCATTCTACAGCATAGTGTTTCTATACTCTATAGAGCATTCTACAGCATAGTGTTTCTATACTCTATAGAGTATTCTACAGCATAGTGTTTCTATACTCTATAGAGTATTCTACAGTATATTGTTTCTATACTCAATAGAGTATTCTACAGCTTAGTGTTTCCATACTCTATAGAGTATTATACAGTATAGCGTTTCTATACTCTATAAAGTATTCTACAGTGTAGTGTTTCTATACTCTATAGAGTATTCTACAGTGTAGTGTTTCTATACTCTATAGAGCATTCTACAGCATAGTGTTTCTATACTCTATAGAGCATTCTACAGCGTAGTGTTTCTATACTCTATAGAGTATTCTACAGCATAGTGTTTCTATACTCTATAGAGTATTATACAGTGTAGTGTTTCTATGCTCTATAGAGTCTTTTACAGTATCGTGTTTCTATACTCTATAGAGTATTCTACAGAATAGTGTTTCTATACTCTATAGAGTATTCTACAGTATAGTGTTTCTATGCTCTATAGAGCATTCTAAAGCATAGTGTTTCTATACTCTATAGAGCATTCTACAGCATAGTGTTTCTATACTCTATAGAGCATTCTACAGCATAGTGTTTCTATACTCTATAGAGTATTCTACAGTGTATCATTTCTATACTCTATGGAGTATTTCTACAGTGTAGTGTTTCTATGCTCTATATAGCATTTCTACAGTGTAGTGTTTCTATACTCTATAGAGTATTTCTACAGTGTAGTGTTTCTATACTCTATAGAGTATTTCTACAGTGTAGTGTTGCTATACTCTATAGAGTATTTCTAAAGGATGTGCTATAACTGGTGTAGGTTATGTCAACTGTGCACTTGAAACTCTTGGACTGTATAAAGCAGATATATAGCAGATATATAGCAGATATAAAGCATATATATATATAGCAGATATATAGCAGTTATAAAGCAGATATAAAGCAGATGTAAAGCAGATATAATGCAGATAGAATGCAGATATATAGCAGATATATAGCAGATATAAATCATATATATAGCAGATATATGGCAGATATATAGCAGATATTAAGCAAATATAAAGCAGATATAAAGTAGATATATAGTAGATATATAGCAGATATAAAGCAGATATATGGCAGATATATGGCAGATATGAAGTAGATATGAAGTAGATATGAAGTAGATAGATATAAAGTAGATAGATATAAAGTAGATAGATATAAAGTAGATAGATATAAAGTAGATAGATATAAAGTAGATATAAAGTAGTTATAAAGCAGATATAAAGCAGAGTTTCTTATTCATTTCTGCACTTTCGATTAGTGTAATGTCAGAGATCTAGTGCCATTTCTATACATCATCCATACATCTTGATTAGTACAAATTCAGCAAAGTATTAAAGCATTTTTTTTTATTTCCTCCTTTGACAAAAGGAACATCGCCTTCATCTACGTCTTTATGACAATATGGAGAAACTGTAAACATTAAAACTCTTTTATGTTCCCATATTGATCGATAGCGATTGGTAATTATGTAATGAGTTAATGTTGCCAGCTTTGAGAATTTCCCAACAACGGTAAATGAGAAAAGAAAAACGGGATTTATTAATCATGATTTAAAATATAATCTATGTATAAAAACAGACAAAAAATAAGATCTGGTTTAATTAAAAAAAATTAAACAACCTCATTGGTTTGACCTAATAAGATATGCATTACTGCAACAAAAACTATATTTGACCAAGTCCCTGAATGACAAGTTCATTCAATCTCATTTTGACTTAATTTACTTATTTGTTTAGGGAAGGGAGTATTCATTTAGTGCATTCAACCAATAAGAACACTCCATCACTGCTCATACTCGAACGCTATTGGCTCATCTTGCCTTGAAGAGAAGAGCTACACTAATGGGCAGATTTCATTAACTGAAAAGATCTTTTAAAAATACGTCTTGCGTAAATATTTCTTCAATAAAGCAATATAGTCTCAGTTCTACATTCTTGTGTTATTTCGTTTTAAGTTAATGGTGCATCATATTAAAACATTCGTACTAGCCTTTGCAATGAGTTTTGGCGTTTATTTCAGTTAATTGTCTATAAGATTAATCCATATCGTGTCAAAATGTCAAGAGCTTATTATCATTAAATAAATTTATATCATATTCGCAATATTTTATCAACAATCAACATCTCCTCTGCCGCTGACTTAATCCAATCATAGCCCATATGTCCACCATTGTTATTTGGGATATCTGCATCAAAAAATAAATCATGTCATTCAGGTAACTTTACAGGTAATACAGTGACGCATTCCATGTGTCATCAAGCATATCGCGGCAACAACAACAAAAAATCCATGTCAAAAAAAGAAACATGCATGTTAAAAAAGTCATGAATTTATTTGCATTCTAATGAGTGAAATACGTTTTTGATCCCGTATCATTCAACAGATGGGCAATGTCAACTGTACCATGAAAATCTAGATTTATTTAAAATGGTTTTAAGCACATATTTTAAAATTGGTGTATCAGATACCAATGTGAAGTCTCTCTTTTAATCTTAACAAAATTGTTTTAAGGTGCATGATTTTTCATAGTTAAGTGAGCACTATTTTCACATCCATAACGCTTCATCTTACTCATAACTGCACACAGAAAAATTATACTTATTATTTTACGTTCAAGAAAGAGCTTGGCCATTTGTTGGTTATTCTGCTGGTATGTACATTATAATTTACATAAACCATAGAAAGTTTTTCATTTTCCAAATCCTTTGTCCTTTTTTGGCACGTCTGTTACGCAAGTTCATTTACCATTAAAATAGAAAACTTGTACATCAACTATTATTTTTCATATTTGAACACTATCACCAAGTGCTTTGTATTATATAAACAGCTGGAGCAGATTACTGGTAACAATTATATTCTAAGAGTGTTCTTATGTCAGGTCCATAAGACAAAATGTCATGCCCAAGGTGTTTTTATACAGATAACAAGCTGAGGTCTTTTAAAGGGAGTGCTGCTGATCACAATTTGTTCTCGGTATAAAAGACACATGTCCACAGAAGCTATAAATCAATCAGAATCCAAACTCTCCATCATGACCAAGACCAAAGCGCTATCCAAAGATGTCATGATCAAGATTGTGGGCCTATGCAAGGCTTGAATGGGCTACCAGACTATTGCCAAGTAGCTTGTTCAGAAGATGACAATACTGGTGTAATTATTCCCCAATGGAAGAAACGCAAAATAACGGTCAATATAATTTGCTCCATTTTGGGCTGTTTTTCTTGTTTCTTCATCAAAGAGATAATAGACAGGGCTTTATACAGTCAAATCTTGGGTGAGAACCTCCTTTCTTCAGTAAGGGCATTAAAGATGGCACATGGATGGGTTCCAGCAAACACAAGGCCAAGGCCACAAACTACGAGAAATGTCTGATGTCTGTGATTGCCAACAAGGGATATGCCACCAAGTACTAAGTCATGTTTTGCGAAGGGGCCAAATACATATTTCACCCATTAGAATTCAAATGAAATTAATTCCTAACCTTTTTTACATTAATTGTTCTGGATTTTTGATTTTCTTTCTCTCACTGTTTAAATAAACCTACGGTTATAGGTTAATCTTTTATTAGTCAGCGGTCAAACATACAAAATCAGAAGGGATCAAATACTTTTTTCCGTCACTATAGTAGGAATGTTTTGTTGTGGCATATATTTTCAGACTGAACGTACCCAACATATGATACCAGACCAAAAGGCTTTGTCAAGGCAACATAGTTATTGATGTCAACTCAAGCTTATATGCACAAATATGCACATCTATTAAATCTATTGAGTGATTGCACATATTCAGAAAACAACTTGCCTTGGGGTAAACTTTTAGTAATCCTTGTGAAACATGATCTTTACTTGGGTTTTTGTATGACATAAATCATTTTGAGCCATTCAATTGGCTATTACTAATGTACCTAATGTACCAGGGCATTTATAAGCCACCCAATTGCACACAGAATACATATATATTTTTAGATAATATGGCTAAATATGTATATGCTGTACTCTCATTCCTTCTCTTTTTAAGATGAAGTAAAATTATTTTTTTATTTAAATGGCCGCTGTAAAGACTGCAAATGCAAATCATTTAAAATCATGTTTATGTTTCTGAATTTAACGATGCGATGGCACGGGTTCATTGCGCAATGTGTGTTTTGTGAAATCTAATTAACTATGAATAGCAAATGCATTATTTATGAACTTCAGTGAGTGTTTTGTTCACAGACAATACTCACCCCACTAAATACATCATTTACATCTCAGAAGAGCCCACTAATGATTCAAGAATTCATTTAAAACCATATGCAATGCTCTCTCTTTTCATATGTGCTGCAAAGCATCATTTCCTCTTATAAACTCGTGTATTGTTGCTGTACTGTGCATTATAATTTTGTTCCTATTCTAAATCATATATCAATTAAAAAGTGTACATTTTACATCCTTTTCAAAAGATATTTACTTAAAGTCTTCCTTTGAATGTATTGTGTAACATCTGTTACATTTCTGTTATCTTTGTTACAAACAAAAAATCCCAGACATTGGGTATCATATTGGCAAAGCAGATGTTTTATTTCGTTCTGAGTTAAGTGGGCATTAGAATAGACTATGCAGCTTGCAGCACATCCATCTCTAACTGCAGAACAGATGATATGGTTCCCAAAAAAGCTCACGATCCATCACACCAATCAGTCAGACATGCATTCAGACAAGTTTAGTGATAAAAATTTAGAAAGTATGTTGTGAGACGTCTTGCTTATAGGTTATGAATCTGACAATCGTTTTATTGAAAAAAAGTGTCTGCTAAATGACTAAATGATATAAAAAGACTAGTCAAATCTCTCAACTGAACCTCAATTCTGGGCCCCTTTGAGCCCTCGAACTTTATCAATAATAAATCAGAGCAAATGGAGTTAAAGAGAATGGTGCCATGTAGTGTTATATGTGCTAGAACACCAGTGTAGTCTGTTTTGCTCTCTGGTTCTCTAAATCAGTTCATTATCAAGAGGGAAAGCACTAACCGGGGTCGTCATTGACTAAACATTTACACAATGTTTATACTGTAATGTATTTAATAGTAACCCCTTAAACAATGTTGTGGCTTTTTTATCCTATAGGACAACTAACACCTAGCCATTTTGGGTTTTTTCTTTTCTGAAACAGCAATTTCAGTGCTAACAGTACTGACTCGTGAATTCTGTTGGAACATTTTTGTGTCAACAAATAACATAAAAAGACGTTACGTGCATTTTGTAATACATTTTGAAACATATTCAATATTGGTCTTCTTTCTTTTCTAGGGAAATGAAGCAAGTTATCCCCTGGAAATGTGCACACATTGTAAGTACTATATAGCTTGTATTTAATACTTTACTTATTCAAGGTGAAAAAGGTGCAAAGTGTCCCTAAAAACAGCAAATTCATATGGCATGTAAAAATGTGTTCGTATCATTTATCATACGAGTCAAGCCTTTTTTAGAAAGTGTGTTAACATTGGAGCATTTGAAGTCACGTGCACTACCGACGGTGGCATAGACCACCAGCGTTGGCAGCCGTGTCGCTGTTGTCATGGCAACTGTAACAGTCTTTTGCTCCACTGGATTTGACAAAACGCTGGTTGTCTATACCACCGTCGATAGTCCACGTGACTTCAAATGCTCTAATGTTAATACACTTTCTAAAAAATGCTTGACTCTGAATGCCGTACGAACTCTTGCGTCAAAAAATGCAAACCGAAGGTGTCAGCATATGATGTAATAGGTGGATTGTCATGGAGTTTTTCTATGTGGTTTATATGTGCTTTACAATATATATATGAATTTGTTCATCTTCAAGTTCATAATTGACATCCCTAGTTTGTAAACATGAATAAAACTTAAGTCATTCAGCAGATTATTTAGCTGAATCATTCCAGCAGCGCATTTAAAGTGTGGGGATAACATGAAAAAAAATTATTTAAGAATTTGTAAAACAATTGTGGCATTTTTAAAGAGGTCATATTCATACTTGAGCGCATGATCTCTATTCCATGTTACTCTGCCAGTATAAAGCTTTCATGACAGTACAGTTACAGTACATATTCCCCCGCGTAACATTTAAAAATACCAAAAATGTTATATATTTTTTCTCACGGTTACCCTCTCTCATAGGCATCATGCCCTTTTCAATGTTCTTGTATTTCTGAAGCTAGAGCATTAAATAAATGGCACAAACCCCAGTGAACATGGATAGTAATACATACCTTCAATGCATAGACAAAGAAATGTTATTGCTTTTGTGGTTTAGCAGCTTAGAGCTAAAATGATGTCATTTAAAGCTGGTCTCTGGGCTTATTTCAAAACTTTGTTTTAATTAGTTTCGCTTCCGTCCGATGTTTCACAAATATTTAACAGATGCTTAACTAAAGAAAAGATAAAAGCCTGCAGGGAACTTCACACTTTCTTGGCCAACAAAGTGTTCCTGTGTTAATCTAACCTATCATATCCCATACGGGTAAAAACTCAGACATATAATATGTGGCATTCAAGCTGGAGATATTTGACGAAGAGGAACAGAGTGTAATAGAATTGATCTCTGTGGATGAGGTTGTGGTTTTAAAGTCGACTGTATGAAGCTTCATTGGCCTCCAGTGCGGCTTTTAATGAGCTTTGAGGCTTTTGGACCCTTGGGGCTTGACCCAACTTCAGCAAATGATATCTGTACCACGTTTCTCTGCCAGTATAAAGCTTTCTTGACAGTACAGTTAAAGTGTCCCTGAGCTGGAAAATGTTTAAGACAGTGTTGGTCTAGGAGATATCCAGCTAGATAGTCACTCACCTTAACCATCCACATACATATACATCAAGCACAGTTGTTCTTTATATCAAAAAAGACATACACGTCTCTGTAGCTTATCCAGACATGCACATGGACTTCCTTAAATGGACTTTCTGGGTTACAATCAAAGGTGGACAGTTATGTATAAATTTACCTGAGTACTGTACTGAAGTAACATTTTTTGTATCTGCACTTAATTTGAATATTGTTTTTTCTGGCTAGCTTTTTTAATTCCCTACAATTATAGTCAAATATCATACTTTTTCTATACATAAATGTCCATAGTAAAAAGTATTTTTTGTCAAGCTGTTTATCCAGTGTGCGCTCATTTTCTGACTTGTTAACTGCCCAAACTGTTCACTGTGGTTTCATCTTTACATTTTTCTAAGGTTGTAGTTTTCCAGGTAGATCGTCATGTAAATCCTCTTAGTGTCATTTTGGTTGATTTTTCCCACAAATAAGGCTGGGGTCCCTTGTAGCTGCCCCTAGGATTTTCCCTATGGAACTAATGTAAAGGTCTGCAGTACTACACAGCGGAAATCGCTCTAAAGGGTAAATAAGATAATAAATTAGGAAAAAGCATGTTGAAGTTTTATGATATCATTCAATTTATCTGTGTGTGATGCCTTAAACAAGCACTCTGATCAGTCATAAATCAAAAAAGACATTGTGAAAAATAATTGACATAATTGTTAAATGGTGAATATAAATTACCTACACCTTAAACAACATAGCATAACAGAAAAAATGTGTGTAGTTTTCGTTAATTGTTATATCACATCTGTTCTTAGATCAGTTCTGTATCCAGACATTAGTCATTTGATAGTTTTTTTCATAAAAATACAGGTAGTAGAGTAATTTTGTGATGTAAAAGTGTTTTAAGTATGAATACTGCACTTTGTAACATTTGGCTCTGTTGCTACCTCTATTTGAAAAATTTGATTGCAAGTCAATCTTATGTGATTTAAAACTCTATGAATTAAGTAATTACGTTTTAAAGCTGTTTCCTTCCAAAGTGAGCACTATGTGCTCTTAAAACCCTATGGTTCTGTGCCTCGCATAAGCACCTAAAATATTACTCGCTTCGGAGAGACTTAAAATGGACCAGACCGAAAGGATGATAAAACATTGCAATGCTTGAAATTCTGCTCAGATAAAGAGTTAATGTTTGAGGGCTGGCAGCTTGCTCATGCAAATGACCTACTTACAAAACCAAATGTGGAATAATGTGGCTCATACAGCCATGTGGCACTGCCCAAAAGCATCCCAAGCTGTCTGTAAACTCTCAAAATAAACCTGAGCTTGCTTGCTGGGGTCCCTTGTTACTGGGGGTTCCCCTTAGGCCACTTATGGGGGGTTCTTATGACCTCATAGTTAAAATTATACATGCTTGGATCTTACCCCTACTAAAAATCTCAGCCATTCATTGTTTATACTTAGGTATTTACATTTTACATTTACAAGCACAAACGTACATTTTTGTAAAATCACAAAGCAAGTGATATAAAGCATTAAAAATCGAAATATTCAGAAAAACGACTGTTAAGAGACTAATACAAATATAACAACATAATAACATTTTATAGCTGCTCACACTTCTCCTCACCATACCTATTTCTTTAAATATATATAATAAAGCAAAATATGACATCACAGTCATTTATTTATTAATAATGTATCAAACGGAGTTCAAATATTGATACGTTGGAGTGGTAGTCCTCTCTGGTGGAATACACTAGTGTTGTGTAAGGAACAGAGCAGAGTTTATGTTGTTACTTACTGAAAATTTAGTCCAGATTAATATCCTGATCCACTGCATGACACGCGCACAGTCCTTATACAAACGCACCAGTGATTTGAAAAGGTACTTCGGGAAAAATATTAAACCTTTGTACAACTAAAGGCAAGTTCGGCTTTGCCCATCAGTAGCTTATAGAAGATCATTATACTAATGGAAGAGATATTTTGACCTTTGGAATTATGACAGTTTTGAGAGTCCTCACAATCATCTCATCAGTGCTTGAAGTTACTGTTAATGGGCTTCTGTTCGTGATTCATGCCATTAATCTCAATATATCGACATGAGAGATGATGAATGTGCACAGATAATGGTCTTCATGATCCACCTTTTTATGAGCTGCCATGTTTGCGTTCTTTATGCAAAATTCACTTGCTCATTTTCATGTCTTAAAAGTAATAAAGATTACAATGTGCTTATTTGTTCTGAAAAAGATTAAATTATCTTTGGCTACTGCTGAAGGATAGTGACTAAATCTGACTTTTTTAGTGTTGAGCAAAAGGGAAGATGTCTCTCAAAAAGATTCCCAGTCATTTGAAATGCCAGCATTTTTTGATCCAACACCTTTTGCTGCATCGATCCCTCAGTGGTTGAACAATCTATGCCTTAGAACACATTTGGCAGAAGCCATTACTATCCTTAAAAAAAGCCTTGTGGTCATTGACTGTCAATGTGGACAACGATGCTTAAGTGTGAAAGAAACTGGGCATTACAGTACAACCAAAAAAGTTTGAGAACCATTGGTTTAAAAAACGGCAGCATCTTACAGTGAGGTTGCGAATTACAAGCTGAAAAATTTCGGCAACAAATGGGATGAGAGATACTGGTCGGTAGTTTACCAGTAGAACAGAAGTAAGTTTGGGTTTTTCAATAACAGAGGTATTCAGGCCTTTTTAAAAACTGTGCCTGTTAGGTTTAATACAAACAGATATTATCCATTCACCTCTTGCTTTGTGTTAGTCATCAGTTGAAATACACTAGTTTAAACTCTTAAAATGTAAAAGCGCTTACATAACATGAGAATGTGTTTTAGTTTTAAATGTAAAACATTTTACAGCAAATATATGAGACAGTGGCGTCCTGTTTGAAAAAAAGAAAATCGATTCATAAAACAAGAGATAAAATCACTCAATTGCATTCTAATAATAGTGTTTGTAGATGTCTTTATATGAGGTATTAAATTAAAACAAGGATTGTATAAAACAGGTGCCTTTTTCATTTAGAACAACTTGAACGACAACATGTCGATCCTCCAGAATAACACATTTTCCCACTTCAGACACAAAATGAAATTAAACACATCATCACGCTTATAACCATGCCACAATAAAACCCCACATTAATGAAAATACAACAAATAAATAATGTTAAAAAGAGTCAGTTCATGCCAGCTTTCTTTTCACATAGTTCAAGAAGAACAAAGCCATGGGATAACATACAAATCCATAAAAAAATTACCAATAATTGTAAATTAAACATTAAAGAGAAACATAAACATATAAATGTTACAAGTCTTTTAAACAATTTAATACAAATGAAAAAAAAATTTATTTGTGAATGACCTTACAATGATATTATAAAAAGATTCCAACAAACACAAGAACGGAAAGATAAGATGATGTCACTTTTGCCTTGTGATGTCACTTTAAAATATGGTATAAACAATGGTATATTATTTATAGATTACATTATTTATAGTTATAACTAAGTTTGTGTAACGGAATGCTAAATCAATCTGAGAGACACACACAAATCATCAAATATTTTTTTTATAAATATATATCTTATGTATACAGGGTCACATACATAATCCTGAAAGCAAAAAATGTCAAAAATATAGTTTATTTTTGGATATTTTAGATACATATGTGATGTTTGTTACCATGGACATGTGAAAAAGCCTATGTACCAAATACAAAATATTTAAAATATTATATCTTCTTTAAGAGCAGTATTCCAGTATATGTCTTTTTAACATGTACACTTGAATTAACAATTTTAAGCTTTGGAAAAATTGCTTGTACCCAATGCAACTTATCAAACTTTGCAGACTCAAAATCACCCATTTAGGTAGAATGACTCAATTCAAGCATATGCAAGTTTGAGATGTTATTGAACTATTTAGGTACTATATTATGGTACATAGTACATAAAAATGCGCACATTTAGGGATTTTCTTTATTTCCAGAGTAGCAAGGTGTTCGAGATATATAGTGCTTGTGTTTAATACACACAATTGTTCCTTTACTTGCATGTTGCCAGAAGTTACAGCAGTTTTCAGGGGGATGGCCATCTGAACGGTCACGTGACAGTCGGAACGAGCTTAGTATGATATTCCAAAGCTTTCCGTTGGTAGTGTAGATTGGGACAGGGGAAATCAGGTTCAGTATGGCTCAGAGGTATAAAGAAAGGGCCAACATAAGGCCAGCTGTAACTGAAGGTCATTCTACAGGATGTGAGTGTATCACTTTGACTTTTTTACCATTATTAGATTAAATACATTCATACGTACATACATGCATATATATACACATCTTTTGGGTTATGTCTGAACTCTTAAAGCATGAGGGCGAAGGTTTCAGGCATGTCCTGTGTTGTTTGCTAGAGTTGTAATGTCCAATCATTTGTTGATTTTGTCTCTTTTGTCATTGTCTTACCTGTCCTCTCTCGCTCTAATCTAGTCGATGCTGATGAGATTAAAAGGCTGGGAAAGAGATTTAAGAAACTCGACCTAGATAATTCAGGATCTCTCAGTGTGGAGGAGTTCATGTCTTTGCCGGAGTTACAACAGAATCCACTGGTGCAGAGAGTCATTGATATATTTGATACGGACGGCAACGGTGAGGTGGATTTCAAAGGTGAGGCCGCGCTCCTCTGTTGCTCAAACTATCTTCTACCCATGCAGTTCTCATTTCTATAATTTAAATAATCTTACAAGGGGAATTCCCTAAAAAACATTTAGCTATAAAATGATCTGCATTATGACTCACATCACAGTACAAAAGCTTTGTATTTTGATTTATTATGGATATGATATTAATGAAAAATATATTTTTTTCTTCTTAAATGTTTCTTCTTAAAAGCGTAAAACAAGTACTCCATAAGAGATGTAATAGGTTAAATGCATTGTATCTGTTTAAATAGTTTTTTAATACATATAATACAAAGTCCTTCAACAGACCACCATTGTTCCTTATGGCATAAATACTTTGGGCAGCTTTAAGCTTATTTGTCACACTTTTTGCAACACAAGTTATAAAAGATCCTTTTGCTCTCTTCGAGAATGCTAGATTTTATTCAAATTTATTCTGTCTTTGATTTTTAAACTATGTGAACGACCCTGTTTTATATCTTATTTCATTATACACAACTTCATTCATTTAAATAAGCAAAACAAATCTAATAGAAGTAATATTAAAACGATTATATTTAGATGCACACGATTTTTCCCTTTATTACCAGAAAGACATTTAAAATTCATCTTGCCAAACAAAGACCTTTCAAAGACCCATTTCCTCTTAAGCTATCAAACAAAATATGTTTTCTAAGGTTGTGTAAATTTTTGTTAATTTTTGTAAACCACCACATCATTAGTTATTGAAACACATGCATCCATAACGATTAAACATCATATTCATGCACCTTTGTATTTGATTTTCTCGTTTCAGAGTTCATAGAGGGTGTTTCTCAGTTCAGCGTGAAGGGTGATAAGGAACAGAAGCTCCGCTGTGAGTAGATCACTAAACCTCCGCACTGTCAATTTATAACCCTTGTGAGCCTTCGGATCTAATCTGCTGTTTTATGAATGTTCTTCAGTCGCTTTTAGAATCTATGATATGGACAAAGACGGCTACATTTCCAATGGAGAGCTCTTCCAGGTGTTGAAGATGATGGTGGGCAACAACTTAAAGGACACTCAGCTGCAGCAGATAGTTGATAAAACCATCATTAATGCAGACAAGGATGGAGATGGAAGAATATCTTTCGAGGAGTTCTGTGCTGTAAGACAATCATTTACTAATTAAACAGATTTTATTAATAATTAAAATCATATTAAACAAAAATAATTACAAGGACCACTTTTGTATCGTAGTTAATTCATCTGTGTGATGAGCAAACATTTTATCAATGACCCTTTTGACTACTTAAAATATTACAAATATCCTATTTTCTCCTCTTTATTAATTCATATAGAAAGTGTAACTTCGCATTATATAAATGCATACACATTTTTTTATTTGTGTTTCCACAGGTTGTTGGAGGTCTTGATATACACAAGAAGATGGTCGTTGACGTGTAAGCAAGTCTCAACTCCACACCATCTGCTGTCCTTCTCATCATCTTAAGATATCCAGCAAATGCTCTCTGTGTATTTCAGTGGAAGTATTTATCAAGCCACTTTTTCTAAATAGAAGCTATGTGAAGCCAGCGTGTGAGTGTTATTGATCTGATCTGCTCAATAGCCTGGTGAAGCACCTCTGGGCTTATGGACATTGAAAGAGCATCTCAGATAAAGAGGAAAGGGCATTGGCTTGATATGAGTTGTGTTTACTGCTTTTTAATATTTATTTTATCTTTTTTTTTTAAACATAACTATGATATAAATTTTAATATAAAAGTGTAAGTTGGGTATGACGTGCCAAGCAGATCACACCAGTTGAAGCCTGATGGAAATTGGGTTTTCCACCAACATTTTGGAGAACAGTTTGATTGCATGAAATAATGCATTGTTCATTTAGTTCTCCCTCTTTCTGTCACATTTTGTGATACACACTATTTATAATATCTAGCTTCTAACAATGCTTTTGGATTCATTGTGATATAATATTTATGTATAAATGTTACTATTGTTAGAAAGTGCATTTTTCTTGTCTCAAGACAGTTATCAAGACCCAATAATAAACATTTCCTTTAACAGGATCTCCTGCCAATCCCAGCAGCAGCACAATATCCTCTTTTAAATGGTCAATACTTCAAAATGCATGAAATTAATTCAGATGACACAATATACAACCTGCGACGCCTGCAAACAAATTATGTATTTTGAATTGGTGATTTTGATTCAGTTTTAAAGCCATTGCCCTCTTAAATGTACACACCTGTCTTTTCAGTGTAATAACCGGGATTACAAATTGTTTTGCATTATTTCGTCTCTTGACATTATGATTTATGCATAAATGACAGTTGCTTTGGTATTTTCTTGTCTGATAGGACTTAGGGGTCTGACTTTTTGGGGCCACTGCTTATTTGATTTTAGCCATACAATTTAGATAATTTCATGTCCATGTTCTTCATATGCCCAAATGTACTCTCGGTAAGATATCTGTGTGATTTGCTCATGTTTGCAAAAGAAATGTTTATGAGCTTAATATTACTAGGTACAACAGATAACACAGCTTCATGAATCGTTACAGTTTGAATGTTACTCTGGTTGTTAATATGCATGAGAGGAGCAAATTAACCAAAATCATGGCAAATGAGTGTTAATAAACAAATATTTCCCATTCTTCTCTGCATATCAAATAACAATATGATTGGGTCTCATTGGCAAACGTGAAGCTTCTGTTTTGCTTGCTTCAACTAGTTACTTTTTGCATGTTGGTATTTTAAACTATTTCAATTGTTTACAGTTTATTGTGAAATTGATATTAATATCCACAAAAGACATGACAGATGTTGCCAATTATTGACTATAAAACCTTTTTTTTAGATTTACATAGGTAACAATATCTTCTAAAAGTCACATACCAAATGTGGGTCATAATTTGTCCCTTTGTTTTCTAAATGCACACCTTTTAAGGTATTCATGCTTTTTGGTATAAGAAATGGGTACCTCATACATTTGAGGGCACATAATAACATGTCAGTTTTGGGATGTCTACTCTGCATGCTGCATCATATGGGATGTGGACTACTTGATTCTGTATGAAAACAATACAAATAAAAAACTGGACAATGTACTGTTTTTTTGTCTTATTGAGGAAGATTTTTGTTTGTTTATTTCTTTAAAGTATCCAGCCGCCAAACGGAGTTCCATTTGATCCCTTTAAAAAGAGTCCATTTGACTCATTATAATTATACTTCAAGGCAGTGTTGCAGAAACACATTAAATCAGCAATGGTAATTCAGTCCATGATCGGTGTAATATGAAGATGCGTGGATCCGACTAGAATCTCTCAGCCGCACGGCTTGCCACGGCCCGAATGTTACCATACACCTTTGATGGAGGACTCCCTATAATAAGTCGATGAAAAGAATTCATTATTATAAATTCCTTTTTGCACAGGAGCATGTGTTAAGACTTTTAAGAATACTAACCAAGAATGAGGTTGCATATTGCTGTTCGGGCCATTTTGATGTTCTGGAAAGATCCCAGTATGTGAATCTTCCTATAGAGAAAAAAAGTCAACACTGTGTTCTGTAGTTTTTGTAGTTTAAAAGAAAGAAACTAGAAACACAACACTCATCTATTCAATACAAATTAAATTAAAAACAGAACTGGCAAATATTTCGTTTTCCCATAACTCACGTATCTGCGAGCACAATTCTTGTTTTTGTCACATTCTCAATCGTGAATTTTGTTTTTCCTCCCTTCCCTGCTATTCTACCGATGGCTCTGGATAAATGGTCGCCCTTCAGAGGTTTAACTGCAAACAAACAAACAACATTAGACAAAAAATCCCACAAAATGGCATGAAAATCAGCTCAGACAATAATAACTTACCATCGGTCACATCAAATGTCTCCAGAAACAGTTCATCTAATCTGATCAGGGCCAGTGCGTCCTGTGGGTTGACATTTTAACATACCACTTACAGACTCTGTAAACATCATCAAACTGCTGGAAAGTTTTACCTGGCAATAAATTGCTTTTTGCTACCTGTTCTTCATAGTAACCAAACATTAATATCTACACTGACACTCACCTCCACCTGAAAGCCTAAAACAAAAGCCTTGACAAAGTCCGCAGCTTTGGTGAGAGCACTAATGTCTTGAGTTTGTTGACATGTCTGGAAAAACAAGAAAGGTTTCATGGAACATAATTCATTGATCAGACATCAGAAACCCGGTCGTGTTAACTTTGCTTACTTTGATCTCCACATTTCTGGATCTGAGATTAAACCGGACTTGGAGCTGTAGGTTTTCAACGATGGGGGTGAAAATTTTCATCCAGTTTTCTTTAAGTGGTGTGTAACGGTGAGAAGGAACGGGTACTTTACGAATCTCGTCCGCAACTCCCTGTGACAAACAATAATTGGAATGGTACATCATTAATGCATCAGTCTATCAAATCGGAGCCTTTTTGGTAACATTTCGCCAAAACCACAAAAACATCTTAATGGCATTATTGAATTATCGCATTTTAAAACTACGAGGGTTGTCCATTTAATCATGGATATAACCATTACTAATCTTGTTCAAAGAGATATTTTCAGTTATTCCACAGAGCCCTTATTTAATAGAACCAATTCATTCAGCTGTCTTTATTTACATGTTTAAAGAGTTCACAAAATTTCTATAATATATAAAAATTATCCATAACTCAACCTAACTGTGTTTTAAAATCCTTCTCTCTCTCTCTCTCTCTCTCTCTCTCTCTCTCTCTCTCTCTCCCTCTCCCTCTCCCTCTCCCTCTCCCTCTCCCTCTCCCTCTCCCTCTCCCTCTCCCTCTCCCCCTAATGTATACAGTATGGAGTATATAGTATATATAGTGTAATGTATATAGTATAGTGTATATATTATATATAGTGTAATGTATATAGTATAGAGTATATAGTGTAATGTATATAGTGTAATGTATATAGTATAGTGTATATATTATATATAGTGTAATGTATATAGTATAGAGTATATAGTGTAATGTATATAGTGTAATGTATAGAGTATATAGTATGTTTATTGTATATAGTGTAATGTTTATAGTATATTGTATATAGTATAGTGTATAGAGTATATAGTGTATATAGTGTGATGTATAGAGTATATAGTGTAATGTATATAGTGTATATAGTGTATATAGTGTAATGTATATAGTATAGTGTATATAGTATAGTGTATATAGTGTATATAATGTATATAGTATAATGTATATAGTGTATATAGTATAGTGTATATAGTATAGTGTATATAGTGTATATAGTATAGTGTATATAGTATAGTGTATATAGTGTATAAATTGTAGTGTATATAGTGTATATAGTATAGTGTATATAGTGTAATGTATATAGTGTAATGTATGGAGTGTAGTGTATATAGTGTATATAATATAGTGTATATAGTGTAATGTATATAGTGTAATGTATGGAGTATATAGTGTATACAGTGTAATGTATGGAGTATATAGTGTATACAGTGTAATGTATAGAGTATATAGTGTATACAGTGTAATGTATAGAGTATATAGTGTATACAGTGTAATGTATAGTGTATATAGTGTAATGTATATAGAGTATATAGTGTATATAGTGTAATGTATAGTGTATATAGTGTATATAGTGTAATGTATAATGTATATAGTATATATAGTATAATTATTTAGTGTATATAGTGTAATGTATATAGTATAGTGTATATAGTGTATATAATGTATATAGTGTAATGTATAGAGTATATAGTGTATATAGTATAGTGTATATAGTATAGTGTATATAATGTATATAGTGTATATAGTGTAATGTATATAGTATAGAGTATATAGTGTAATGTATATAGTATAGTGTATATTGTGTATATAATGTATATAGTATAATGTATATAGTGTATATAGTATAGTGTATATAATGTATATAGTGTAATGTATATAGTGTATATAGTATAGTGTATATAGTGTATATAGTAGTGTATATAATGTATATAGTGTAATGTATATAGTGTAGTGTATATAGTGTACATAGTGTAATGTATATAGTGTTTATAGTATAGTGTATATAGTGTATATAATGTATATAGTATAGTGTATATAGTGTATATAGTATAATGTATATAGTAAAGTGTATATAATGTATATAGTGTATGTAGTGTAGTGTATATAGTGTAGTGTATATAGTATAGTGTATATAGTATAGTGTATATAATGTATATAGTGTATACAGTGTAATGTATATAGAGTATATAGTGTAATGTATATAGTGTAATGTCGAGTACCCTGAGTTGATCTCCTGATATAGGTGGGAAGCTCGGTCTCTTGACTGCTGTTGTGTCCATGTGTTCTCCTTCATCTCTCTTTCGTTTAGAGTTCTTGGATTGGACTTTAATAAACTCGTCTGGATCTCCATCTGTGTCATTATTTACAGTCACATCAGCTGCTGTTTTACTGACCGGATCCATACTGCTGTGCTATCAGCTCAAGTGTAACGGAAGAGATGTTTGTTATGAACATGTGGCGACCGCCATGACACCAAAAGGACCTTTTAGCTGTTCACCGTCCTGCATTGTGCTTTTCCGAATCACTCTGCGTTTTACCTGCAAACCCAAGCAAGTTGACTTCATTCGTGTTATAAAATACAAACTACTGCTCTCCCGAAATAAAAAAGGCCACATGTGATGTTGTTGTTCATTTAACATCAGGCGTCTGTGAGGACAGCTCCGGATTAAACAAGCGGAGGGGTCCTGAGAGAAGCACACCGACCGCAGTGAGCAGAAGCACAACAACACAACACAACACTCTTGTTCTTCATTACACAAACATGACGACATTAACATTCGAGAAGCCGCAGATGATCTCGCACATCCACAAGAGTGTGCACTACACAGTGTTCGAGAGCAAATGGATTCCGTGCAGCGCCAAGTTTGTGTGTATGGGAACCTCGTCCAGAGGAACAGGACTCATGCAGATCTACGAGATCCAACATGGAGAAGTGCAGCTGCTCAGAGAGGTTTCGACTCTTTCTCGCACAAATAAACACAAATGAGCTCTGCTGGCAGAGCCGAGGCGACGCCGGAACACTGGTTGTCATGGCAACGGAGCAGCCACGTGCAGACGCCTGACACAAACAAACGTGACGTCATCCAGAGAAGCTGTTAACCTTGACATGTGTTTGATTATATTCCAGGTGGAAAAGGCCAAACCCATCAAATGTGCCACATTTGGTGCCACATCTCTCCAGCAGAGGCATCTGGCCACCGGGCACTTTGATGGAGGTCTCAATGTTTGGTAGGTTTTGTGCCACCCTGGCTCCTTTCTTCCCATCCAGGCAGACAAAGTAACCGAGACGTCTTTACTTGGCAGGAATCTGGAAGTACCCGACTGTCCTGTATACTCGGTTCAAGCCCACAGGGAGATCATAAACTGCATGGATGGAGTGGGAGGACTGGGCATCGGGGACGGGGCACCGGAGATTGTGACGGGCAGTAGAGATGGTAATCGCTGGGCCTGGGGTCGGCACTTGATTTCAATGCACCGTTCTCCCTGATGATGTGTCTCATACAGGTACGGTTAAGGTGTGGGACCCGAGGCAGAAAGACACACCTGTGGCAAACATGGAGCCAGTGGAGGGAGAAACAAAGAGAGATTGTTGGGCTGTGGCCTTTGGTGTGTATTTCACTTTTTATTCAAACTTCAAGATTAAAGTTTCCTCATTTACGTATGATGGAGTTCCTCTGATGATCGCAGAGACATACATGAATCCTTATCACCTAACAGTTCAGGAAATGAGCAGGAAAAGTTACTTTATGGTTTTCTTATGTGGAACATTGAATGAGATATTTCGAAGAAAGGAAAACAGAAAAAGGTTTCGGGGGTATTTTGACTTCAATAATAATTTGTTAATATTAATAATTTTGATGATGGTTGTCAATGGTCCGAAAACAGGTTGGTTAGAGGCGTTCGTCCAAATATCTTTCTTTCAACCACACTAAGAAATGTTTGGAGTGTGAATTTACATTTACATTTAGGCATTTAGCAGATGCTTTTATCCAAAGCGACTTACAAATAGTCGAGGAGACAATGAAGCGGTAATTGGCCGATACAACAATAGGTGTACAAGTGCTACAACAATGTTACCAAGTTACACAGAGCGAGATAAAAACCTGTAGATAGAAAAAGGTTAAGGGTTTTTATTTATTTTTATTATTATATGTATAGAGTGAGTAGGTTAGAATAGAAAGTACTCCTAGTGGGTTAGGTGTAGCCGGAAAATATGACTTTTCAGGTTTTTTAAAGATAGAGATCAAGTACGCCAAGCATAACCGATGCAGATTGCAGATATTAAAAAAATATATAAAATCAATGTACAATAACTTGTTGTTTTATTTCAAGGGCATGCTTTCAATGACCAAGACCGCTGTGTTTGTGCTGGCTATGACAACGGTGACATCAAACTTTTTGATCTAAGAAACATGTCTTTACGATGGGAGACAAATATTAAAAATGGAGTAAGTAAAACGTTTTACTTGGATGATTTTTGGAAAACTTTTAAGCATTCGCTTAGAAATGTTGTCTGACACTTTGTCTAAACTAAACTTGTGTGGCACATCGACCTGTTACATTCGACAAAGATTCCCTTTAGTCGCATTGGTTGCTTGGATGTTCTTTTTAGTCTCACAAGGCGAACTTTTTCCCATCATCTCCATCCAAATAAACCCATATGCTGATATGACCCATATGTCACAATATAGAAACATAAACTAAATGACCAAATAGGACAATCCTTAATTACAACTCTTTTTTGTGACAGGTATGCTGTGTTGAGTTTGACAGAAAAGACATTAACATGAACAAACTCGTGGCAACATCTTTAGAGGGAAGATTTCACGTGTTTGACATGAGAACTCAGCATCCCACCAAGGGTTTTGCTTCAGTTTCTGAAAAGGTATTTCAACCTGCAGCTGAGTGTCTTTTATTTTTCCTATTGTTTCCTTAAAAGCCCAAATGAAAAACTCAGTGATGGAAACACAGAATTTTTCCTGCTCTGGATAAGTGTACTTGATAAATAGTTGTGTATTTTTATATATGTAATGTGTACGTTTTAAGATTTGCTCTGTGTATTTCAGGCTCATAAGTCTACAATATGGCAGGTGAGGCATTTGCCTCAGAATCGTGATATTTTCATGACAACTGGTGGAGCTGGTAATCTACATTTATGGAAATAGTAAGTAATTTCTTATATATAAACAGTAATGAAGATGGATGGATGGATGGATGGATGGATGGATGGATGGATGGATGGATGGATCTGTGTTAAACCAAACCAATTAATGAATACATGTTTGAAACAACTTGAGATATTATGAAAGAATTTGGAAACCATGCTGTTTGTTTGATTACTTTTTTTTTTGAAAAGTAATATCCTTTTAATGTCTTCTAGTGAGTATCCTGCCCAAAGAAGTAAAAAGGGGGCTGATGATGTAGATATGGGCGTTGCTGGGACTGTCAATCTCCTGCAGAATGTCACATTATCTACACAACCAATTTCTAGTCTTGACTGGAGTCCCGACAAACAGGGTCTTTGTGTTTGTTCTTCATTTGACCAGTCTGTGCGAGTCCTTATTGTGACCAAACTCAACAGAGTTTGAGTTGACGGGTTGTTTCTAAACATTTACAGCTATTATTATTCCATAACTAACTGAAATCTTAGGTGTCTTCATACATACCACATGTACAGTCTTAAGTTTATCCTGTCTCTGTGCAATTATATTTCAATTATATTTTGTACATTGTAATTCTTTATATTAATTGCTTGTTGAAATACAATAAATGGTTTATTCCAATCTGAATGCTGAATGTGTTTACATCAATTCAACAGCTTTCTTACTTATTGGTAGATGTTTTTTAATCAGCACATCTGAAATGCATGTATGTCCAGATTATTAAGTCATTTTACGACAACTAATTTTAATGGGATTAATAGGAGTATTAATTTAATGCATACAATGAAAAACATTGAGTTAATAAGAGAAGGGGTGTTTGTATAGTATATGCTGACCCTCATTCACATCCATTGTAGGTTTTGGCATTGACGTATTGTAAAATGTACACTTGTGGCATTAATGGCCACTTATTTTAAATCAGGTTGTCATAGGCAATAGTGAGCAAGTGTATATCGAAAGAATTGGTACAACAGTAAAAAATATATTGCACTAGATGTCACAGACACACCAGGCTCCATACCCCTTCCAAGTTCTAAATCAATCATCAAAACTCACCCCAACACGCTTACGTGGCTGTCCACCATCATCCATCAACTCATTATAACACAGAGAATTTTGTGAAACACCAACAAATACACCTTCATCGGTCATGTCTCCTTTCCCCAGAGAGCTGCCAAATCATAACCTCGTTGGCTGTGGCAGTGTGCCATTGACCTTATTCCCGATTAACCAGTGTATCATTTTACGTTTTGTCAATCCCTGAACAGAAGGCCACAGATGAGTACATCTCTAAAAACCTTCAACGAGGCAACATCCACCCATCCATGTCCCTTGCTGCCTCAAACTTGAACCTAATGGCCAAGAAAGATAAAAGCTTGAGCTTCACGAAGCTGGACCTCAGGGGTTCACACAACCAACGTACACGTCTCTGAGGTCCTCCAGCGGCTCTGAAAACACCATCTCTACCTCAATTCAGAGAAGTGCATTCCATAAACTAGCCATCTAATATATCAGTTATACATCAGTGACCAAAGTAACCATATGGCTGAGAGGAAAGTGGAAACAACTCACCTATGGCCTATCCCCACCACAGGTAAGAGCTTCACTAGCAATGGCAATGTTGAAGGTTTGAGCCCAGTGGTGGACACATACTAGGGAACAAGCATCAGCTAAACTCGTAATTGTAAATGTAAGCCATTAACAACCTTTAACCTTGGCCCGACTCCTGGTCCAGCTTGATCCGCAGACGTTGTTTGGTGTGCAAATTGATGGAACCATGTCAGGAGTGGGTGCCGCTCTATCTCAGCAACAAGGGACATCACTTGAACTCCTTACATGTGCCACCCTCTTCCAAAAACTTTCCCTGAGCAGAGCAAAGCTTCAACATTGGCAACCAAGAGCTCACCCTGGGGAATCTAGAATAACTTTGTAGATCCACAATACTCAATCGCTGTCAGGCTCGGTGGGTCCTCTGCTTCATCCGATTCCAGTTCACCAGCACTTATCATCCAGGGGCCAGGAACACTCCACTTTGTTATTCGTATTTCAAATAATGTCATACAAACTTGCATTCGCTTCACTTGTAGTACAGTCAACTGCTGTTCAATGCAACACAAATCGCTCCTGCAGGAGATGTCACCGAATGGTCAAGTTCATTCGAGGCCATCTTGTGTGTGGGAAAGTTAAACTGCATTCATGAATCATGTTTTCATTTACATTATGTGGATGCCAGGGAGTAAACCTGGGGAACACATGGCACAAGAATGGGAAGAAGGAAAGCCAATGGAGGAAATGCTTTGGGCAATGTTCTGCTGGGGAATTTTGAGTCCTGCCATACATGTGGATGTTACTTTGACACATACCCTCTACCGTAGAATTGTTGCAGACCATGAACACCCTTGGAAGGGTGGGTGTAGACCCGTTTAGCAGAAATATGCCAACACATTATTCTGTATTGATTAAATGTGTTAATGCTTTCATTTTGAAAATGAATTAAGAATGTTAAGAAAAAATTAAATAAGAGCCATTTAAATATATTTGCTGTTTATTCACTTTTATTGAAGCACTATTGTGTTGATGTATGTGCTGTGTATGAATTCTGTGTATTTTTGATAAACTGTAATGTTTGTAAATTCATATCTGTTGTTGAAATGTTAACTAATGCTTATTAAATTACTTAACATTTTTAAATTTGATCTTATTATAATTGTATGTATATTTTTTGTTGTGCGTACAACATCATAATCTTATTTTTGACAATGGTGGCTTTAAGAGGGTTTTGCATCTGAAATCCTTATACTGTAACATTCCAGATCAGAAACCTCTTTGATATTATGATCAATGATCAAAACCTGTGTACACACTAGATACATGTGCTTTCGAAAACATTGTATTTTGCAGACTGTAATCACTATACACATCTGGAAGCAGTCGTTGTGTTAATACATCATGCAGGTTTTCGGGATAACTGTTATTTTAAACGTGTCGTGTTTGGGTTATTTCTGATCATCTGTATATCTCAAAATATACAAAGATTCAATTGGACACTCAAACGAGATCAATTTCTTCAAATAATAACTGTCAATAAAAGACTAAACTGATATTGGTGTCATGTATTTATTCTTGGGTGGAAATATAACAATAACAGAAGAATTAAGGATGCAACTTGAGAAAAATAAAAAAAGGCTAGTTATGGTATGGCTGAGATGGCATCTCAGTCTTTCCTCAGTGGCACAATCTCTTCTCGAATGCCTTCCTTTGTGATGATGCACAACTTAAGAGCATCTCCTGTGTAGACATCTCTCTCAGCGGCAGAGATGAACACATCCTTTACCAGCTGTACAGCTTTATCCAGACTCAGAGGGAGCTGCTCCACGTTCTCCATGTTCTTGAATCCAATCTGAGCACAAACAGACCAATTTAAGCATGTAGGATATTTACATTAAACTGTTCAACACCATCAGTGCATATGAATGTGGCGGATGCAAATGATGAATTCAGTTAAATTGAGATATGGACTTGTCAGTCAGGTGTTGAGGTTTCTAAACGCCCATAACTTATATTTAAACCTAATATTAAAGTAGTTTTGGGCAAGCGTCTACACATAATAGTGATGTGCGTAAAGATGTTTTTACAGCAGAACTTCATGACGGAGATTATAGAGTCGAAAACATTCATTTATGTCCTGCTTCGGGTATCACACTCCACCTTGGCTTGCGCCCACACCAACCCCCTTTTTAAAACAAACTGCATGCCAGCACACCACTCCATGCAGGTCTGTGCATGGCAAGCAACCACACACCACACTAGTCAATCAAACCAGGCTTTGTGTTCCACATGTTTGTGTGGGAAAGTGTGAGTAGTTCTTTAAAATGATGCCCAACCTGGTTGTCAAGAAGAGGCTGCAGCATTGCACTTGCTGAGCCACCAGCTTTGTAACTGTCTCTCTGATATGATCCAACCGGATCGAAACTGTACACTGCACCCCGACCTTGAATACAAAAACATGACGAAACAAATACAATCGTATGACAGACTAAAAGCATTTATCTGTTGAACTCTAAAAGTGTCTGGTTACATAAGAGAACCAGCAGCGTCACTCACCTTCTTCATCGAGCCCGCCGATGATGTTGTACACATAGTAAGGAAAGAAGCGCCTGCCGTACAGAATTGTTGATAGCATGGCTGCAATGGCTCCACTGGTCATGGTCTTATTATTTGAATGCTTGTACATCTGTAAAGGTAAATGAGTACACTTTAGAAATCCATCAAAGCTATTCATGAATTTTAAACAACACATCTGCGATAAACCTTTTCAGCCAAATTTAAATGTCGACTACTGTACAAAAATCTTGCACCATCAGATAGACGGAACACTCCGAGATGACATGACGCTGGAAGACTAGAGCTGCGATCCTGGTTACAAGGCTCGAATGACAGCATAACATCTCAGATCTTCAAACCTACCTTCAGTCTTGCCTCAATGATTTTGGTGAGCGTCAAGCAGTCTCCATGGAAACCGCTGCAGCCAAGCACAGTGGTGTTGGTCCTAAGCAAGAAAAACCAGAGAGATCTTGAACATCACACCGATCTCCGGTACAGTTACAGAGACAGAATGATGCATTAAACGTAAGGCACGGATCACTCACAGTTGGTAGCATTTTGGAGAGTCGCGGCTGTGGATGGAGTATCCCTCGCTTAAACGCGTGTCTGAAGCCACAATGGCAAAGTCCTCTCCAGCCACCGCCAGCACAGTCCTGAGAAAATCACAAGACACTTCATATAGAAAACTAAAGCAGACAGCCCACAAACAACACAGAAACCTCATGAGGATGTCTGGAGATGATGCCTATTGTAGATCTAACAGTCAGTGTGATGGGTTTGCTTTCCTGTCTACATAAGAGCACAAATTACATACTTTGATTTCATTTTTAAGACTTAAGTGATTGTAATAAATCCTTTAAACAGGAGTATGCACATGTGATCTGTTTATTTCACATGTACTGTCTCTTTAAGTGATAGTGAAAGTAAAGCACCAGACACAACTCGTGCACTTTTAGGTGTTATTTTCCTTCTTAAGTAGAAATATCTCACACACAGAAGAGTGAAACATGTTGAGGTATAAATGTGAGTATGATGTAAAGTGTTGTATAGAGAAACTGTCTCATATGTCTCATTCTTACCCTCCATTAAATGCATATGGAGAGAACTTGTGCTCCACGGGTCCAGTGTAGTGATATTCCTTCATCTTTCCATTCTCTCCGTAATTCTGAGCAGAGATCATCGTGAAACACACACAAAACTCGCTGTCTCACCGCAATATGGCTACCGGAAGTTGACAGGTCTGCTGTTTCCGTGTGTCGCGTCTCTGACGTCATGATCACGTGGCACGTTCTTACGTCAACTCGAGTTCGATGAATTTCTTTTATATACAAACTTCATGCATTTTTATCTTCTATTATACATTATTCATGCTGGGTTTAAAAACATTTCTAATTTAATAAAAAAACATTTTTTAATTTGTTGTACATTATTTAATTAAATATGACTGTTCTTCCTAACGTGTGTACATAGCCCTACACATTATACATGTTATAAAATATACATATACATATTTAAAAAAATTAGTTTATATTAAATAAGTTTCTCTCTATTTTTTGTGTCATTAAATAATAAAAGATTAAAAGATAAATAACTAATCTGTTTTAGTAAGTGAAATGTTTGTGAAATTTTGATTGACAGGAGTTCATGTGCTGGGAGAGATGCTCAGGCATTCATCAGCTCTAGACGATAATAAATTAAAAACATATTTATGTTCGGTTAATTAAAGAAATCATTATTTTCAGCTAATAAAGGCAAATATCATACTTTCATCTGCTCAGAATAACATGTGTAAATCTTAATTTAATTTCTGTAGTTTATTTAAATGTGATAACTATGTGAATGTGTAAAAAACCCTAAACATTATTAAACTCCTTATTTTTACCACAGGTTGTTTAAGGTTTCATTTTAAGTAAATTATTTTTGCACACACAATATATAAATATATAAGTATTGAAGCATTCTGAATGGACTTGATGCAACAGAATAAGAGCAGAGGAATCAATGACATGAAGGCACCGACAGAGAGCGCTGCTAGAAACCTTTAATCATGACATTTAATGTAAAGGTAAAGACAATAAACTTATGTCTCATAAAAAGAGTGGGGGGGGGGGTCAATGTTTGATAAGATGCATGCAAGTGTCTTAAAGCATATATTCAAAGCTTACAGTTTCTAATTCAAAACAAAATTCATAATGAAACACTATTCTTAAAGAAAAATATAATATTATTAATATTTTGTAATTGACACACAGCCAAATTCACATGTCTGTAATAACAAACATCACATTTGCATCTACAAAATTCACAAATAAGTTAGGACATTGTTAGAACATTTTACCCTTTTTATTTTTCAGGATTACGAGTGTTCCTGTTTACATAAGATATTTATTTATTAAAAAAAGTTTTGTTATTAAATACTTAATGATTTGTGTGCGTCCCTAACTGTGACATACCATCCTGTCATACTGAGTCATTAATCTATAAATAATATACCATTGCTGTAAATGACATCACATGGCAGACGTCACCTATACTTTGACGCCAGCGAGAAGTAAAAGTCAGGTAACCACACTGACTGGCATTTATATTGTTGTTTATTCTTGTTAGGCAGGGAACATCTTGTACCAACCGCTCCGTTACGTAAAATAGATTGAGAAAAACTATTTTACATTATTAATGGGAAGAAAATCATATGTTGGAATGATTTAATTCGTGCTTGCTGCAGACTAATATTTTGAATGTTCCTTATGTTGTCCGTAATTTTTCTCATTTTTTCTCATTTTTTTCTCATAATTTGGAACCCCTGGGTTAAGCAGAAACACCAATAAATTGCATTTCATGGTTATGCAATTAGGTAGACTGTACAAGTTAATCTAACTTTTATATCATTTGCTTTAACTTGAGTACAAGTGAAGTGCACTCAATAACGTATTATATGTATAACAACTCATTTGAATAAATATGAATACGTTGTGAATTACTTTAAGGATGCAAGGATTACTTCAAGGATTCAAGTTAAATTAATTAATTAAATCTAGTTTATGTCTATGGCTGACAACAAATCATATTTTAAAGAGATTTTAAAAACTCAATAAATTACTTTTGATTTCATGAGTAGCTTATTAATCATTAAAAAATCCATAACTTATCAACAGGTTGTGAGCATTACCATTTTAAAATACTATAAGATGTCTTAAATATTTTTTATCATGGGCAGTAAACGTAAATAAAACATAACATGATTTTTGTTGTATTTGTTTGCATAACTCTGAGCCTTCGAGTGCAATAGACCTGCAGATGTTTACAGTTGATTCTTACAGGTCTAAAATGAATACTGGAAATAATACTCAGCAGTTACTCATAGGTACTGTTTTCAAAACTCAAAAGGTTTTAACGGCAACAGCTACTGTATATGTTTATGTTGCTGATGGTGCTCAATGATGCACAGAACTTTAGGGTCAGAAGCTATGAATTGTGAATGAAACACAGCCGCTGACCAATGGGAATCTAGTTTACATCATTTGATTGTTCACAGGTTTCAGTGAACTGAACTCGGTATACTTAAAAACATGTGAAATGTGGCGTTTGGAAAAATGTATGTGTGAATCCAGTATGAATTATTTTGTGAATTATTGTTAATTTCACTTTCCTTCACATCATGCTCCTTTTGCTCAACTCTCAACTCTCATCCTCCTTGATCTTGGATGATCAGCAGTACATTTTTAACATAGAATAGATTGGTTTCATCACTTTTCAAATCATACATACTAAACAGGTCAATTAAACACATTTCAAGTCAAATCTATTTCTATATTGTGTGCAGTAAACACAAGAAAACATAACATGCCTGCAGACAGGTCAATAAAACACATTTCATATTTATAAGTGACAAATATTTATGTATCTTTCCTATTGTTTAAAGGCAACTTTAGAAAGATAAAAAAACTCCTGTTTATGACAATACTTTTACTTCTAACATAATCCAAAGGTCAAATAATCTCTAATGTTTAATCATGTACACAGGATTTAAAAATATATTATATTTAATGCAAATATAGTTTGCAGTGTACATTCTTATAAACCACTGATCTGTACAATAACTGTCATTTTTGGTTAATAAATAGATACGCTGTTTGAATATAAAGTAACACTGCCATGCTAAATGTTAGTACTAGCATTGAACAATACTACAGCAAAGATGTGACATTTTTATTTGTGATTCATTGCAATTGTGGCTAGATATAGATAAAACATTAAGGCTAAAGGATTCAGACAGATTGTCTAAAACCAAAAGCACAGCTTCAGCTAACTGTGTCCTGTGAACAGACAGAGAACTTGGGTGTGTCATCTTAATATCTTCAGGCGTCTTCAGAACCTGTCCATCCAGGGAGTGTTAACACAAGCAGATCCACCCTACTAAAATGGAAGCTGACTCGATTGAACATTGAGTTTTTTCTTCATAAATGGTATTTATAATACAACATTGTACATGAAATACCTACTTCACAGAAGAACCGCACCCATCAATGAACCGATCACCTCTGATTCACACAATGTCAAGCACAGCCTAGTTTCTACCTGGATTTATCTAACAGGGTGGAAATAGGATTTATCTTGAATATGATCTTTAATTGGACAGTTACAGGTCTAAAATGTGTGAATGTATAAACACACCTATTGATTCATGAGATGATTACAATAAAAGACCATAGTGAATGTAAAAATATAAAACTATGAGAAAAAGGACCAAATGAAAACAACAAATTCTGACAAAGGGCTTTATGGAAATTCACATAATTTCTGTAACAAATGATTATTCAGTATTTATTCATAATTCTTTATATTTACGTGAACAGTTAAAAACCTTGTTGAATTTATTGTCAGTTTGAAATAGGTGTCACAAAATTGTGAATCTTCTTCAAAAACATCAACACATTTCCTTCATATTCATTTTAAATACTTTATAACAATTGTTAAAATGACTGTTACCATATAAACTGTCAATCACATTTAAACAATTATTACAGATGAACATGCATGGAAACTTATTTAAATGTGAAAATAAGAATGTGTAAGAATGAAAATGTTGTGTACACCACGTGATAACATCAAAAAAAGCTTTTAATAGAAAATATCTTCACATAACATCAGACTTACTGTAAATATGTCTTTAATTAAAAGGAATTTCTTATAAAAATCTACTAGAGTATTCCCTCCTATAGTTTCAAAATTATTAAACATACTAAAATAATAAAAATATGATATTAAAAATAGAATACCAATCTGACGAAACCTGAGTGGTTAAAAGGATTTTAAAGGTGAGTATTTGTTTGATTAACTAAATTAGATAAACTGAGTTAAATAAAGTAAATTAGATTAACTAAATTAGATAAACTGAGTTAGATTAAATTAATTAGATTAACTAAATTAGATTAACTTAATTAGAATAATTTAAGTAGATTAACTAAAATAGATTAACTTAATTAGATGAACTGAGTTAGATTAACTAAATTATATTAATTTATTTAGATTAATTTATTTAGATTAACTGTGTTAGATTTACTAAATTACATTAACTAAGTTAGATTAACTAAATTAGATTAACTGAGTTAAATTAACTTAATTAGATTAACTTAATTAAATTAACTGAACTAGATTAACTAAATTAGATTAACTTCATTAGATTTATTAAATTAGATTAACTAAATTAGATTAACTAAATTAGATTAACTGAGTTAGATTAACTAAATGATATTAACTAAATTAGATTAACTTAATTAAATTAACTGAATAAGATTAACTAAATTAGATTAACTAAATTAGATTGACTCAATTAGATTAACTGAGTCAGATTAACTAAATTAGATAAACTGAGTCAGATTAATTTAATTAGATTAACTGAGTTAGATTAACTAAAGTAGATTAACTTAATTAGATTAACTGAGTTAGATTAACTAAATTACATTAACTAAATTATATTAACTAAGTTAGATTAACTGAGTTAGATTAACTAAATTAGATTAACTTAATTACATTAACTGAGTTAGATTAACTAAATAACATTAACTAAATTATATTAACTAAATTACATTAACTGAGTTAAATTAACTAAATTAGATTAACTAAATTAAATTAACTGAGTTAGGTTAACTTAATTAGATTAACTGAGTTATATTAACTAAATTGGATTAACTAAATTATATTAACTAAATTATATTTACTAAATTAGATTAACTAAATTAGATTAACTTAATTAAATTAACTGAGTTAGATTAACTAAATTAGATTAACTAAATTAAATTAACTGAGTTAGGTTAACTTAATTAGATTAACTGAGTTATATTAACTAAATTGGATTAACTAAATTATATTAACTAAATTAGATTAACTAAATTAGATTAACTAAATTAAATTAACTAAATTAGATTAACTAAATTAAATTAACTGAGTTAGATTAACTAAATTAGATTAACTAAGGGTAATGATCATGTTTAATCTTGTATAGAAATGAGTAAATAGACATGAGTGTTATAATCTCCTCCTTGAATAATAAGTGCAGATGTTCATCAGTGTGAGATGTTCAGGTTTGGTTCTAGAGATGACATGTTCAGGTTTGGTTCTAGAGATGACATGTTCAGGTTTAGTTCTAGAGATGACATGTTCAGGTTTGGTTCTAGAGATGATATGTTCAGGTTTGGTTCTGCTGTGATGTGTTCAGGTTTGGTTCTGCTGTGAGATGTTCAGGTTTAGTTCTAGAGATGACATGTTCAGGTTTGGTTCTAGAGATGACATGTTCAGGTTTGGTTCTAGAGATGACATGTTCAGGTTTAGTTCTAGAGATGACATGTTCAGGTTTGGTTCTAGAGATGACATGTTCAGGTTTGGTTCTAGAGATGACATGTTCAGGTTTGGTTCTGCTGTGAGATGTTCAGGTTTGGATCTAGAGATGACATGTTCAGGTTTGGTTCTAGAGATGACATGTTCAGGTTTAGTTCTAGAGATGACATGTTCAGGTTTAGTTCTAGAGATGACATGTTCAGGTTTGGTTCTAGAGATGACATGTTCAGGTTTGGTTCTGCTGTGATGTGTTCAGGTTCGGTTCTAGAGATGACATGTTCAGGTTTGGTTCTAGAGATGACAGGTTCAGGTTTAGTTCTAGAGATGACATGTTCAGGTTTGGTTCTAGAGATGGCATGTTCAGGTTTGGTTCTAGAGATGACATGTTCAGGTTTGGTTCTGCTGTGATGTGTTCAGGTTTGGTTCTGCTGTGAGATGTTCAGGTTTAGTTCTAGAGATGACATGTTCAGGTTTGCTTCTAGAGATGACATGTTCAGGTTTGGTTCTGCTGTGAGATGTTCAGGTTTGGATCTAGAGATGACATGTTCAGGTTTGGTTCTAGAGATGACATGTTCAGGTTTAGTTCTAGAGATGACATGTTCAGGTTTGGTTCTAGAGATGACATGTTCAGGTTTGGTTCTGCTGTGAGATGTTCAGATTTGGATCTAGAGATGACATGTTCAGGTTTGGTTCTAGAGATGACATGTTCAGGTTTGGTTCTAGAGATGACATGTTCAGGTTTAGTTCTAGAGATGACAAGTTCAGGTTTGGTTCTAGAGATGACATGTTCAGGTTTAGTTCTAGAGATGACATGTTCAGGTTTGGTTCTGCTGTGATGTGTTCAGGTTCGGTTCTAGAGATGACATGTTCAGGTTTGGTTCTAGAGATGACAGGTTCAGGTTTGGTTCTAGAGATGACATTTTCAGGTTTGGTTCTAGAGATGACATGTTCAGGTTTGGTTCTAGAGATGACATGTTCAGGTTTAGTTCTAGAGATGACATGTTCAGGTTTGGTTCTAGAGATGACATGTTCAGGTTTGGTTCTGCTGTGAGATGTTCAGGTTTGGATCTAGAGATGACATGTTCAGGTTTGGTTCTAGAGATGACATGTTCAGGTTTAGTTCTAGAGATGACATGTTCAGGTTTGGTTCTAGAGATGACATGTTCAGGTTTGGTTCTAGAGATGACATGTTCAGGTTTGGTTCTGCTGTGATGTGTTCAGGTTCGGTTCTAGAGATGACATGTTCAGGTTTGGTTCTAGAGATGACATGTTCAGGTTTAGTTCTAGAGATGACATGTTCAGGTTTGGTTCTAGAGATGACATGTTCAGGTTTGGTTCTAGAGAGGACATGTTCAGGTTTGGTTCTGCTGTGATGTGTTCAGGTTTGGTTCTGCTGTGAGATGTTCAGGTTTGGTTCTAGAGATGACATGTTCAGGTTTGGTTCTGCTGTGATGTGTTCAGGTTTGGTTCTGCTGTGAGATGTTCAGGTTTGGTTCTAGAGATGACATGTTCAGGTTTGGTTCTAGAGATGACATGTTCAGGTTTGGTTCTAGAGATGACATGTTCAGGTTTGGTTCTAGAGATGACAGCAGTGTTGTGTGGAGAACAGGTGGAGTCACTTGAGCTGAGCTTTAGAAGAAGGTGGAGCTTCAGGAGAGAGTAAAGTTAGAGAGAAACACCGAGAGCCTCTCACACTTGATCAGGAGCACACAGAAGAGTGATTGACGTCGCCATGTTTCGCTGTGGAATCTCTTATCCTCGGTGCAGATGGATTCTGCCTCTTCTGCTTCTCTTCGCCATTATATTCGACATTATCGCCATCGCGGCTCAGTCCGGATGGGTGGAGGACGAGGACGCCAAGTCTCACTACGCGAGTATGTGGACACAGTGCCGAGGCCGCAATGATCTCTGGGACTGCAAGTCTCTCATGGAGTATTGTGAGTATTATAATACTTCCATCACAAACATTCTTCTGTACTTCACAACTATACTTTGCTTAAAGTTCAGCGGAACTTATTAGCCGATGTTTGTTTGTTTTTTTGTTTGGCTCGTTGTTTACGTTTGTTAACAAACAAACAAATAAATGAAATAAATATTTGTTTCTGTTCTCAGGTCAGTCCTAGATCGTGTTTTTATAGTTTAAACACATTTTAAAGAACTAATGTTGTGTAATATTAAATCTGGTGTTCTAAACCCCATTCACTTTTATTCTTCTATAAATATAAATTAATATATATTCACTTTACTAAAAACACATAATATGCATAACATCTTTTATATGCCTCATAAAAAATAATAAAATAAATAAATAATATTAGAATATAAACGTGGATCTGGCACTAAAGTTTAAATGCATAGTTTAAAAATATTATATATTTATTCTTATTATTTCCAATGTTATAGTTTTTAAAAGTCAAAATAATGTAAAAATATAAACGTGGATTTGGTACTAAAGTTTATCTGCATATTTTAAAACTATTATATTTTATTATTTCCAATGTTATAGTGTTTAAATGGTTCTGATTTTAGTCACGTGTATCTTATAATAAAGTTATGTTTAAATAGAGTATCAGATATCCATTTTTATATTATTTATATATGACACAATTATTATAAAGTGGTATAGTATCTGATAACTGTAGAAATGTAGTCATGAGTTTAATGGAGGATTTAATGTCTTTACTTTATTGGCAGAGATAAACTTCATGACACATGTTATAGCACTGCTGGTTATTTATTAACAAGTTTCACTTGTTCTGGGATCAGTTTCACTGCTACTTTAAGACACGACAGCAAGAGAGGAATGTGTGTTGTTTTGTTTTTCTGTAGGGTTACCCAACCCTGTGTCTCATGAGCTATAGGGGAGAGGTGAAGGGTGTGGTGCACACTGATGAGGGCATGACTCCAGATCACATCACACATGTCTAAACCATGAGGGATTTCTGTAGAATTTAACAATGGAAATACCAAACGGAACAATCTGATCCTGATCTGCAGATATAGTGTGGATCAATAGAAATATGTCAGTGTTCGTAAAAAAAAACAAGTCGTGTAAGACTCAAGAAATAAAGGAGAACTTTTGTTAGGAATATCGGTTTGGAAACGGTTTCTTTTCAAGTCTTACACAGATATACACTGATGAGTTTTAACATATAACATAATGTTTGATAGAAGTAATGAGACGGCTTTTACACAAACTACAAACAGAAGGAAATGCCTTGAGGTTTTTAACCTGTTTGTAATGCTGTCAACTGTCTCTTGTAACATGAACCGATGCATTAACCGGTTCAACCGCTTACATGCGACTCAGTTTGCCAATGTAAGGCATGTAATAAGTTTTTGCTTAAATGCAATGTTAGAATTGAATTTAATGTAAGCTTAATTTAAATGAGATTGTTCATGCTGTATATCTGCTCTTATAAGACAAATTGGAGTTATGTTTTGTGATTATATATTTTTCTAAAAATGATACATTTATTACGTATAATTATCTTGAGTTAAGTTACAGCAGTCTTTACTGCTAATAAAATAAAACGCGTGCATCCTTCTGTATCAGTTGATATAAAAATGTTTGAACGAGAGTTAAACCACACATCCCCACCCCATATTTTTTTCAGCTTTATAATAATTATTACTTTTGTTTTCCAGCATGGGCACAGGCAGTCGCAGCTCTGATGATCATCGGCCTCATCATCCTCATCATTGCCTTCATCATCTCTGTCGTCGCTCTCTGCTGTAGTCTCAACATCCCTCTGCTTACATTGATAGGAGGTCTTCTTATTCTCGCCGGTAAGAGTTTCTCATTTTGTGATGGAAAAAAAGACAAAACAGGTTCAATTGTTGTCAAATTCTGTTTGCTGCACCTTTCATATGGTGCTCCTTAAAAGCATCAGCAGAGTAACTCGCCAGATTCGAGGGAAGTTGCAGTAAATAGGATTCACAGGAAGATTGTTTCCCCCTCTTTGAACAATGATTTGAACCTTTTCCAAAAATATGGGCGTCAGCCTTGGGAAATGATGATTCATGTATATTCCTGAAGTTATTAGAACAAAAAAAGTAAAGTGAGAATGCAAAGCAGGGCAGGTATCAAACAAGTCAAGACAAAGAACCACTTGTTTCTTTTTAAAGGCAAGAGTCATGCCGTTTTTACAGAATGTTCATTGTACAGTGTTGCTTATCTACACATCATAACATCATTTTTATACTATAAGTTCAGTCTTTCTTGTTGTATGTGCTGTTACAAACTTATTTGAATATATTGAGTGTTTTGATCCGAGAGGTTATATGCTAAGAGAATGAATCATAGCCCCTCCTGTCTGATCAACCGTACCCATCAGCTCTTATTGTTGTCTTTATTTCATTTTTTTTTTTAATTTGATTTTAATCAGATTCATTATAAAACTGGGTTTGACTTAAGGAATGTTAGGAACTGGCTAGGCCTTCGCTGTGAAATGTGTCTGTTTGAGTAATACTTCGTCAATGAACGCAGCATTGTTCCTGGAAGCGTCAGACGCAAGTCTGTGTGAAAAATGTTTGACACACCCAGGGCTTGGTCCTGGATCACGTGTTAACGCCACACCACTGCTTTCTCACAGGGTTCGGCGAGCCATGTGTTTAACACACAAAAACAAGTGAGATCAGGATTAAATTAGAATGAATAAAAATAATCTTTAGCATACATTGATTAAAATTATAAAATCATGATTGCATTAGAACATTGCCAATGAACAATATGGCAATTAATTATCATTGTTAATACTAATTCAGTAGTTCCGTGATATGCATTCATGTGTGTTTATTATGCACTTAAGATATTTGTAATTAAACAATGTGTCAGGACTATTAAATGAAACATTTCTTCCAGTTTTTAAATAATAAATGTCTGTATACTGTGCTTATACATTTTTTATTTAAAAACACGCATGGGCATATATATTTAGAAAATATTTAGCATTTTGGAAGTGACATAAAAACGCTCTTACAATATAATTGTAACCAGTTAACTGAACCAATTATTCATTTTTTCAAAACCCTTGTTGATAGTGTTTAAAAATCATACACTAAAAATAAGAATAATTCTTTAAAAACTTAAAAACCTCACATGGTTATCTGAAATATCAAATGTTGACATATGTGATGTATAGAAAAAACCTTTGGTAAAAATGTAAAATTTTCGTGATAAGGTTGACATTTTCACGGAATTGCCCACATTTACTTTTTATTTAAATTTATATTTGCCAACTATTTAAATGATATTAACGTTTATTTTTATGTTTCTCTTAAATATGTGCGTGCATCTACACGTTTATAAATGCAGAAGTAATATACACAGTACACAGACATATATATTTTTTAACACAACCTTTAATCTGTATGATAAAATAATTAAGCGTTTGTACTAGTAATTGTTCACATTTATGATGACCAAAATAATAAATATTGTGCTGCTATTTATTGCTATTTAAGAACTTGGTTAACGTAAACTAATATAACAAGCAATGACATTTTTATTGTGTAGTAATGTTTTACTTTGGATTTATTATGTGATTTTTCTTCTCCATTGTTATCTGACCAAAGTTGTATCTCTCTTTACAGTAATCGTCCAGATAATCGCTCTGATCATCTACCCAGTCAAGTTTAATGAGATCATCTATGAAGGCTATTATGACTACACCTGGGCATATGGCTTTGGTTGGGGAGCCACCATCCTGATGCTGGGATGTGGAATTCTTTTCTGCTGTCTTCCCCGTTATGAGGATGAACTCGCCGGCAATGCTAAAATCAAATATATCTACTCATCTACTTAAAAACCCTTCTCTTTTCCACAGCCATTAAAGGATTGTTTAGCCACAGGCCTTAATGCTTATTTTTATAGGACTTTAGCGACTCTTGAGTGCTGTCATACTGTGGTTGGCTTTGTTCCTTACTCTCGGGGGCCTTTTACTATTTTTGAATTAGAATTTTATGATCACTAAAAAACACTATACAGTTTTGACCGTAATGCACACATTAGATGTAAATATAATAGTAGGACTAACAAAGTGCATCACAAGTATGTGTTAAGTGTATGTACGTTTCTTGCATTTCATAGGGTTTACTTTACTATCAACACTGTAATGTAAAGTATGACTGTGTTTCGGCATTTGTATATTTGTGTAACATCTCTACATACCAGCATTAAGAAAAGGAATTTATTTTATGTGCTTTAACATTTTGTCATTCCATGCTGGCCTTTTTTGTTTCGTATTTTAGTGATGGCCATGCATTTTTGATTGATCACTTATACCCAAGTGCCCATACTGTATACAAATATGTGTGTGTGTGTGTGTGTGCGCGCGCGCGTGTGTTATTTTTTCACTAAAAGCAAACTTGGCCTAGTGATATAAATGAAAAGCAAATGCAGCAATAACAAAAGTTATTTTTCCTATTTTAGCAAAGTGTGTAAGTTCCATACACGTGTATCTGGTAGAGGATCTGTGCTTTAATTTGACAGGAATATTTAGTAAAGTTTAGTTTAAAAGGTTTTGTTAGATGCTCTGCTCTTTTGAAAAGTGTGTCATTGGTGGTTCATTGATAGGCAATGGAAACAAAAAAGACTTTTGTTTTGGTAACATGTTTTAATAATGCATAAGGCTTTTTGTCAGTGTTTTTCTTCTCTTTTGTGCTGTAGTCTCATTGAAATAACATCATAAACGTGTAGTTTTTAATAAAGCCATCTGTACATTTATTATTGTCTACTTTAATGTTTGTTAATTTATAAGAAATGTCACTAAAGAGACTTTTATTTTACATTTACAATATTTAGAAGGCCTCAAATACGTTATTGCTTTTATAAAACGGTTACCACACAATTAAACTATAAAAATAAACAAAACTATTCGTTATTTTGTATATATTAATTTGTAATTGTTCATCAAGTTAAATCATGAACTACCTTCCGCTGGTAAAAGTAGTGCCAACCTGTCTCATCTGTTTGTTATGTTGCTACGGGTGGTTGCTAAGGAGCTCAATGATACACAAAACCGTTGAGTGATGCGGTCAAATCTGTGACGTGTCATGATTTAAACACAGCTGCTGACCAATCAGAATGGAGGAATGAAACTAACCGGTTTATAATGTAAGAGACAGGCGTGTTGTGTCACGTTTATCTTTAATAAGGTGAGTCTTTCTCAACCAAACATCTGAAACATTGAGTTAATAAACAAAAACATTCTCTCTTATTAGTTTTAAACTCTTCTGTATGGGCTTCAGGAAAGAATATGGTGACAACCAATTTTAAACATTAAATAAGTCAAAATATTTACACTTTTAATTGTTTTTTGTTGCTATTAATGAAATAATGAAATAATACTGTATAATTGTCATCACGCCAGAGCAACAATTAAAGAAATAAATTTGATTAAATAATAAAAGTCCTGATGAGTTCACGCTACACACCTTAAATGACGTCATCCTTCCCCCCATAAAACAACCAATCAGCGGAGGCGTTCACTGCTCACCTGTCAGCCAATCAGATGTTTGAAGTGGTTGTTTCTGGGTAGATTAGGAATTCCAACTGAAAGCACGTTGAGGACTTCAAGCCTCACCGCAATCTATCTGCAACATTAATCTTGAGAGTCCTGATTGTTCTTTAGAGACAATGTTGTGTTTTTTCTTACACTTTCTTAACTGAGAATAATGTTAATAATAATAAGATCTATCACCACCTACAGGTGATCTTGTGTTGCACCGCAGCGCCCCCTGTCGAGCACAGTACAGTAGTGAATACACATGTAAAGGTCAGTAAGTTACTCACTGTTATCATAATAAAGTCATCACACAATCATAATAATCATTCATATTTACCCCACGGGCTAATAAACATATACATGATAAACTGATCACATTTCACAACAGATTGTCCAGATGAAGATGTGGTTCTTGTTAATATATTGGCACTAGGTGTCAGCACATCCCTTTACAGACATCTTCAGCAGTTGTTTGCTTTGTTTCTTAAGAATGATTCATTTCAGAGACACTTCTTAACATATTACCTTTCCACGTGTCCAATGGAGCCTTTTAATTCCCACATTTCTGTGACCACAGGTTTGGGATGATACGATGTCTCAGTTGCACAAAACTTTTTTCTGCAGAACAAAAAAGATATTTTGAAGAATGTTTGCATGCTAACATCATCGAACTATTGACTTCCATTATTAAATGAGAAATGATCCCTCAAGGTATTGAGGGCAGATATTAGAAGGTTGTTTAGAGTTCAGAGATGCTCATTTGAATACATGTGAAAGGAACACGTGTGTCTTACTATAGAGCATAAATAATAACAACGTATCATCCGAGATTTTTGGAAAAAGTCCAGTGACTGATTTCCAGTTATTCTTTATTAAAACTAGTTACATAATCCCTTTGACCAGCTCGCTTCTAAATACCCAGCTCAGTTTTAATGATTCTTTAAGTTACATTTTTAATACATGGTTTTTATTTTTAAAGCAACAAAGATGTGATCAGCCACAAATATATAATATTTACAACAAAAACTATGATTAACACAGTCGTTAAGTCTGTGAAACCAAACCATTTTACTATCGCCCGCACTTGTCTTACAGTACTCTTCAGCATAATGGGTGTTTTATCTGAATCATGAGTCAAACATAAATTTACTGAAAAGTAAAAAACACCTGAGAAATTGATTTCCCCTTGATCAATGAATGTTTCCTATAGCTTTTTAGAGTCCACACCCCCACATTTTCTTGATTGATTTTAACTAGACTCGAACACTAGACTGTAGTTTGGTTTGGGGGCAACCCCCTGAACTGGGTTTTGTGGGTCTGTTATATAAGAACCTAAAAATGATGAAATTTACGGGATCCATCCTATAGGTCACTGTTTAAGAATGAGTCAGCACAAGCACACAAGGGCACCGGAGAGTTTACAACATGACGTAATCATGCAAATCAAACCTGTTACCATCACTCTCATGGCACGTGACAAACTTTCAGTTTTGTTCAAAATGACAACATGTGTTAAAAGGTCTAAAAACAGTAATACAGTCGTTATAGGCGTCTCAACCTGCGGCCTCTAGGAAACTTTTTTGGAATGCACCTGAGGTGACAGATCATATCTGGAAGTTTTCCTCATCTACAGAGATGACTCATGGGATGTAGTCGAACACAAAATGAACACTTGGAATTCCCACACCATTCCTCTAGACAAGCACGTAAACTATCTAGTCTGAGTACACTAAAAGGTATTTCTCAGAATGTGTTGTTTCCACAATTTGTAGATTAAAATGAAGTATTAAAGTGAAAGTTTAAATTTTTTTACGTGTGATTAGTAACAATTAAAAATTTGTGGAATATTATTTAATTTTAACTCAAATGTAATTTTTAATTCATTCAGTTAATCGATTACCTTTATTTTTTTAAACCGTTTCCAAAATATTTTAATTTTAGTTAAATCAAAAAACTTAGATTTAGATCTAAATTTAGAATAAAAGACTTAAGATCCTATAAGAAAGATGTTAAGGCGGTATATTATGGAAAAAACGAATTTGCTTGTTAAAATTATTTTTGTCATGCCCTTAAAGGGATGGTTGAAAAAAAATGAAATGCTGTCATTTTACCTCAAGTTGTTCCAACTCTCAGTTCAGTTGAACACAAAGATATTTGGAAGAATGTTAGCACCTGGGACTGAGCAACACTAGCCACAATTGATTACATTGTTTAACTTCTTTTTTAATTGGACTACCTCTGTAATTTGTTATATAATCATTTCATAAAAGCATTAAAGTAGCAGCTATGAATAAGTAGCAGCTAAAACCAGTTAAACATTTTCACTAAAATCTCGGGCATCGTGTTCCATGTGGATTATGCTTGTAGTTTTGATGGCCTCAAATTTTGTGTCACTTTGTATAAAGTCTATTTTCAGAGAGCACAAGAGGTTTTGCGCTAACTTTCTGCCCACACCGCCACGGTTCTCTCCCACGCATCGTGAAATGTCACCTCTTCCCCACACCGAATGTCCCCTCCTTCTCTGAAACTCTTTCCTTCCAGCAGTGAGTCAGTACAGCTCCTGAAGGTGTTGGGGGGTTGCCTACTGCTCAAACACTTTTGAGTGTGGGACACTACTGAAACAAAGTGCCATTGTTTCACATTATTAGAAAGAGAAAGAGTGCTGAAAGTTTAAAAAAGTCCAAAAGTCACAATGATGGTTGTCGGAACTCATGACTACAATAGTTCCTGTGACAAATAAATTTGGATCTCAAGGCATGAAATTGTTTTTGGTCTAACTCAAGATTTGAAACACTCTCCAAGATTTGTGTAAAACAAAATTTACAAAAGGTAGAAATGTGTTTCGTACTTTGTTGTATACGACAAAGCTGTTGCCATCAGTGACACGAAGTGTCTTTTCGGTTCCCATTTCTTAAAAAGCACAGAGTCTGATAATCTAGATGTGGTCATTTGGCGGCCACCCGGAAATTACCAAACCACAGTTACGCACATCTTTAGTTTACAAATGACAGACATTGATATGGTAACTAGTACCAAAAACAAAACCATGGACAGTTATCTTTCTAGCACAAGCAAACACATGAGGCTGGTTTATGTTTTCTTAATAAAATAATTTATTTAGGCCCACATATAAATAATTCTTGAAACACATTACAGATAATATTTGCTGTGAATAAATACCAAACAAACCAAAAAACAAGGCTTTTCACACAATACTCTATATGAAAGTTTGCACAAATTTTCTATCCTCATCTATTTTTCTCTAGGTCTATAACTGGAATGTCACTATGTCAGAAGTCAGAAGTACCATTCCTAATTCCGGAGCAGCTTATATTAAGTATTGTGCAAGTTTGTGATGATCTGAACTCACAGATCCAGTAGCTGAAGAGTAGATACTCTTAATTTCATAAACCGACTGTACATTTTTCTGGGGTGTTTTAACAACAGCAGTGTCTGGGCCCCAATAAATCTAATTTCCAAGCAGACGAAGCTAAATGTGCTCACACAATATCGGACTTCAAAGATGGGAATGTTTAATACAGATAATTTTTTATATATGACGCCACAACAGCTAACAATAACTTTCTTCAACGTCTGTGCAGATATTGCGGCAATATTCAAATAGAGCATGTCAGTTTGTGCATACTAAATGGATGCAAAGAGGCATTGTGTGTTTAAAGGAGAGTAGTGCAACCAAAGGATGTGGCTGGTCAAGCAAACAGCGAGTTTACAGATTGGACACCGGATGACTTCAACTTATTTTTGGCACAGCAATTCCCTTCAGCCTAATTTAATTTAGTCTGTGTGAGAGGTTGGGAAAGTGTCAAGTATCTGGCTTTTATAGCACTTAAGGAATTTTTCAACCACAGGAAAACATGTGTCTGTTCGATAGAACGGACCAAGTCATATGAAGTTTAGCAAGGCAAGCAAAAGTGAAAAACAGTTTTTAAGAGCAAGGAGTTGAAAAAGTGAGTAATGGTAAACAAAAACATTCTCAAAGGCAACAGATCCATACTGCTCGCAGACATCAAATGGGGCAGCAGGAAATGAAACTGGAGCTCTGCTCAGCAAGCTCTCATTGGCACTTAACCTACATATTTATGAAGAAACTATCAAATGCTGTCCTTCGGTGGTCTCCGCATACCCTGTTCATCTTATTCCTGTACTTCCAAAAGGCCTGTTTACGTTCTGCAGTCCAAAGTGGCGTTGTCCACTTTTTGGATTAAATTAACTTTGGTCAATTTTGTCAGCCATAAAAAGCATCAATTCTTGTACATGTTTTACTTTATGTATGACCCTGTTCGATGAAAAGTAAGAGAAGCCACAGGTGTGGCTTTTTACTTCTATCCTAAACACACACAGTAGAACGAAAGGACCAAAACTTCACTCCGTAATCGCAAATTCTACAGTACCACCGGCCACAAGCCCTGCCCGGGACAGTGGAGAATTCTGGACAAAAATGTTCCTGGTTAGAGTTCAGTTAAAGCATCACCCTCTGTAGATTTGTTTGAAGTGGTCACATTCATTACAGTAGCCTTGTTTGTCTTGATTTGCGTAGTGGTCGCAGCCTTGTGTCTTGCAGCGCTGTTTGCTTTTCTCTTTAGGTGCCTGGGCGCGCCGTCCCTCTCGCTGGCCACGGCTGATGCAGTCTGGGCAAAGATCCGTGCAGCCAGGAGAAAGGTTCTTGCAACCGCTGCGACGACACTGGGCCTGGGTAAGCATCGGAGGTGGACGGGGCTTTGAGGCCCGCTGGACAGAAATAACATGGCTATTATTTATCTTGTACTTAAAAATGGCCATAGAACAACAGAAACCAGCATGTAAGAACACTTACCGTGACAAGAGGAGGGGAATGAGAACCTCTGCTAGCAGCTTGGTTGAGTCTAGTACTCTGTTCCTTTACAAAGCACTTGTTGCAGTAACCCTCCAGCATTGCCTTTCCCTCAGCACCACAGCCCTGACCGCGGCACCGCGGACAGTTCTGAAAACCTGCCTCAGATGTGTGTCTCGGCTGTACAATTGCTGGCGTGGCCTCTGTGCAAAGAAATAAAAAAGTCAAATTAAAGTTTAAGCTTGTTTGGATTAAATACTCAGTTATTCTCAGACAATTGTTTTAAAATGTTTGGAAACATTTTTTGTCCTGAATGTTCTGCGCATTGTACAACAGGTGTCACTTGGATAGAACAGTTAGGTTACGGTTGTGATTACCTAATCTAAAATTTAAAACCAGACTTCATGTACATTAAAGTTTCACTTACGGTGATTGGTCTGGTAGTCTAGATAACATATAGTGCAGAATCCCAGCTTCTCTGCCGTTCCGAAGAACTGGCAGCCGGAGCGTTTACACTGACGGGCGGCAGGCGGCAGCCATGTATGTTTGGTGGTGCCAGTGCGTTCCGCCTCCCTATGCAGTGCCCACACCGATCCTTCAATCCTGGGCTCCTGCTGCTCAGTATCACCTCTCTCGGAAACTGCAGTCCTCTGCATGCAGGGTGGGCAAAGTCCATTAAATATCCTAAAGACTTCCTGTCGACACATAACGCACCTCTCTGTGTCCCTCTCTCTTTCACTTTCCCTCTCCCTGTCCTTCTCCAGTTCCCGGCTGCCCGCCACCCATTGACCGTGACCCCAGCCGTGGGAGGGGCCTTGCGGTGGTCCGTTGGTGGCGGATCTGTTTTGTCTCGCTGTAAAACAGCGTTCGCACAGGCCGTCGTGCTCAACGCTAAGCGTGAACAGGCAGCCAGGCGTCTTGCACTTCATGGCGTGAGTCTCGCTGTAAAGGCTCAGGCTGGGGGCCGTAGGGGGCGCGGAACGGGGACTGGGCAGCACGGAGCGCTCCAAACGTCCTCTGCTCTCCGTACCCAAGGTTGGGTTGTGATCCGTGGTGGAAACTATGTCTGGCTTCCTGCCGGCTTGGCGCTTTTCAAAGCACTCGTGACAATGTGGTTGAGTATCTACAGATACGTAGAAGGTACAGCGTGGTGTAGCACATCTGATCTCAATGAGAGACAGTTGGGAAACAGAGAATGGAGGGGGACGCTGGGATTGGGGTGCCCATAATGACTCTTTATCCTCTTGCCAGCGCTTATATTCGTGGTTGACCAGCTGTAGGTAGTCCTCCATCAGATTCATATCCTCAGGTAGATTGCCCTCATCCAGTCTGGTGGAGGAATAATTTCATATTTAAAAAAATACAAAGGTAACCTAAGCATAGACACATTTCCACCAGTCTAAGCTTGTACAACCAGAAAATGTTTCTTGGTCAACCAACTATAGCAATAAAACAGTGCTCAACAACAAGCAGCCACACAAGAACCATTGAGGGCTCACATAAAATTAGTCTTATAGTTCATTTCTAGCACGTCAGAAAAATGCTTTGCTGGTGCATATGTGTACAAATTTTGCTACTATAATCCATATATTGGGACCAAAAAAATATGGCACACAACTTTGAAACCTGGCATCTGTAAAACGTTTATTCAGAATAGCACTTCATACCTGGCTGCAGTAATGATTTGTGTGGGATCATAGCCCAATCCAACGACGGGAATCTCTATAAGCATCAGGTAGTCTTTTAGCAACTTATCCTTCTGTTGCTGCTCTTTTTCTGTTAGAAAGTGCACTCGAAGTTCTTCAAAGCCTCCTCTGCCTGGGTTTATCAACGGCACTGCACGGATTTCTGATAAAAATACCAATTACATTTTCAGATACATCGGGTCAACTAATCAAACGCAGTATGAAGATGGCAATGTGTGTTGTACCTGGGCCGCTGTCTTTGATGGTGATCAGAGGTGCAAAGTGCTGGGAGTCATAGCCAAGCACTATTGGATATTTGTAGCACTCTCCTGGAGGCCAGTGTAAAGGCAGGTATATACCCCCCACATTGAGAGGTGAAAAGGAGGAACCAGACTTCATACTCCTGACCACTTGGTCTGTAAAATCCATATATATCGAATTAGTCAAGTGATATATTTATGGTGTCTGGTCACATACACTTAAAAACAATGTTGTGGCGTATATTAATCTTCACAAATGTTACATGTAGTATTCAGTTAAAACTATGACAATGTAAAACGTATATGTTAAATACCAGTTTGGTGATTGGTGCAACTATTTTTCATAGTTTGTTCAGAGTTAAATGTTTAGGTTAAACAAATCAAAGCAATACAAATGTTAACTTAAAGGGAAAGTTCACCCAAAAAAGGGTTTCACTTTCTCTCATTGCTCCGAATAAATGTCTTTTTTTTTATTTGAAAGTATGCTTGTAACCAAACATTTCTTGGACACAATTAACAAACATAGCGTGAAAAATAACAATTATAGTCAAAATTGCCTGCCTTACATTCTTCAAAATAGTTAATTTTGTGTTCAATAGAACTCACAAAATATTACCTTATTTTTCCTTCTATGGAAGTCAATGGGGTCTAAGATCTGTTTGTTCATGAGAACAAAGATATGTATTCGAAATTGAAACAACTTAAAGTCAAGTAAATTATGACACGTATTTTTTTGGATGAACTATCTTTAAAGGAAGTTTAAAAAAAAGGTTGCATTAACAATTAGTTGGTGGAAAATAAAGGGCTAAGTTTGTTGCTCTAATGAATTGTATTTGATTTATTTTCTTGTTATTTCTTGTTCAACATTTTTTTACCTGCGATGACAACAATTGGCCTCCGCAGAATATTCGAGAGGACAAAGATGTGAATGTCTTCTAAAGAGTCAAACTGTAGGCCATTACTGCTGGACACAGGCGAAGCCATTTCCACAATCTTTACCCATTCCTCTTCCCAATTCTAAGAAACCAAAAAAAGAATCCATGAGTCACATCGAAAGTTATGTATTCCCTCTAAATATCTATCATATCTACATAAAAAATTGCAAACGCACCAAAACGATTATATACACAGTTATATCCCATATTCTTCCTCCACAAACTCGTACACAATGATGATGATGATAGTTACCAAAGTGCTGTATCGAAGGCCGGTCTGGGTGAACTCTTGAGAGTGAAGCAGCTCCGTCTGAAATCTCATTCGAAAGTTACTAGTGTCGGTCTCTTTCAGTACAGCATAAAGAGCTTTCCGTAGGATCAGATCTGTGTCCTGAACCCCTAGAAGATACTGAGAGGCGGCATGGAGCAGGCAGTTTCCGTCACCTAAAAACACACACAAATACAGGTCACACAAACACAAAGCTCGGTTTTCAAAACCAGACAACTGCCTACAGAACTGCCTTCCTCTTCCAAAGCAGCAACTTTTTATTTCATTCAATTTTGTATAAGAGCAATATACGTTGTATAACGTGCATGTTAATGTTTACAGGCCTGTTGACAACTGCTCTTTTGGTTAAAAAACAAACATTGAACAAGTACATGCATAATCTGTTTGTCTAGTTTTCTTCCAATGGTTCAAAACACTAAGCTTATAATAATAATTTAAGTCAGGGACAATTTTGATGTCATTTGACTTACTAAATTGCCCTGCGAGTTGATATAGGTTTGCTTGCTTTTGCAATAAAAAAAAACCATGTTGCTTGCTAAACCTGAAGTTCCTGTTTGACAATTTGCATTGTTGTCAGGCAATTCTTATTGTCATAACAAAGACACCCTTAGCAACACACTATATACAGACAACAAGTCACAATAAGAAGGCAAAATTTATTGAAATTTCAGTATTTTTTACATCTGATGGTTAGTTAAGCATATTTTTTAGGCAGCAGGAGTAGAAATTAAGACAAAAGCAATGCAGGGAATTTCCACAGAGATGTCAAGCTCTTAAAAGTATCAATAACATCCGACTGTGTATATTTAAAAGAGGAAGTATGACTGTTCTTGCAAAATAATCAATGCATCTCTGAATCGGTTTAATACCTCTCTAACGACTTATGTACATGAATATCATTTTAGTTATTTTGGTTAAGATGCTTTGCAAGAAATCTTTAGGGTTGTTTGAACACAACAGTTCAACATTCACTTTCAATATCACGTCAAACCATATTCTGCACAGATAACAATGGCCTCAATTCAGTGTTCTTTCTGATGTTGTGCAACATTCTTGCACACGTACGCTGTAATGAATTTGCATGTACGTGTGTGCGAGCATGCTAAGGTGGCGCCTTCGAAACAGCCTGTACAGGAATTTCCCCAGTTTGTGATTCTCTGATTAAGTGCCGTAAGGGCTTTACTTCTTTAACTTTTTCTATCCCTTGTCTTCTCTTGACACAAGAGCCATGATTTAAAGCGTCTGGACTTTCCAAATAGGAGGGGCAACAGTGTACAGGAATGTCTGTTCTGCTCTAGTAATCTTTAAAGCTGATTACAAAACAGAGTTCAGAAATTGTGGCATTAGACAGAAACAGGGAAGTGTGAACATATGATCTGGATCCTGTTCTTCAAATCTGCTTTTTTTTAAACCATAGGTTAGGCCTAAGCCTGCTTCTAACACAGATGGCAATGTGTATTATGTTTTGTTTGTTAGAAGTATCTATATGTATGCATTATAGACCCCGTTTGGCTTTATTCTTTCTGTTGCACAATTGTTATGGGCTAACCCTAACACTGACTATTTCTCCTCTACAATCTTAGATATAAATAAATCAAAGCAAAAATACGCTAAGACTGATATAACATACAACACCCATGTACGCACAACTGCTAACTAAACTTAATTTGTTCAAACTGCTATGAATTAAAGCCCAACATATTGTTAAATATGTTGTGTCATCCACAACAAGAACTTTTACATTTGTCTTTTTAAAAGCATAACACGCAATTTTATAACAGTACTTCAACTAAAGCCATATTAATAAATCAAGTATTTTTATTTCTAATATCCTATATAATAATATTATAAGGGGCGACATTTACTGGGTTGCACACTTTCAGTACATTCCTCACGAGTTGGGAAGAAATGTTTTGTTAGGATAATGATACTTTTTAAAAACCGGTATTTTGTTTTAGATTTATGTAATACTCCAACTAACAAATGACAAATGTTATTTGTATTGTTTAATATTAAGGCCAGAACTGGCCACTGCTGTGTATTAATTTTATACCTGTTTTAAATTCCAAAATTCTGCTTTATTTTCTGTGACATAAGAGGAAGTTCCTTTTTCACTATGAGATCAAGAATACAAAAACCCAGACACTCGCCACTGCCAGGAACTGCTAGATGACCAGCTGTATTACAGTAAAATTAATGAAATTAACCAACTCGCACAAGTATTTCCTTTGCAAATCTATCTCGCCGGACTGTTTCCGACAAACGTCATTAGAAAATAAGGCTTAGACTTTTTTAGTTTTGATTACAGTAACTAGTGACTGTACAATGGAGCAACACTGTAAAGTACAGAAAAGTTTCCCCTGCTCCATTACTCATAAGAGAAGAGCAGTGCGACCTGACCCAGAGTTAACAGTCATAAAGCCCTACATCACAATGTAAGCCCTACATCACAGAACCGACCCCTCAATTGAATCAAATTGTCGGGGGAAAAACATCAAATGGCTCCGGATTTTCCAACCTGCCCTAAAGAGCCCCTTTTCTCCAGACAAAAATGCATTTAGGTGGATAGTTATAATCCCAAAATGGCAATGTTGGACGATAATGTAATATGGCTCAATAAGGAGTGTGACAGTGCTCCAATCAGCATAGCTGTAATAGGGTCAGAGACCAAGTGTCTGAGAAAATCACAGCTGCTGATATAGAGCACTGTAAGAGTGCCATATTGCATTTATACAACAGTTTCGAACAACATTGGAGTGTCTTAAAAACCCTCTAAAATGTCAAGGAATTTGGCCACTATTTTCTTCCGCACTGAATCCCAGCGCGAATGTCATCGCCCATGTGTGCAGAAACTCTCATTCTGTTTCTCGTCTTTTAATGAGGCGGATCGCAACCAACAACCAACCAACACTCTCTCAGAATTTCTGTCATGTAAAGCACGCCTGGAGTTTCATTCCCTGCATTTGTGTATCTGTGTTTAAGTGTTTCCCATGATGTCTTTGGTCAAATATCAGATGGCTCTGATACGAGAACCAGAAAAAACTGACGTATATTTCACTACACCACTCTTTTACTATTTCAGATAAACTAGTAGGACCATTTTATTAAAACATCTACCTATAACACAGCATGATATCAAAAGTGTTGTAAACCGAAGATGGATTGGCCATGATGGTTTCATTTTAAATAAAATGCGTCCACGTTAACATTAATAGTTTAAGAAATCTACCAACACGTTTAACCCTAACCCAATGCCAAGCACCAGTCAATGTGAAAACAGAAACCGGCCATAGTTACCATTGGTTCTCAGCGGCACCAGCTTCTTAACCTCACGGCACCAGTTCAATCTCTTCTCTTGTTCCAGCGAGGTCTGCATGGCCCTGTCCAAGATGGCCGCCTGGATGACCTCGCGAAAGGCCTGCGGGAACTGGCTCATGCGGATCATCTCCAGGGTGTAGCGGTGCATGCTCCGCAGGTGATGGGCCAGGCTGCCGCCGGCCGAAGGCCTGACCACATCGTTGGGCACTCGCTCGCGGATCTTCACGGCCTTGAGGAGGTTACTCACGAACAGGAACTTGGGCAGGAAGTTCTGTCCCTGAGACATGGTGACGAGGAGCAGGGAGCCAATCTATCACTGCAAAAGAACACAAGACAACAACAGCATTGTCAGAAAGGTCCAAGCACGTGTTACCCAGAAGAACTTCCCATGGTTCCCCTCCACCCAACAGGAGAAGAAGATCATAGCTCCTCACAACCGGTGATGTATATCCCAGCACAGGCCATTGTGAGGTCAGAAGACTGGAGTGGAAATTATGGTCCACAAAAGGATACGCATTGTTCCACAGGAACAACAGGGCAGCACTTATTTGGCTCAGACCACTTCTTGCCAGCCTTGTCTGGTGCCAGCCGAGCAGAACCGCTCACAGTTGGACGGCTGAACGGGGACAATAGAGAACCTCGCGCACGCATTGGCCGCTGACGCTCGAGTGACGTCATCGAGCCGCCAGGAGCAGTCGGACAATGCAACACTGTTACACATGAAAGGAAGCGACGTGTCCCCATGGCAACAACAGAACGTGTGATTTAAATATGTCATAAGTGACGTGTTCTCAAACAGCGGCTGTCAGATGTGTAGCTACAGCTCTTACCTGATCAATATGTCGACACACAAAGCCCATCAGACGCTCGTCTGCGTTTAATCGTGATCGGCCATAACGCGTTCAGAGATCCGCAGGGCGTCAGTCGTCGCGCGCACAGCACCTCCGAGTCTTTAATCTTGTTATGGCAGCTCGATGGAGAGTCGTACATAAGAGGCGGCGGGGGATTTCCATAAGGTACTTTCCACTTTCACAACCCATCATCGATGTTCCTCGTTATGTTCCTGTCGTCCGCCGGGGGCGCGAGAGAGACACGCTTACGTCACGTGACGTTAGGGGACGCTGCGTTTGGCCACGCCCCACTGGGTGATGTTGACGACAGCTTGGAACTCCCGCGATGTGAATATAATCAATCTATAGAATAACTGATCCACAGATCCTCTGTGATGTCATCTACTAAACATCTGAAAGGTCTTCATCAGTTCTGTATCACAAACATCTCACTTCTTTCTGGACGTCTCAGAGATCTCTCACTGTTGTCTCGGTGATGTCTCAGAGATGTCTACGAGATGTTGTCTCAGAGATGTCTCAAAGATGTTGTCTCGGTGATGTCTCAGTGTTGTCTCAGTGTTGTCTCAGAGATGTCGTCTCAGAGATTTCTCAGTGTTGTCTCAGAGATTTCTCAGTGTTGTCTCAAAGATGTCGTCTCAGAAATATTGTCGCAGAGATGTCTCAGTGTTGTCTCAGAGATGTCTCAGTGTTGTCTCAGAGATGTCGTCTCAGAAATATTGTCGCAGAGATGTCTCAGTGATGTCTCAGTGTTGTCTCAGAGATGTCTCAGTGATGTCTCAGTGTTGTCCCAGACATGTCTCAGTGTTGTCTCAGTGATGTCTCAGTGTTGTCCCAGACATGTCTCAGTGTTGTCTCAGTGATATCTCAGAGATGTCTCAGTGTAGTCTCAGTGATGTCTCAGTGATGTCTCAGTGAAGTCTTAGTGATGTCTCAGTGATATCTCAGAGATGTCTCAGTGTAGTCTCAGTGATATCTCAGAGATGTCTCAGTGTAGTCTCAGTGATGTCTCAGTGAAGTCTTAGTGATGTATGTGTCTACAAAATAAAACCTTTGTAACTTCTCTCTCTGTGTAACTTGGTAACATTGTTGTAGCACTTGTTCACCTATTGTTGTATCGGCTATTTACCGCTTCATTGTCTCCTCGACTATTGTAAGTCGCTTTGGATAAAAGCGTCTGCTAAATGACTAAATGTAAATGTAAATGTAAATGTGTGCTATCAGGGAAGGCTTACTGGAAATGCAGAAGAGTCACTTTATGAAACTGTTGTCTTTCCCAGTCTGGGACGCTGATGTTTCAAAGCAAATGTGGCAAGAATGTAAACATTCTGCCAGGTGGATGACGTCATGTTAAATTCCACTCTGGGATCTTCAGCTGAGTGTATTGGGTCCTCGGTTTGATGAGTCGCTGTAAAACTATGGGTTGATATTAGTTACGACACATTTATTTCTAGTTGTTTGAAGATCATCTTCTTCAGACAAACATGAAACTTAAAGTCAGATGGTTAAAGATTCATTTAGGACATGATAATGTGGGTGTAAAGTTTACATCTCGGTTGGCTAGAAGTTTCCAGCGTCAATAAAACAATAAAGAGTGACTAACATTTTCAGTTTTGTCATTTTTGTATGCCAACTTTTTACAAGCCCCCATCAAGACTTGGCAAGCTCTCACCCAGAGCTGTAATCACACACACACACACACACACACACACACACACACACACACACACACACACACACACACACACACACACACACACACACACACACACACATTAATATCTGGCATTAATAACATTAAATGACATTTTGACATGATACTAGAATGTGAAACTGTTTTAAATTTCAAACAAACCAGTAAATTATATTACTCTTATATTTCAAGATTCTATTTATTTTTTGTTAAAGCCTCCCTTGGAAGTCATCTTCAGATTTGTGGGGAACCATATGGAAAACAAATTCTGTTGAACACAAAATGAGAAGTTTTAAAACATTTTAGGTAAGCAGCTAAAGTATATTTGACTTCCAATTTTTCTATTGTGGTAGTCGATGGTACTCGATTTTCTAACATTTTTCCAAATATCTTTCTTCGTGTTAAACAGAACCAAATCATTATATGACTACAACTATATGCTCTTTTGGTTGAGAATCTATTTATATAGTTATAAATTGTTTTTACCTTACTTCACAACTAGATGGAATTGCACATGTCATGGTTACATCACTTGGCATTTTAGCATGGTTAACTTAAAACATTTACTGAAAATACTGTAAACTTTACCGTACTTTTCCAGTGTTTTTCCTAAATAACCTGTCACGTACCTTTTTCCATTCTTGATAAAACTGTCATCCAGGCATAATGTCTCTATGACATCATTAAATTATCTATAGATAATATTTGCTGTGTAAAATATTTGCTAAAATTCTAAGAAGAAACTTGTATAATCATAAACACCTCTCAGAGATTTTTATGACATCTGACAGCAGACATCTCAGGGGAGTATTGCACATGAATAAAGAAAGGTCTGCCACACAGTATGTGTACTATCAGTTTAGATCTAGTTAATTCTACATTTGGGCAGTTATTGTGCCTATATTTGGTGTATGATTTTAACATGGATATTTCTGGAGTTAGAATCAAATATTAAGGGATTAAAGGTGCCATCTAGAGGCTGTTTATATGATCGTCCAGATCATCTTGAAGAATTGAGTAATTCTAATTCTTATTTATTTGCTTTATTGCGGTTATCATTTTTTCATATAATTTATATAATGTAATTTTAACTATTTTATGTATTATAAAATTATTTTTGTAATTATTTATGCTATTTAAATAGCAATTTTATTTCTAGTAAACAATTTTCATTCCTTGAACATTCAACTTTATTAATGAGGGCGGATTTCTAATTTTTATTTTTCAAAAAAATAATTTCAAATAATATTCAGTGTTTTATGTTGTGACTTAAGTGTTGTGTACACTTGTGAGTTTATAACTCTAAGTTTAAATTGGCAATATTAACAAACAGTGCTCGTAAAAAACTGTTTACATAACATTCTCAATTGAAACTAATGCACGCTTGGACCCTGGAACAGCATTACAGACATCAAGACTTACAAACAGATTACATCGATATTATAATTTCTCCTCAAATTCCCAGATTTGTGTTTAAATACATTTATCTAATGTTTGTCAACCTGTCCAATTATAGTTGGCTGCATTTTAAAGTATACATTATTTCATAATTCAAACATAATTCTATATGAAATTATTCTACATAATGGATTTCTTTAAAAATAATTTGTCTGACGTTTTATCTGTATTAAAAATACATTCACACATTAATACATTTTGTAACATTTGGTATAGCCTTGATTAGGGTGTTCACAATTTTTAGGCAGTGTGTTCTCCTCTGGAAAAATGGGTTAAAAAAGAGATTTTACTGACAAAAAGTCAAAAACTGTAAAAAGTCTTTTACAGGGATGCAGAACTCTTGAAATATCTAAGATATTGGGGCGTGCTCACAGAACCATCAAACATTTTGTATCAAATAGTCAACAGGGTTGCAAGATTTAAGAAGAAAAGCCGCAAATAAACCGCCAAAGATTTGAGAAGAATCAAACATGAATCTACCAGCAACCCATTATCCTTCATTGCTGCCATATTCCAAAACTGTAACCTACCTGGACTGTCAAGAAGTATGAGGTGTTCAGTTCTAAGAGACATGACCAAATAAGAAAGACTGAAAACTGGCCAACTGGGAACAAGATACATAAGTAAAAATATAACGAATTGTCCAAGAAATATCTGAAGACAGGTATTTCAAAGGTTTTGTGGACTGATCAGATGAGAGGTCCGGATGAAAGGGCCATGGCTGGATCAGTAACAGAGCATCACTTCGACTCAGGGTGCCAGCAGGGTAGAGGTGGGGTACTGGTATGGCCAGATATTACTAAAGATATGCTAGTTGGACCTTTGCGAAATTTAAGAGCTCACTTTCTTTAAGCGATGGTACAGTAAAAAGTCTCCATCCTTCAAGACTTTGATTTTTGTGCTAGACAATGCTCCATGGCTGGATGCATGGCATGGCTATTCTATCTTATTCTATTCTATTTTATTATGTTCTATTTTATTATGTTCTATTCTATGATGTAACACTAGATGGTAGCAAAGGCTTACTTTATTAACCCAAGATGCACAGGTTGTTAATCCATGGCATAATTTACTTCACTCTTCTCCGGACCAATGAGCTGATTCTATTCTTATTTTAAGTACAATACTTTAAGCATTAGACACATTCCATTAGGGTGCTTAAACATGGAATAATGCCGGAAACCGATTAGAAAAAAACAATCCTTAATTTTTGAATGCAATTCTTTTAAAAGGTTTTTGTTGTTGTTGCAATTTTATGACAACAAAGTACAGTAATTTTTTATGGTTTTGGGTTTTAATTTTTTTTTTTTTTAGGAAATTATAGCCTTCAGAGTAAGAAATTACATTTTCTTACAGCATTTTTTCCTTTATTTCATTTATCATCACTTGATTTACTTTATTAATTATTTCCTTACCTATGACAGAAGTTCAGCATAATAGAGTTCTTTGATTACCTGTTGACAAATTGACAAATAAATGCATTAATTGTTATTTTTGTTCAAATACCGTACGTTTTTTAATGCTTTTTGAACATCTAGTAATAAAGTAGCTTTAGTTTACTCATTCACTATGCAGGTAAATGCTTTAAACACATGGACTGCTTTTAGCCAGATAATAACCTGACATGACATTCAGCTATATGGTCGATTTGGGGCATGCTCCTTAAGGCTTTGGAATACATTTTCTTATAATGCAATTTCATACACTTTTGTCACAGTCCTGCCCTTGTACCATTCTTTTCTGTCACTATGGAAAGGAGTTGCTGAATACATGTCACAGATAACATGACATCAAGACTCCTTGCTGGGTCCAGTGGTCATGGAGTGACATTCACCACAGCAAAAATACACCCAAGTGCTTCTTTACAAACTAAACATTTCCTCAGATTTCTGTCTTGGCGCATTTGAATACTGTGAGCACTTGATTTAAACCTAAAGATGAGATTTATTTCATCCAGCACTTAAGATTATACGGGGAAAGATCTTTGTTTTTATGTGTTTGTGGTTTTACATATTTATTTTTCTGTATGCTGTAAAATGGGATTTTTTGTCTGTTGTCAATTTTGTATGAATTAAAATGTGATTAAGCAAACAAGCCACATTAATATTGAAAGATGTTTGAGGTTGTTTTGAGATTTGTTTGTCTTTATGTACATAATATTGTTGCAGTCATTGCATTTCAGAAAACAAACTTGGATATCGTTTAATATACGATTACGAGATTGTAATAAATCTTGTAATTGAACTGATCTTCATTAGGATATCAATCCGTTACGATTATACAGTATCATACAATGTCCAGAACAACGTCAACATCAACATCAGGTACAATACTGCTTTAATGTTGAAAGTGCTTCACTTTACTCACTAACTTTAAAACACAAAACAAAATTATATATGCATTTAGAAAAACAGATTAAACCAACAGTATATCATGTGGATTTATTGGGAACATTTATTTACCCAAAACCCAGTGCAAAATATGGGAACAATATAATTTAAATATAATACAATTAATTTTTTAATGCACACATTAAGAGAAGTATAAAAATTTCTAGGTCTTCTTTTCTCCTGTAATCCAATCTAATTGTTGCGTTGTGACCTGTATTTGAGAATTAAGCAAATTTTACCCCAAATTTCCCATAAACAAAATAAATTGACACATACGATTCAAATTAAATTATTTACATTAAATTTATATAATTAAAAAATGAACATGTTTATTCCTGAAACGTTTGTTACTATTTACTTTCATTCCTTTAATTTATTTAAATTAAAAAAGTTATTTTATTTCATGTTAAATATTTGGTTTTCAAATGCATAGTACAGTGATTTAGTGTCAGTTGACCTGAAACTTTGGTTTTGTTGTCCAATGAATGATATTGAAAAGCTCTCTCCTCTTTGATTAAACAATTTTTTTTTCCGTTCAAGGTGCCACTGTTGACCACAGTCCATAGGGTCCCATGATGTGGTTGAACTGGAAATTTCAGGGTATTTTGAAGGTTGGCTGCCTCGGTAACTCAACGATGACAAGTACTTCCCAGTCGGCATCTCTGTCTGTACAGGAGACAAAGGGAGCCTCCGGCCCTGAGCCAAGCAAATAGATGTGCACACTGCAGCAAGTCAGTTCCCAAGGCCAGAGGCCAGAGGCTTCATGACAAAGAGGTCCCGCGCTGAGGGCCGCCTTCCCCTGGGGAGAGAGTGGCGCTTCTGCCCAGTGGGATCTCTTTACTTGGGGAAGAAGAGGTGCCAGTAAGTGTGTGTATGTGTGTGTCTGCACAGTTATGTTTTCCCCGGGGTTAAAAGTGAACCAGGATGTGAAATCGTATAGAGATGCACCGCTGCTTTAAATGGATATGACTGCATACAACATTCAAATATAAATTTCCTGTTGAAATTCATTTGCTTAAATGTTGATATCACTATAGATTTTTCTAAACCTAACACCTAAACATCACCATTAGACTAGCTGATCAGCTTAAGACATATCAGTTACACATCCGTACACATGTTCCATCACATCTCGTGTTGTCTAACCTCTGTTGAGTGGGAAAATGATATGTGCTGTGGTGGGCTTTTTCATCTTGCTGGTGCGAGGGAGCTGAAAGGAAGAGTTTGGAGAGAGGGTTAGCTGTAGACGTGTCAGTGGGATGCCCATCACTCTCTCCACACTTCTGCTGTCACTTTCTTTGTGATGGTCTATTATTCAGACCCCCAGCCACAGGTTCCTATAGGCTGCAGGGAGACGGCGGCAAATCAGACTACCTCACTTATTTACTGCACCATAACTTAACAAACTTCAGTTAGATCATAACACCATCATGTGTGGAAGCCTGGGGTACGGTCATGGATTGTTGGATCTATCTTTTTATTAGGAAATGCATTGACTTTATTATTTACATAGCCGGTTATATAATTCTTTACAATCCTATAATAAAAAGAAACATATTTTAGAATAGAACAGTATTCTTTTTTATTAAATAACATAGACTTTTTTTAACATGATATGTTGTATGACATAAATAGTATCTTTTAGTCATAGGATTATATGTTTGCCATGAAAACATAAATACAAATATTTTAAAAGTGAATTTGTGAAATTTAAGCATCTCAATGGCAAATTCTTTTCTTTTCTTCGGGAACCGTAAGAAAAAAATACATCTGCATAGAAATTTTAAGGAATTTTGTGATTAGAAAAAAATAATTCAAGAAAATAAGGATTTAGTCAATTTGGCAAAATGTAACATGTGGTTATGTATGTGTCTCATGATCACATTTCCTTCCAAACTAAAATTTCACCACATATAGAAAAACACAATTACAAAAACAAATATCTCAGATGTAATCTAAGACATCATGCTGTGTTTTTAAATGTTGATTTCTTTCCGACTAATTACTTTTGCTTAGCTTCACATTGTGCATTTGGGCCACATCTCCTGCAAGCAAGGCGTTATATTCACCACTGAAATGAATTTCCTTTCTCTCCACTTATCTGCTTCAATCTAAAGGCTTTTACATTATTTAATGTCTTTAACCCTGAGCAGGACAGCACTGAGTGTCAGATGAGATAAATATGTACCACTGTACATCAATGATTCACCACTGACGCGGAGTGTCCAAACACCATTCATTCACCTATAGCACCGCCACACTATAACGTCTCATTAGAACCACGGGAGGCTGTAGGTTTGTGCCACCGTCCACTGGAGAAACCGAAGCTGACCGCGACCCATCGGCCCCTGCCTGTCAACCCCCAGCCATCAGGTCAACAGTTGGTCTCCAGAGCCAAAGTGGCTGGGCTTTCTGCCAGTGTCAAGAGGCTCTGTTTCAGATTATCCCAGGGTAATTAAGCAGGTCAATACAGACAAATAAATCATACTGATAGTCCAAACACTGTCGCTGAATGCCTTCGATTGAGGAAAAACAAGGAGCAGCCCCATGCTTGTTACCGCTTAGCTTGAGGTCCAGCAGTATGCTTCACATTACTTCCCCAGAAAAAACAGCCAGGGGGAAAGCATTGTGTCCTACATCAAAAGCTGAGCAAAGAGACATGGGCTTTAATTGTTACGCATTATTTTTAAGATAAAGGGCCTAGTGGGCATCAATTTAGTCCGTCTTTGTCAATAAACAAAGTAGATTGTTGCCGACAGAATGGAAATTGTTCTTAAAGTTGTGAAAAGGGTGATAAAAGTTAGAATGTTGAGAGAACGCTTGTGGACTGACTGCAAAAGCAGATATAATCAGTACATTACAGCTCATGATAGGAGGAGTGTTGATAGAACGGAAAGGAAAAAGAATTGTTTCAGCAGCAAGTTCTATTATTGACCTGCTTATAAAAAAAAATTAGCTCCCCATAAATACTGTCTATAAATATGTATACCCAAAACGCTATAAATCCTATTTTTAAATTTACATTTTCCATAGACCGATACATTTTGTTAATATTCAATGTATCCTGTAACATGGTTTGTTGGCTTATACTGAACATGTTTAACAATGATTGTTACATGAAAAAACAATATAGTTTATTAATAATTCTAAGTTAATTTTTTAATTAAATTATTTCTTAAAAAAATAAGAAAACAAAACAACAGAACATATGACACCAGGAACTATAAATTAATCTACATCAACTAAATGCAAATGTAACAGGTATAGAGCTCATTGGCTCATCCAGGCTGTCAAAAGAGTTAATAGAATTTAAAGAACTAATTTTAAAGACGGATCACAAATTAAATTAGCATTGTGTTAATGCATCAAAAAAACTCTGATTGTTCAAGAGGACTTCGCATTTAGGCCAAAAACCGGTTGGGATTAATCCTAGTTTGAAAATAATCTGCATCTTGTATTAAATTTTAAACAAGAAAATATAAAACAATGATGGAACAAGGAATAGGTTCAGTAAACATATATATCACAAAAATACATATGTATATAGATTTGCAGTTTCATTCTATCATTTATAGTTATTGAGGTAGAACTGTGTGACATTAGTGCCATGATTCTTTATTTTGGTTGAGTAGTTTGTTCCAGAGGAGCAGACATATTGTATATTGTAATGATAACAGTGAGCACCTAGGACAACTGTCGGTCATGAGCAAGTTTCTCCTCGAGAACAAAAGCAACATAACTTTAATGCTCTTCTTCATTTCCCATTGGCTGAAATGCAAATCCTGAGAGATGGGAAGGGATGGAAGACCTTATACCATGTCAAATCGTCTTTTCTTTCGGAGGTCAGGACATTCTGTCTGGGTCCACTTGCATCTTTTCCTCAGAAGTTTTCCCATTCACATACACAATGTAACTGTCAGTCTGAGCAACAGTTCTTGCTTCCACTGGCTCCACATCTCACAGGGTAACACAATATTTCACAGCACCAAACAATCGCCTGTCTTCCCAGGCCAACCATATGGTTACTATGGGGTGCAATATTGACACACATCACCAATTATTTATAGAAAAAGAGGGCGGATCAGGGGGAGGTGAGAAGGGCCGAGCGTGCTAGATAACACTTCACAGGGGGAACCGAGGCGAGTTTGTCCGACCATGAAGAAGGCTGTGAATGCAAAATATATCCTCTTGATCTTGAATTTATTGAATCCGGAAAGACTCAAATGTGTCTGTTGAATAGAGTACAAAGATGTTACTTCTTTAACTTTATACCTGCTGATCTACATTCAACCAAACTGTTCAGAGACATTACACTGCTTGACTAAGTTGAATGATTGCCCATTACTTGTTGTGCTGTGAAATTGTTGTATAATTGTGCAATTGAGTAAAGAAAGAGAAAACTCAATTTTAAAATCTATAATGCATCCAAAATCTTATATTAAATGAAAGGAATTTATATAATTAATTTGTGTTTAAAATATATACATACACACACATGTTCTTTTTCATACACAATCATTAAAAATACTTTTCCTTGTCAATTAGAAATAATTGTTTTATAATAATCTTTGTAATCGTCTTCAGAAGTTATTAAAAGTTTATTTAGCGCAGGTCTCTTTTGCTTTACCCGCCACTTAGTCGCCCCCTACTAGGTGGGAAAGTCCACATGTCCATCAGTGCATGACAGAGTCACATAAAGCTGGACCGCTCAGCAATTTATATGAATGACAGCCTCTCCCACCAGGTCTTAGATAGGGGGTGGAAAATCTTGTCATATGTGATGGGTGCATGACAGGACGTGGAGAGGATGAGACGGATCTCTGAATTTGAATTTTCTTTGAATTAAAGAAAACGTTGTAGACATCATATCCTTTTGTTTAATATGCTTGTTTAATATGTTTAATAATGCTTACTAAGTTTGGAGAAAATATGACAAGAAATGTCTTCCACAGAAAACAGCTGAAGATATTTTGAAGAGCGTTGGTTGCTTGCGCGTTTACTTCTATTCTGTGAATACAAAAACAATGAATGGGTGCCAGTTACCATCATTCTTCAAAATATCTTCTTTTGTGTTCTATGGCAGAACGAAAGTTAAACCAGTTTAAATATCAAGAAGGTAATGTAGATGATGACAGGATAATTCTTTTTTGTGAACTATCACTTTAAGATGGGTTTGGGTCACACAAAGATAAAAAGTACCAAACCTCTGCTGGAGATACTCGATATCTTGTTCAAAATGATCAACATAAGAATGTAAACGCTGCTAGGAGACATACAGTTTGGACCTTTCGACAGGATAATCTAATAACAAACATCAAAATCAAAGCAAAATGGGTCACTGAACACAGAATCATCCTAGTTTATTTATTTCATTAAATACTCTCTTTGTTTACTGACCCATTTTCATTATGGAAGAATTGTCATTAAAAATGTTATTTAATTCCAAAACACTAATTGCCTTACATGGTTTCAGATTATATTTACTGAAATACCCATCCACACTACTTTTTCTGTATGCTTTCTTCCATGTCCTCTATTGGAGCTTGACAGAAAGATTTACTCTGACCCATTGATTACAAAAAACATTTAAAACTTGTTTTTTGTTGGGTTTTATTTGGAGCAACATTATGGCTTTTAGATTATATGGCTTTTTAAATGTTTCTCTTTACGCACTGGAACATGTGTGCTTAACAAAGTACAGTATGTAACGTAAAACAAATCTGTCCTCACTCAGAGCCAAAAGCACAGTGTAAATGTGAATGTCACCCCACTTGGTATGTTCCATGAGGGAAATTGACTTTTTACCCTGCTGCTGTCTTCAGCCATATGCTGATGTTGTCATATTCCAGAAAATCAGTTTAGGGAGTCATAAAGTTTCTTTAATTTCAAATGATACCCTGATGCTGCAGAATGAAAGGGCCGGCCGTCTGTCACACCTCTACGACTTGAGTACTGCACGCTCCTCGTCTGGCACGGATGGGAGCATAGCACAGCTCCAGCTTATCTATTTTTCATGCCTTCATTCACATTTACTGACTAATGAGGCTGTAAACATCTTAGCGTACTTTCAAGAGAGATACTAAAGAACTTGTGCTGAAGTAAAGCAAAGTTTCTTTACACTTTGGGGGATGAAATGATGCTGGAAAGGCAGGCCCGCTGGGTCAATAATCCAAAACACAAAGCATTTAATTATTGATGAGTTGTTTTCTTTGAAAATCAAATATTTTTACATTTATTTTGTTTCTAGAAGTTCTTTGATAGTCTGTGTATTTTTCTATGGATTTACTGTAAACATAATAGAAGTCAGTATGACAGAATAAATACAAGGGACACAATATAACATTTCATCTATAATCCTTTGAATTGTAAGCAGAGAAGCTTTTCTGACTTCCAAATGAGTGTCCTACCGAGGCAACATCTATTTTCTTGTTATGCTTTAATTCCTTCGATACTGTAGATCCCAGCATACTTTTAGTTCACCTAAAGAAATATACTGGTATTCAGAGACAGGCATTAATATGATTTAAATCTTACTTATCAATTCTAATATCAATTTGTCTACTTAAACAAGGAATTTTCAAATCTAATACAAGTTACTTATGAAATACCTCAAGGATTGGTTTTAGGGCCTTTACTATTCTTTATATAAATGCTGCCTCTTAATAATACTACAAGAAAATACAGAATCAGTTTCAACTGTTATGCAGATAATACCCATTTATATATTTTCTCTAGATCGGATGAAATCTAACTATCTAAACTGGCTTAGTGCATCCAAGGCATAAAACAATGTATTTTCTTCTTTTAAATTTAACCAAAAATACTACTTACTGGACCAGGGGAAAATACTTTTTGGGATTAAAATAGAAGACTGTACTGTTACTCCAGCAATACAGTTACTTATTCGAAATTTTATTAAATACACGATAAAGCATATAACGCTACTGTATGCATTCATGATCTCAAGACAGGAATAGTGCATAATGATGCATAACTGAGTGGTTGTCCTGCATCAACAATAAATAAATGAAAGTTCAAAATGCAGCCGCTAGAAAATACACTGACTACACATGAAGTATTGTATCAAGTATAAGTACTGTAAATTACTTATAAACGGTCTAGCCTCTACACACTTCCTGTAGTGCTATCCATTGGACTCTTTAAGATCCCGCCATGGGTGTTGGATAGCTAAATCCATGTAGAGGGTAAAGTGTTTTCAAATGTAGCACCTAAAGTTAAATCAAGCTATTTAAACAGTTCTTTAAAATGTTCATTTTTTCAAAGCAGCCTTATATAGCACATGTTATATTACATTTGTTGTATCTATGCCCATCCCCAGGTAACTAGAGATAATGCCAGTGCCAGGTGATCATCAGGTGCCACATATGTGAAAGTCAATGGCCTGAATGATCATCCCAGCTCTGGCCACTTCCTTCAACAAGTAACAAGATGGACTACCTGTCATCACATTTTTTCTGAAAAGTATTAACAATACTTGTATAAACTAAACTTATATTGCATGACAGCAGATTGACTTTAGTTTCCAAACATTTAACAACCTGGTGCAGAAAACTAAACATGATTGGTTGCTCTACTTGTCAGGTTTACAGTTTCATGGTGGGTTCTGCTGATGAAAGTGGGCAATGTGGAAGACTGAATACTGTATTCAGATGTGTGGTAAAGACTAACATATAGCATTTTAAAGATCTAAGTAAGGTGCAAAGGCTGCAGTTTCAGTGAAATATCCCAGATGGTGGTAAATCTTAAGCATCCTCCATCACCGCAGATAACACAGAAACAGCTTATGACACATGCATTGTGTTAACTGCACCAGTTCCCGATTTGCATAATTCCTTTAGTGTATTGGGAGGTAAAATGAGAATGTTCAAATACACAATACTATTAACCAATTCATTTTCCAGATTGTTTATGCTTACAATGTTTGGAATAGACATTAAGCCCATTTAACACAATAACATTAAAACGCCACAATCTTTTCCTTGTTTAGTTGAGTTGTATTCTGTCAAGCTTTTTAACATCACAAAGAAACCACTACCTGAAAGCATTACATCATCAAAATGGTGACAGAGCCTAAATCTCTAACGGACCATTTAATATTCCCTCCCCTTCATTGTGTCCAGCTTAGTTTTCAGCCAAGTTGGGTATTTGTTTTACAACAGTTTACATATCCTCGGGTCTTGGACTCTGTGCCGCTGGAGACTCCTTGACAGTAGTTCATAGACATCTTAAATCAAGCTGGCCCTGTTTTTATCAGTACGGTTATGTAAGGTGTTTGGGTTTTTAAACACAGAACTCCCGAACTCATTCGATCCAGATCATCTCTCCGCGCGCAAGCCGACAGATGCTCGGTCCAGCTGGTGCCGAAAAAGTTTATAGCCTAGTTGGAACGATGGTCCTTACGCTCTCCACAATGTTGGCCACTGTCGCCTGTTTTAACGAGTCACGAAGAGCCTGTTTATCTCCTGCTCCCTGCTGTTTCGGCATTTTCCTTTCCAGAACAATCCAAGAAACACATGCTGCTACAGACGCAAGTGCAATGTGCATAGACTCTCAGAGCCAAGTAACGTTTTTTCCCCTGGTTTCTTCTTGGGCGTGCAAATGTAGGAGGGATTACAGGATGTGTAATAAAGCAGCGATTCAGATGTTCCGATTGACCCCTTCAATATGGTCGGCCAGAGAAAACCGAGCCCATTCGAAGCTCAACAAACACTCAAATGACTGGATAATTGGCACGCTTTGATGTTCATGTTTTGGCTCCGTTGAAAACGGTGTGAAACACATTCTGTAATCGCATTACATTATAACAACACATGGCTCGCACAGAAGAGAAAGAAGCTGGCGAGACCTCGCGGACGTAGCAGGTGGTGTTGCCGGCTTTTTCCACAACTTTTGGAATAATTATTTAGGTTGTGCACATATCAGAGATGCCCAACATCAATGAAGCAACATGACTTTGTGAATTATTCACATGTTCTTCATAAGACCAAACATAATCAAGTACATCAAATGTGCTCAACACAGCAGGGTAGACTCATATCTGAAATAAAATGACTTCAAGATATAAGAATAGATCACTTAAGGCTGTTTGTTCTTTGCCAGACTGATCTTGTATCCAAGATTAATGGAGTTTCTTTTGTCAAAGTTTTGGTTGACAACTGTTCATCATACTTGAGACATTTTTCTTCATGAATTTTCCACAGAAGCATTCATTCAATTCTTAGCGTCAGGAGATGCTAGAGAAACTTCCACCTAAGTGTATCATGGGCTTTACGTGATGATCTGGGATTCCATCAGCTCATGTTTCAATAACAGCAGAAAGATTTAACCCCAAGGAAAATGTACTAATAAAATGTATTGCCCTTCCTTGAATATGCTTTATTGAATAGACAATGTTTTCTAAATGAAAGTTGTCCGAATAAAATTTCACACAATAACACACAATTTATCATTCAAAATGCATTATGTTAAATGGAAAATGGAAGATATTTTGTAACAGGACTAAAAGTAATAGCAGAATTTAAGATATGCATATATATGCTCAATATGAGGATATGTAAGCGTGACATGCCTGAGATGTTTACACAAGGCCTTAAAAATGATCGGAGAACCCTTTTTGGTACTCCAGCACATATGCCATGAAGTTGTGTTGCTTCCAGTCCAGACCCGGACGACTGAAATATCTAAGGAATCTTGGCAGAGGAGAGCCATTGCCCAGCAGCGTGAAATTCTGATTCTACAATTGTCCCCTTTGTGGCGAACTCGGAGTTTACCCTTTGCATTCTTGTCATTGTACAGGTCACTGAGGCAGAGGCGGCCAAGTATGAAAAGATCCTGCCAGGTTCTAAACAAAGGGAATAGCCACCCCATAAATGTCTCTCTTTCTGTACCGCCCCATTGACTCCCCGATATCCCACCAAGATGTCACTGTTCGACCAGCCCTTTTTAAAACAGCTTAATTAGCTCAAAGCCCGCCGTTGTCCAAACGTGTTGGGGTTGAGCCGAGAAAAGGCTGAAAAGTGTTTCTCTCCTCCTCTTATTGTCCCGCTGCTCTCTCTTGACAGAAATCAGCGTTTTACATCAAAGTGGAACACAGATAAAGCAACATTCCTTTCAGACGAGCAAAAGCGTGACAACTTGACACTGGAAAGTGGCATTTGAGTGTAAAGGCCGAAACCTCACAGATTCTAGTATTAAAAGTGTATTCAAAACACATCTAAGGGAGGAATGTGGTTGTATTAAAAGACTTGAGCAGGGAGAGAGATAAGGAGCCTGATTTGGTACCATCATGGGGATGCATGGTGTACCGATTCTTCAGTGACATCACAAAGCTTAAATCAAACATCTGAAACAAGGCACTTAAATGGCTACATGATTCTTCAAAAAGTCTGCCATCTACTGGCTGTTGGGGCTTTACCTTTAATGCAAACATTCTATTTCTTTTAAACATTGCTGGACGGTTGAAAGATGATGCGACTTTGATTTTTTTCCAGGTGAAAATGTTCAAGTGTACTTAAGTATTTTATTTCTGATAACTTAACGGTTTAATGTCTACTACGGAATTTGCTACAAATGATCATTTACTATAATAAATACAATAAAATCTTGGTTTACAAATACTAGTATACTTATTTAGTTGATACTTTACAGCATACTACAGTTGACTAAGTTAAAACAAAATGTTTTAAAGATCTGTGTATTTGTTGGTTTCTCTTGTAGATTTAAATTGTGAACATGGCACAGCACTGGCATTCTGCTTGGTATCGCGATACTTCGGCGAGAATCTCAAATATGTTTAAGGTAGCCTATGATTCAATATACCATGCTTTGTGCCAAATGATTAAATTTGAGAATCAAGCTGATTTGAATGCAAAAACTGACTTTTGTTCTATTACTACAAAATTATCAATATATATTGACATGTACATCCAGAGATGATTTTTCTCATGTAGCTGTACATTGCTTTGATGAGTGTATAGCTAGATGGAAAGACACAATTCTTACCCTTGGTAAAATCATTACAACTTCAATAAATCCATTATCATAGCAACATATATTCCAGCTATTCTTATTTGAACTGTCATACATTTACTCATATTCATGAACGTTTTACTGCACTGAATTCAAAGAAATGTTTCATGACTCATTGTAAAGTCGTTCATAAACCAAATGTCCGGTCACTGTTCAATTTTTATCTTTTTGCAGAAAGTTCATTTGCATCCCAATCAAGAGACGTGGTCGCCAGGGCAACATTCTCTTCACATCATTCCTTGTGGTTCTTTAAGAGTCGCCCCCTGTTATTTCTTTATCCCCCCTGCTCTTCAAAGACTCAAAACAGATTGATTCTCATGTGAACACATCTGAAGTGAGGACCCCGCTTTTCTGCTCTGGCTTTGAACCGCTAGCTGCCTGTTTACCACTGTTTGTCTGCCTCCACGTGAAGATGAACCGTAACAATCAGAAAACAAACTCGCATTCACGAGGCCATGTCAAAGGTGAGTGGCAGCTTTTAGGGTCTCCCCATGCAAGGGTTTCCCCCACCCTCCTCAAACAGACCAGTCTTGCTTTAGAGTGCTGTTGTGTCGCCATGGTAATATACCTGGTTTATGTGTATCTTGTCTGTGTGGGAATGACCATTAGACACTTTGTCAGGCTGATCAATGGCCTGGTGCTCTTGTTGGCTTTTTGACAAAAGAAAGCAGTGCATGAGAGGGATGCAGTTTAAACCGCTGTAGGACCGTGTTCACTCCGAGCCCTTTGGAGCAGACCTTGTCAGATGGTTTTACTCCTAACTTTAAACTTGTGTCGCTTAACAATTCCTTAGTATCGCCAAATCACGACATTTCTGAAGCTAGTTGTATTAGAACCACACAAACTATTTAAAGGGTGAGTCATTCCTTGCTAAATTTTCATTCTGTAGATGAACTTACCCTTTATAATGTTCTATAGCTCTATCCCAGATAGTCATGAACTGACAATGTGACATTTTTGTGTCTTTCGTAACATAAATCTTTATAAGCACCTTGCACTAACTGCCAAATCGACTATTTGCTCTACATAAGTTCATAAATTTGCAGGAAACAAGAGAGGTGGCACTCATGCATGAAGTTCAGCTTCAGGACAGCAATCCGTTCCCTTGCCACATTTGTCATCTTCTGACTGCAAAATGAGATATAGAGGCAACATAACTTACTTTTAAACAACAGATGGCTTTTGAACGCTTTGTGGATTGAACCATATTCAACCCTTATGTGCCAGACCACCCGCTAGTGTCTGCGCCCTAGACTGACCATTCACACCAAGACCTTTGCGAATATGATATAGAGCTGGCCCTTAAAGAAGTGCAAACACCAGCTCCTGATTTATGTGCTACAGAACCTAAACCTCCTTAGAATATGCTTTGTGAAGTTGCAGACAAAGCCACTTCATATCACAATGAGGCCGAAACATAAATTGGCTTGTTTTCACTGATAGAGCTTTTATGAGGGGTTATGTGCATACTTAATCCATTGGTTCCCAGGTTATGTGTCCAGTCCGATTTTATATTAGGTTGTGGGTGTGGTGTGTGTTTGAAATGCATGAGCTTGAAAAAAAAACTGCTTAAAGAAAGATACACAAAGCCACTTATTGTCCATACCAAGTGTCCAAATGCGTTCACTTTAGCAATAATCTTTGCAAAAACAATTTTTTTTAATGTTTCTCAAAATATGTGAGTAGACATGACAAGTATATATATTGTTAAGCAATCCATATCTAAATGTTTTTAATAGGCTTTTTACATCCCGTAATCTAGTTTCGTTGCCTTAAGTTTATGGTTCAACCAAATGACCTAAGAAGTTTTGACAAGGCGCATAAGCAGAGAAAAAAAATCAGAAAATTTGATTATATCTATAACTTCTCTAACCATACTTTAAATTGACCTCTGTTTAACACAAGGGCATGTAATGATATGTTTCCCAACCAAAATCCAAATCCGCCTTTATTTGGTAAAGAACAGAGAGGGATTTCCCATTCCCTCTGGGTCAATTTCAAACGACCTTTGCAAGCTGACCTCCATAAGCAGAAAGCTGGAGCACAATCCGAACGGATTAATAATTATTCGCAGGACGGTAGTCAGGGTTGTATGCTTACTAGAACACAGTAAGGTGGGGTCAGCGAATGCCACGGCTGATGAATTGACTCTGGCGATGTCTCTTCAGATGGCCATCAAAGGCGGGCAGGTAAAGGAATGCCCCTTTGATAGATGAGCACCCATGTTGTGCCCTTGACTATGGGGGAGTGAGAACAAACATTTCCAACACAAACAAAGGGCACGCTCATCTTCCACAGCCTATTAATAACACTTGCGGTCACAATAGATGCTCCGAGATCAGAGAGAGAGACGATGACCCGCTATTGTTACTCAAATAGTGCCCAAATAGAGTCCCACTGACACATCATAAAATAGCAAAAAAATAAAAAGACAGCTTCGGTCCTCATGCCATCGCAGCTAACTCATATAAACATGATTCAAAAAGGAATATTGTCTAGTGTATAATGTTGAAATATGTATCGATGTAATCGAGTTTATGATGGAAACAATAAGCAAACACATTAAAATTGGCTTTGCTATTTACTCCTGTAATAAGACTTATATAATATTATTTGGTGAAGTGGGCTAAATGATTTGTGATTTATTTGTAAGACAACAATAAATCTAAAGTCATCGTAGCTAAAAGAACTTAAAAAGAATCTCTTTATTATCTTATTTTTCAAAGATGACACGGGGAAGAAATGGAGACTCATCTGCGTCTTACTGACAAAAAGATCCTATGACTGTAATCGCTTCCGGACTTTCAGAGGAACTATGTTTTAAAACAAGTTCACATTTTTTAACATACAGTATTTTTTTACTTATTTAACTATGAATTCTTGTTATTGTATTTTTCATCAAGACCAAGTTATTCTATCTGCATGTTTTATACTCATTTTATACCTACAACTTTATGCGTTTCAACAATAATTTCATCTGCTTCTGTTTTCATTTCTAAGGGATTTTCGGAGATATATCATTGATAGGAGGGACGAGAATCAGAAGCGATGAAGACGCCCAATAAAAAGCATCTTAATGGGGTTGCTGTAATTTTGCTGTGAAAGATTCATTATCTCGGTCAGTCCTTGAACAAGATTCTTTGCAGTGGTAAAAACCTAACCAAAGTCCAGACTATAATCTAAATGATAAAAAAAATTATAATATACTGTATGGACTCGAGCCCAAAGCCGTGATGAAACCTAAACTTTCATACTGGAATCTTTATTTTATGACATGTGAAAAAGTATTTAATTTAGAAGCATTACCGGGAGAGAGCATTTTATTGGTCCAATGTATTCCAACAGCTCAATTCAATTCAATTCAATTCACTTTTTATTGTCACATCACCACGGCACGTGTGCCCTGGTGAGTGAAATTCTTAGGAGCTTGCTCCAAAAACAGCGCAGTACATGTAACATATAACATGTAACATATAGTGCAGACATAAGACAGTGTGCAATATGCACATACATATAGTCAGTACACACAGTGTACCATAGACAACACAGTCGAAACATTCAACATACATACATTTAGCACGAGAAAAACATTAAACACTAAACACAGAGTGTGCACGTTCTGCATAATGTAAACAATGTAACAGTGTAAACAAGTTGTGCATGGATGAGGTAGACTGTTGTTTAAAGTGCAGTGTGTAACTATTGTCCAGTGTTAAACTTGCCGTTAAAGTGCAGTGTGTGACATATTGTGTGTGGGGGTGTGTTATTGGCTAATGTTATTGGCGTTAACAAATATAATACTGATTTTCATAAATTAGTTTGTGAAGATTCTTTATGGACCTGTTCTCACTTTTATTTGTACAAACATACCTTAACATTAATGCACAAGATTTTAGGTTGTTGTCGTGAATATAAAATGTTCAAACAATTGTTTTCCCATTGAAATAGAATTTTTACTTAATTCTTCCCCTTTTCCTTGAAAATCTCCAGTGGACAATGTCTTGTGACAGGAAGCGATTATGAGGAGAGGGAACGGGATCTGAATGAGACGACCAGCCGGCTCACACGAATAAATGGAAATGACGTTTGGCCCAAATGTTCGTTTGATTGTTTACATTGAAGTTTAGAATGACTTACAAAAAGCGCTTCATCTTCACGTATGAGTCTGTAGTGATCAACAGATGGTGGGCATGCACGGAATCTGCTGGGAAAACAGGAACGGCCTACATATTGCTCCAAATGCTGACAGTACAAATAAAACCTTGTGCAAACAGACAAGCCAAGAAGAGTTTTTCTCTTTTGGGAAAGCAAGACTTTGCAACGTTCTTTGTCTCTCAGATTAATAATTGCTGTAACCCAACAATGCAGCGAAACCCCGGCGTATGTTAATATTTAGTCTCTCTTCAGAAGATTGTCAGATTAGCTGAATTGTTATTCAGCAGCACTTATGTTGAATATTGTAAAGGGGTTCGTACAACTTGCCCCCAGGCTCATGGTGTTGTCACTGTTGACAATAACTAAAGTGTCAATACAGCAGGGTCTGCCATTGAGCAGCTCAGTCCCCACAGTCATAAATCATGTGTTCGGACAGCTCCGCTCCTGCTTCCCTTAATCCGCTTGCATGGAGAACAGCCTGGGATCAGTTCCCCTGAGGTGCACATGAAGGTGACAGCGGGTATAATCACGATGGCCTCTTTAGTACGCTTGGAAAAACGGGAGAGAAAAATATGACATAGTTACAGTACAGGCCTACGTAGCTTTTATGTCTAATGCTGTCATCTAAAACATAAACTGTTTTGCTATGTACAACAGATTTGATCCAACAGAAAAACTATTTCATGAAATTAGATTAGATTAGATTAGATTAGATTAGATTCAACTTTATTGTCATTGCACATGTAGGATACAAGGCAACGAAATGCAGTTAGCATCTAACCAGAAGTGCAATAAGCAGTAAATACAGGTTATATATGTATATATACAATAATTATACAGAATATATGAATATAGATAAGTATATGAATATAGATAAGTAATGAATATAGATAAGTAATTGTTAATTAAAGTGCAAAAATTGGGATGAAAGTAGCAATTTATCTTGCATATATATCACACTTGACATATTTTCCCTGATATATCCGCATGCATTTTATCCTAAGATCTTGTTGTTAACATGCATGCATGTGGCAGAAGCTTTAACCCAACGTCTGTGTGCATCCTGGGAATCCAGCTCACAACTTTACCAACAACAATCGTTGATTTTAATGAAAGGTTATTGAATATGAAGACGGCCATAAATAGATATGTCTAAATAAATGTAGAAAATACTGTGCGTGAAATATATATTTAAATAAAATGACAGTAACACAGGATAAAGTGCTGGCAGAACATTATTACGACATTTTCATCAAATGCTTAAATGTGATTTAAAAAGTGTAAAATACAGACAAAACAGCTGTTAAAAATGAATATGGAATAGTCCTTCATTTTACATCATAAAGTACCTTGTGCCACATTTTTACAGATTTTATTTGAGTGAAGAACTACTAGAATCAAAAACGACTGTCTTGGACAAACTAGTTGATAAGGAGTGATAGCCTAATAAATTAAGTTGATAAAGAGATTGCCAGGCAGAAAGTTTTTTATATTGATAGAATTTAAAATGTTTAAATTGATTTATAATACAAAATAGTATTTCAAACACACGTATCTGAAATACGGACAATTCCTGACTTTGTTTACGGATTCATTTGCTTTGCAAAAGGTAAAAATAATCCAGGCCACTTGCTTGTATACAGAATTTAATCCTTCGAGTCATATATTATAGGAGATCATGAATCTGCGGCAGAGAACTGTCAATAAACACGTGCAAATAAAGAAGATAAATGCAGTGAAATCAGAGAGCGTCTGCGATGACTCTGGGCTTTATTAGGCTAAATGAATTATGATGTCTTTAACTAACTGACAGATTACTTAGCTGCTTGGATAGAGCTGTTTTCACACTTGGCGGGGGCTCTCATGGGACAGTGACACAGTCGTCCCATTGCCAGAGCTATTTTTCACTCAATTTAGCTCCAAATGATGGCTAACCTTGGGTTCTCCCTCTGGGCAAGGTTTATGCAATGATTAATGGCAAGTGTTTCACCGGCTCTACCTGAGGGACTGCCCCATCTGCAAAATGATGTCAGGTAGAATAGGGCCGCCTGCAGGTGTCCGCCGGTGAGTGACAGCTTTCCTTCGCCTCGGGAGTCACGGCAACAGAGAGGTCTTAAGTGCCGTCCGAGCGGTGGCTTCCTTCTCTATTACCCATCACAGCCTTTCCCAGCTTTATGGTGCGATGGGTACCATCTGCACTCATTGTGTCTGTTTAAAGGAAAAAGATCAAATCCATGCTTAGTTTTGAATCATATTAGTAGCACAGTATTGCTCTACCTGCAACCCAATTGTCCTTTGAAGACTCCCTTGTTGCTGAGTGTATCAAAATATTATTTATGATATATGACAACATTAAAACAAATTCTCAAGAATTTATTCAATGAGCATATAAGTACACATGCTATTATAATTACAGTGCCATAATCATTTTGATTGGTAATGCTGATGGGAAAGAAAATGTTTTAGGTACTAAAATGCATTTAAACAGATCGCTCTTAGAAAATCACATACAGAATCGAATCATTATTAGATTTGAGAGAAAAGAAAAATTGGCCGGTGTCAGTGATATTAGAAAGAATAATAATGAGATAGTTCACCTAGAAATAAAGAATCTGTAATCGGAATCAGAACTTCAAGCCTGTATGACTTTCTTTCACAAAACACAGAAGAAGATATTTGGAAAAATGTTGGGAACTGGCATCGGTTTTGTGTCCATACAATTGAAGCGAATGAGTGGCACTATCAACATGTTTGTGCCATATATAAATATTGTATTGAAAACTGGACTCGAGAAACATGATTTAAAGGATTGACAACTTTCTTAATGTGATTAAGGTGTCTATTTTATGGACGAACAGTCTGTCTTTTTCAGTTTGTCAAAATGCAAAAACACCCCCCATACGAGCACAGATGCTGGTGGGACAGTAATCAGATTAGGACTTTGGACAGGTTTACGGGCTCTTGCTGTCAACTTCACTTTGTGTGTGAATCATCTGATATGGCTCTTATAGTGATTAATGAGTGTGTTAATCTGCTGGATGGTCGTGCCACTGATAGACACATCACAGAGCGTCTGTCTGACCGCTTCCAGCTCGCTTTGATTTCCTCTGGGTGTCATGCCAAACAGTCAAAGCCAGCAAACGCCGAACAAACTATTTCTGACTATAATGCATCAGCCAAGCACTGGGTGAGCATCACAATATCATCACAATGAATCCAGTGACAGTTTGAGCTTTACACTGCAAAAAAATGAATTCCACATTTTGTGTCTTTCATTCCAGTCTTGTGTTTTTTCAAATTTTTTCAAAAATCAACCGTGGTTAAAAATCAAGTGTTCAATGTTGTTTATATGTTAACCAAAAAAATTAAGTTTGACAAAAAAAAGTCAAGAGTGAAAATGTTGTTGGAAACTGCCTCTATTAATGACATCATAAGCCTGTAATCAATCACATCAGCATCTAAGAAAAATATTTGTACAGTTTTAATCATAAACACACATTATTACCTTCAAAACACAAGACTTAAATATTGCTCAGTATTTTTGTTTGTCAAAATACAAAAATAAAAAGTATTTGATTGATATTGGAATGATGTTCAATTATGTTACGTTCTATAGAAATAAATAAATATATATAAAATAAATAAATATGTTTTTAACAGAGAGTTAACAGAGAGCAATTTCTATATTTTTTAGAGGATAAAATAAATTTGTCAATTAAAAATGATATGAAAAACAATCAATTGATCAAATATTAATTAATGAATAACCCAAATAAAAATGTTATTCCAAATTCTCGGCGCATTATAAGTAGGAGGCGTTGAATGCATATTCATGTGAAGCCCCATGAATCTGCTGTATGAAACGGCATCAAGTTTTCCTCTGAACAGTGATGTGCACAATAATAGCTCCGCTCCCATCCGCAGTGAGGAAGGGCCTTTGTCTTGTAAAGAAAGGCTCCCTGGAATAGGTAAGAAGTGTGTGTGTGAAGAGATGAACGGGCCGAAGCCCTGCAAACTGAATGCATAAGAGAGAGTTAAAGAAGATAAAATCATATTTTGTAAGGGTGGCTTCACCATAAATGTCCCCCACCAGCAGACGGCACAATAGCTGGAGGCGTTTACAGCATCATAAATCAAAGGTATCCTCTGCACGAGAGCAGCTGGCACATTTGCAAATAATTGTAATTATTAATCATGCTGATTTCACACCCTTCAGCCGGACGCTGGGAGAGCTCTGTGGCCGGGCGGCCCTGGCGCCAGGAGCCCACGGACTGGGCTTGTGTGTGGAGCTCGGGGACGGGCCGCCGCGCTTTGATGATGCTGAGCTGCACCGCTGAGCCGCACACAATGGCTCGACAGCAATGCAGCATGGGTCAAGCTCAGAGAGAGTCTCCTGTGAATGCAGTGTATGGCTGTACACCCCATCATTTATCATCATCACAGCTCCACAGAAACGGGGATTTGAGCTGGAAGAAAGTATCAATATTTGTAGAGAATGCTGGTTGCTGTCATTTGTGTCAGATTCATATGGACTTTTCAAGAACTGTAGGGATGTGTCTGTGGCCTCCTAGCAACAGCGTGACAACATCTTACAGCATCTTAGCAACCAGCTTAATACTGTACTTTAATATCACTCCTCAAAATATATCACATACAGTTATTCTTTTTTAGTAGAGCTTTTCAGGTTAGTTTAATTGAATTTAGTTTTATTTCATTTAAGTGACATTAAAGCTATTGTTTTGGAACTTTTGGTGCTCTACTTTTTGTGAACTATTTCATTTGTAGATTTAGATTAATTTTGATTTATTTCTGAATAAAATATTTGTCAATGGATTTTTCTTTTAGTTAAGGCTCCTCAAACCAGCGCTCTCTTCTAGATTCTCAAACTTCAGATTTCACTTGCAGCCCATCGCAGTTTCTTAAATAAGTCATGAGTTATTATAATTAACGACATTAGGGACAGGGACCATTTTTGCAAATAAAATACTTTCATTTAACACATTTTTCAACAATATTTTGACATTTCCACCCGTCGCCGGTTTACAATGAATCTTGGGATATTCAATGTACATTCCTCGAAAACCCACAATAAAAAATTTGGCACTTTAAACATTGCATTTTAAGCAACTTTTGAAATGGATCAGCCTGACCAGATTTGCTGTGTTCTGCTGTGTTCAGCCCCCAAATTGCTAATATAATCGTCTTTCTTAAGTGTGTCCAGTGTGTCCTTGCTCACACTCCTTGTTTTCACCTACCTGTGGATTTTTGTGCATAACAATAATAACTTATTAAAGCCAACATTCAAAGTTACGACATTGTCTTTTTTAACAAGTTGCCATTGACCGTGGTACCTTCATGTCGCCCCAAGTGGTTTATTGCTTCACATTATCAGTACGGCGTGTTTTTATCTCAATTGATTTAATTTCATCAGGTTTTAATGGTTTGTGTAACAAATCCGCATAATGCGTGATTTTCAGACAAAGAGATATTGTTTTTACATATTACAAAAACAGATGCGTACCCATCTGCTTATGCTGTAACTGACAGGCTGGGAACGTCAGCCATTGGGAAAAGCATTCAGATAGGATTCTTCACCAGCTGTGAGCTCGGTTTACTAGTTGGTATGTTGATTGGTATGTTTGATTTACATAAAGCCTCGGGTACTTGTTAGTCACTGCCGTCCACACATAAGACACAAGAGATGGTCCCCATACAACACAAAAGCACGCAGATGGCGGGCAGTTCTGCACATGCCAACAGCGTGGGCAGAGAAGTTTTCACTCACTTGTGAAACCAAATTACCAATGTGTTTCTCACGTTAGCAATATTTTATTTTCATTAGCGCCTCACACTGTAGTAAATTCGTTTCTAATTCCCAAAACTGCTCTGGATTGTGATCAGTTTGAGATGGTGATACAATACTCATGGGTAGATCTCGGAAAAAGATGTCCAGGTCACGTTTTGCAAAACGCTTTCTTGTATTGTTACAGGTTGTTATAAGCAGTTTCAATAATGTGTTTGTATACAGCTGTGGAAATAGAAGAGATCATCCCAAATGTTAATTTAATCCGAATTTTTAGATGTACTGTGTTCTCTCCAGCCCAGTCGGTTGAATTCCAACAAAACGAAACCTCAGGAGTTTTATTAAAAGTAAATGTGGACTTGTTTTCTTGGCAGTGTTCGATTTAAGGCACAGAGCATATTTTCTGTAATCTTGACCGGTTTCTTTCTTCTTTTTATTCTGCTAACACACAATATTTGGGTTTTAAATTGGTAAGGAATATTATTAACAAGTTCATAAAATAAAACAAAAATAATAACCTGAGATAAACATGTGTGGTATGTAAAAAGAGTCTTAAACAAGAAGCAACATTGAGAAATATGCGACAATTGTTTTAGATCTATTTTAGAAATGTTTCATTCAAATAAAAATTTTGTGTGCATTCTTATCCTATTGCTTTCTAGAGGAAACATGAAAAAGATCTGAATTCTCATCAACAAGAAGTAAAAAACAATCCAGTCTTGTCCAGTTGCTCAAAAGCTTTTGGGTTCCTGAAGGATGCGGCCTGCCGGGATCAGTCAGTAGGTGGAGAAGAAATGGGTGGAGGCTCTCCGGGAGGTCACCTCCTGTTTGACAGAAGGTGATGGATGACCCTTGAGCAACCTCTAGCAAACTTCCCCATCTCTTGCATAACAGTGGCGGTCCGAGCACCAGGGCCGGCCTAACGGACAAAAGCCAGCACAGGTATTCAAATGAGCCCTAATGGAAAGGGAATAGACTCCAGAAGAAAGTTTGACTCGGACTCTAATGAGTTGCTAATAGGAGAAAATCACTTTCTATTCTCCTGCTGGATAAAGACAGATGGAGGGGTTTTTGCGCTGACTGACACATTTGATGGACAGATTTCATTAAAAGCACAAGGACCACTGTCAGTGATGTGTACTTGCCATCGATCCAGGCCTATTTTTTATTATTTCATCTTTTAAGTCATTTGATATTGGTAAGCTTCTTTATACATGAACAAGTGTTGCATTGGATAATCCTCTGCAGATGGAAGAGTGTGATGGGTGTACATTTTAAATCTGATTTAACTTTCAAAATAAAAAGGCATTCAAACTTCTGAAACCTTGGAACACAGATTTATGAGCAGTAGAAGTTTCTAGAAGGCAATTCAACAAGAGTCCATTTATAGGAAATGCATTCGATCCTGAACATAAACGAACAATAAGCTTTTTACATTTATTAATGTTTGTTAATTCACACAGTTAGGATTTAAAATATGTCAATGTAAACTCAATGTAATGTGTTTCTTTTGTCTTCTGTTCATCCTTGGCCACAGTTCCAATACATTAACACAAACAAATGGACAATTCTGCCATTTGGATTTCTGTGTTCATATTTTTTAAGATTCCATATCAGGATATCTCAGTAGTCTTCCTTTTTCTGCTTTCTCACTATTTCTAATAAAAATAATCCTGGCCTTTTGAAATGAACCAATGCATTTGTTTAAATATCTATAATTTGCCTGAAGCCAATTACGCATGTGATGGACGATAGAAATTGCAGTTTAAAAGCTTGTAAATATGAATATTTTTTTATTCTATACATATTAAAATTGATATCATTACCTAGAATGCCTTCAGGGTGACTAAAACACGGGTTTATTTTGATTTTTGGGAACGATCCCTTTAAGTCCCCCGAGCTGTGTACAAGCAACCTCTGATCATGAAATGAATGAATCCATAAATGGTGATAAATCATTTCCCATCCCATTACCAGATAATGTCATATATAACTAATAGGAACATTCGGGTCGAGGCTAAATTCAATACAATGACATACCGTCAATCCGTTTTCAATACCTTTTTTTTTTATTGAGCTCTTATGTTTAAGTGACATCTATTCAGAGTTGACATATAGAGATTTGTTGGTCAACATGTAAAAAAGAATCACTCCGTCAAGCCGTTAGTAGAAAGAGACGGCAGGATGACATTTGTGTGGCGGCAGAAGTGTGCCAGCTTGGCCCTTTGTGCCGAGGAGAAACCGTGGACCAACAGTGAGACCTCAGTCTGAGGAGCATCACCGGGGGTTTATCACCAGCAGGTTTTCACATGACATTAGAGTCCAGCCGTGAGTCTACTTTACATTGAGGGTTCTGTAACTGCCTGCTAATGGTATAATAAGGATGTAGCCGGCCCCCCGCCACTCCAGTGGCTCTAGCACAGATGGAGTGCCACCTTCTGCCGGAGCGATGGATCAGAACGAACGAGGGCTTTGATTGACGCCAGCGACAGCCGCCACCTTGTCGCATTTCCTCCTCTCACAGCGGAAGTCAGGCGGCTCAGCATGCGCTTGCTGTATCTGTATATCTGTTTGTGTGTCTATTCAAAATGCCTTCAAACTGAGCAGAACCCAAGTGTGGCCAACCCAGCAGGTGACACGGTGTATTGTGTGAGCACAGCTTATCAGACATTAATCATTTCCATATTATATTGCATGGTAAAGTATTGTGTATTTGAGAGTCCATTTTCATTTAGACATCTGTGAGATTATCACAGATTAACAGTGTCACAAACTGAGCTCTAGTCTGAGATCAAAGGTCAATATGAAATTTTTCATTCAATAAAATGTATCCATTAAAGTATTTAAAGATCTCATTTGTTTTGTTCATCTAAGAATATTCATGTGACGTATGAGACTATGTAGTCTCCTGAGCTATGACACATCATCCACACCACTAACATTTTGTTTTCTGGGAATCAACATATTCCTTGACTATGACTCTTGACTACAGAAATGGGTAGAACAATAGCAAATTCCTCAATTTGACTGTCACCCTGTCTCCCGATTGTCCGTCTCACGGTGAGCAGCTGTTTTATTGCATTTTAGCCTCAAACACATATAACCAAACATCTGCTGTATTTCCCAGAACAGTGGCCTGCCGTTCCACCCATATCATTAAACTCTCAACTGCTGTCTGAGCATCAAAGAACACAACCAAATGAAAAAAAATTCACAGTATGAACTGTATCCTACACTAAGTATGTTTGAAAAGTGATCCAAAAAGTCTTTACAACTGAAAATACTTTCGTTTTAAATTTAATTGATTTTCAAATGTAGTTTTCAGAATAGAAAAATCTGAATTCTGTAATATTTGGTATATTCTGGAAACATTAGAAATAAAGTTAAACTGATGTTATCAATGTATTGCAAAGTCTTTGCAAAGTCTTTTTTCCTCAATGTGCATAACTTTTTTTAATGTTTTTTATTCTTAAGGGAAATTATTAATCACATATAAAGGGTGTTGCATCATTAACAAGACTATAAGCTTTGAGACATTTGTCAAAATATCTTCTTTGTATTCCACAGAAAAGACAGCCCGATACAGGTTCACTTTTTTATTTTTGATAAAATATCCCTTGAATTTCGCTTAATTTTCACATTTATTTAAGAAAATCGTTTATCTCACAGGACCATTATTTTTGTTTTAAGCACATCATATTGAAACTATACAAAAGACATCATATGAATTCACATAAAATGATCATAAATTGTTTTGCTATTGATGTTCAGTTTGGTATCATATCTTTGTACTCCGCTGTGTATCTTCTCCAATTTAAACTGAATTAAATTTTATTACTACATATACATATTGCGTATGTGTGCATATGCTTTAATAATTTTAAGTGGGTTACATTTTGAAATCATAGTTAGAAAAATTCACATATTAGCAGTGGACACACACACACGCATGCACCCGTACACACACAAAGCGATGTCTCTCTTCTGATTAGGTGAGCTCTCAGGAGAGTCATTGGGTACAAAGCGTTAACATCTGGCATCCATTACAGCCCCAGATCAGTTGTGATTTGTCCATATGATGACTCTGGCCTTGCCAGACGTGGGGGGCTTACATCCTCCACACCGCTGACAGACCAGTACTGCTGTCACTTCTGTTTTCACACCAGTACACAGCACACACTATAATTAGCTCTGCTGGACTGAGACGCACATACACACACACGTACATGCATACACACACACACATGGAAACACACACTTCAAATGTTTACAGGTTAACATGATGCCAGAGCAATTTATCTTTAAGGTAAAATAATTGTATACTTTATTTGTTTTAAACACTGTCTCACTTATATTGTATATTGTTTATGGGTATATTGTAGTAATTGTGTAAGTTATGTTTTCCAACATGTCAGGGACCGTATTTATTACATGATGTAATGATGCAAATGTTGTGCTGCCTAACATTCTTAATTTCTTTAATTTACGAAGCAGTCAATGCTGTAAATACAAATCTTTACACGATGTCGAAGTTCTGTATAGAGTCTTTATAAATAGCACAGACTCAAAAACAATCCGGAAATATTCCGAATATTTTAACCTTCATTTTTAACAAAGTTTTATCACACTAATAGCAAATTCATCAACATGATGGTTCAGATACCCATGTGAGATGTCTTTTCAAAGTTTTATAGCATTTGATATATTTTTATAGTATGAGTATTCAAAGTCAAATAAGTGCCGTTTCAAGAATCGTCACATCGATTCACAAATAATCACATGAAAATCAAAATGAAGTAACATTTTAAGTTCTGTGAAGGGCTATCCCTTCTTTATTTGTTGAGTAATAATGCTTAAGGTTTGTGCATTGTGTTAAATAATCAAAACGTTCTATAACTGCGTTAAATGTTAATCAAATCATCATTATTATTAATAAAATGATCCTATGTTTATTTAAGGACAAGCTATCTTTCACTGGACTTTTTTAAAGGTATGCTCATGGACAAACTGCATTGGTGTCTCCATGCAAATCAACTTCTTTGGCCTTTCGGAAGAGTGAGTTAAGTTATTAAAGCAATTCAGCATTCCATAAAATTAAGAGATAAACAGAAAAGTGTCGATGCTTGTTTGACAAAAGTTTCTTTTGGTTCATGGCCATATTTATCAAGATTATCTTTGCTCAAGCGGTTGTAAGAAAGTGGGAAATCAGAGGAAGTTTATTTTGTTATTTTGTGAGTGTGGACATTTAGGGATGGATTTTATGACAAGCATTGCTGTTTATAAATCATGTACAATGACTCCCAGACTTATCAGATTTTTTTACAATCTGGAGTAGCTTAGGAGAGTACGTTACAATGCCAACAGTTTATGTCAGCTCATTTGGCATTTGAACCGAAAATCAATGCAAATTTGTAAGCACTAGACAACGCTCTCACGTTACGCTCTACAATGGCATTATGGCCACTTTTTACTAAACATGAACAAGCTTGCATATGCATGCAGCCTTTTTTTTGTCCGTCGCTGTGCGTAGCAGGTCCATTCAGCCAAACTGTCAGCATCTCAGCCATCTCACTGCTCAGAGCGGCCGGTAAAAACTGACAGCCAGCCATTTAGCAAAGGACCGCATGATGTGCCCCTAATTACCGTACACCACTCTCCTTTGTGCGTGTGATGAAGTAGTCACTGTATCAGTTTTGTTCAATCAGATTTGTTTGAGATAATGTGTCTCTGGAGAGGCGATCCATACGCTCGCAGAGAATTCACATTATTTTGCTGCCGGTAGCAACCGGTATTCATTGTATCCTGCAGCATTAAGTTTCCTAAATATGACGTCATAATGTTGTAATGTCCAGACATAGTTGCCGGTCTTAGCTATTTTATCTTGTTGAAAACTGCTTTTCTTTGTTAAACAAAATCCCCTATGGTGAAGGGCACTGCCATACCGTCAAATGCCAAGACATGAGCTGGCACAAACCTTACATTTGATAGACATCGAACATCTCACTTATCTTCTGTCAACCTATTTCTTAGGTCAAGCATGTGAAATAACAGGTACATTTCCATGAACATCTAGTAGAAGGTTCACTTAAGGAGAACTTTAAATGACCCAAGCAACTGTTAAAGTAGTAAAAGATTAAACTTTCCTAAAATGAAAATTACTACAATCCCATGCTCTCTGGTGCTTCACTCTTTCTTAGTTATTAGGTTTAACATCAAGAGTAAACTGACACTTTGGCACATGATTCTGAGCTGGCACGGCCTGCTTTTATACTGGTTTAAATTCAATTGACAACTCAATTTTGGAATTAACAACATGGGATTTAAAATGTGAAATTTGAAGAAAGCATGTTAAAAAATCATACAAATGCTGTTCAAAGTGAAAACAAAATCAGTATCAGTCTGCCTTCGTCCCACCCCAAACTCACGCCATTTGTTGACAAGCCGGACTGCTTGTCCAAACACCCCGGGGAGGTGAAGAAATGATACTGATGCTGACAATACTGCAAAACTGCAATAAAAAGATATTTAACACACCACGTTTCATCTCCAACACGTCTTACCGAGCATGTTCACCCCATGTAACATTTGCCCTGGCAGCTTTCAAGCATGTGTCAGACTACAGTTTATATAAATACACATCCTTCGATCACACCTGCTCCCAAAACCTTCCTCTCTCTGACCAGAAGGCCGGGTGGCAGGAGGACCCCACTCGCCGGCGTTTGACAATCAAGGACATTTAGTTTTCAGCAATATCAGGGCAGTAACATTCTCCCTGGGAGTCCCCTATCCATAGGCTACTGGCAGACAGACAAACACTCAGTGACAGCCATTTATGGCCAACTAGTGAACGCCATCTGTCAGACACAGTAGGAGGACATTACAGAGCACAGAACCGAGAGCCTCGCTCTTTAATGTTGTCGAATTTAGAGTAAAAATGGACGCCAAATGCTGACTTGGATGTTGTAGACTAAAACCAAAAGAATCTGTCATTTTGCTTTGCTGTAATTTAGTGGCTGGGATGAGTGTTGATAAATGATCAATTTAAATGCGGACGTTGACACAGAGGACCCGGTTCCTCTTAACGCAGACAATCTGACGTGATAAGGTAACTTTCTTCAAAAGATCCCTTGCCGTTCAGATCTCTAAACTAATAAAGCGCGGTGCTCAATTCATACCAGTACAATACGCCGCGAACAAAAGCAAACGTGGACATTACAGCTTTAACTGCACAATTAACATGCAAATGAGCGTTGACACTAATGGCTGTTGCAAAACGCTCTTATGATGGAAATATGCTTTCTGTTTTGGCTGTACGGGATAAACATTTGTCTATGAAATCAGCTGATGACAGGCCTTAGGCGTTCCCCAGGGGCAATGTGAAATGGCTCCTGCACCTGCCACCTAATTCAGCCCGGGACATGCAGTGGAGTAACTGGCAGGCATAATGAACTACATTCATCCTGTCAGCAGAGTCAATAACTTATCCCCACAACTGCTTTTGTTCTAGCCGAAGCTTGCGGGTTCCTCCGATGTGCCCCATGCCCTTATTCAACTGAAATGTATTTTCAATTGCAGCCCCCGGTGTTGCCCGGCACAAGCCCGGCTTTGACTGGACTCTCTTTAGCCCTGGGCCTGGAGCATTGTTAGTGTCCGCGGCCATTGTTGGAGACCTTCAAGCGGTCGGATGGTAATAAGGCCACTCTTCAAAGTGTAAAATCTCAAGTGGTTCCAGTAACAGGTGTGTCGGCTGATGGGGGACTACCCATTTGTCATGTTTCCAAAGAAAGGGCTCCACTTAGCGCGCCTGTCTTTTCGACAGCGGCCGTGGGGAAATCGCCCGGAAGCCCGCGAGTCTCCACCGACCCAGCTTGACCCCACCAAGTTTACAGCTTGCAATCTGCCGCCTTCCGAGCTTGCCAGTCTGCACTGCATTTGTTATAATGGAACTGTAAATCGTGTGAAATCATTACAGTTGAGCACGTCGAAACTGACAAGTGCATCAATGATCTTTTTTTCGACACTGCTAGTTAGGGCATCATGGTCACTGCAGTGGTCAACCCCAGCTGTTGTTCACTTAAAAACATAGAAAAGTTTTAGAAGGAGCCGTAAAAGCAAACACGTTCTCATAACAATCAGACTAGCTAATGAAGCACCAGCAGGAAAGAAGTTTATTAACCACCAAACTGTAATTAAAGGAAACAAAGGGAGACGCATGGAGGGAAAAATACCATGAGGCATCTCATTTACTTTCAAGCGGGTGTGTGAGAATTGCTTTGCGTGACGCTCTCATTGGCTACAACAGCGCTCTCGCAGATGCTTTTTTGGAAGACACAACGCATAAACACAGACTTTGACAAATGACAGATTTTGACACTGAAAGCGAACGATAGTACACCACATGCTGCTTTCCATTTTGCCAGCCTGTAGCTTGGGCACTTCTTGTTATACAAAACAATGCAGGAACAAGAATAGGCTGTCCATAATAAGATACACAGCATTAAACTTTGGCAAGTACTCTGTTCACAGAAATGAGTCCGCATGTCATTTTAGCTTCTGCCACCAAACGGCCAACATCTTAAAGATTCACAGAAGGATTTGGAAAGGAAGGACATGTAAAGGCTATGATGATTTAGATAGATCTATGAATGCTTAGTAACCAACAACCACTTAAAATAAAATCTCATCTCAGTGCTCCTGTAACTTAAGTTTTCAATTTCATTTTAAAGGCCTGTTGTACAGACAAACTTTAGGCACTTTTAAGTTTTCTACATTTCCATGTCTATGTGTAGTGATCTAAAGTAGCAACTTGTATTTTAATTTTATAAACTACACAAAAGGGAGGTTGATGGCCAGGAAACTTAAGCTGATAGAGAATTTTTCAGAACCCTAAAGTTCTGTTTTTTCTATTACAAGCACTGCTTCTTTCGTCTGGAAATGCATCTTTTACTTATTACAACAAACTCTCAAGAACGAAGGAGAGAAGGATCGGTTGGTCTTTTACCTTCTCAGCTTGACAGAGAAATACAAGTTCTCTTATTCTGGAAATCAAAGGATAAATCGTGCTTTACACAGCCTAATGAATCCAATTACACTTTGCTGTTTTCCTCCCATCTGGCCGGAGTCCTGGCCAGTGTTCATACACCGTTTGTAGTCTCTAAAAACAAAGTGTAAAACTAGCCCACCATTCTCGCTCATCCTCTTCTGGTTACTTGTTTAAAAAGAGACTCGAGCCCCTCTACGAGTTTGTTACAAAGAGCGTTTTAATCCTTCGCCTCATTTACATCTCTCAAGAAGAGCTCCCTGAATATATAATCTTTTGCATTTAGAGTCCTGTAATCTCTCTGATGTTTTCTTCTCCCATTCCCATATGAACAATTAACTTGTAATCTGCATAAACATACATTCAGGCTGTTCTCTATCTGATCTGATCTGCTCTGAGTCTGTAAAAGCACCCAAGGGACTGCCTTTGTATTTCAAATATGTTCAAGGTTATTATTTTGATCTCAGATTTAGAATGAAAATGTAAACTTCCATCTTCCAAAAACTATTTTTATTAGCAAGAGGGAATAAATGCATTTGAAAATGATGGACTGTTAAAAAAACATGGATAAAAGTTACCTGTACATTTTCTGTTTATTTTACGGACATTTCAGTTAATGCTTGAATATAATTAAATGCATTACAAAGTGTAAAATACAGAAAAAAACAGCTGTAAAAATTCATACAGAATATTCACATCAATACAGTACATTGTGCCACATTTGTACAGATTGTTCTACAGTGTGTATTGTAAAATTCATAAAACTGCTTAACCAACAAAAGTTTGAATGATTTGAATGTTTGATTTAAACATTATTATTTTTGTGCATAAACATAATTTTAATAATAATATAATATAATATAATTTGAGCAAAATGGTTGATTGTACTAGAAGTTTCCATTTAAATGTGATTTAATTATAATAATACAAGCTATGATACATGTAACTGGGTTTTATTATACCCTCATTGCATTTTTTCAAAAGATTAATTTTGTTGTTTAATTTGAATTTTGAAAGTGATATGATTTCAGGTTTTTTTGCTGGCTATAATTGTGTTAAAATTTTTAAACATCAAGAATATTATTTAAGTTTTCATTTCACTTAATATATGATTTAGGATTTAAATGTGAAATTTCAAGGATTTTAAAAGGATTTTAATGGAAATTAAATATGTTATGACATGATGTTTTTCCTAAATACGTTTTTACTGCCCATTTTTAATTCTGACTAATTTATTTCTCAATCATTTGGTTTTATATTTATTTATATATATATATATATATATATATATATATATATATATATATATATATATAACAAAAATTCAGTTTTTTGTTTAAAACAGAAAATATTGTATCTTCCATACTATGAAAATAAAAAGTGATAAGGTTCTGTAATTTACGTCACTATTATATTTAATCTTTGACATTTTGACTACAAACACACGCTTTATTCTGGATGGAGCAAACATTCATCAATTGTTGTTTCCTATCAAACTTTAAATGGCATATCAGCACATTTAAACTATGGTTCAAATGGGGTCAAAGAACACAGGTACGACAACACATACAGATCACTTTTTTCAGTTTTATTGAAATTTCGTCCAGCAACCCTGGGCCATAATAAATATCTCATTTGTCAACAAGAATGTACAAAAATAAAACCACGGCATTCTCTCCGGAATAAAAAAAATCCCAGAAAAGAAACAAACATGCTCACCCAATTTACCCAAGATCCCATGCTTCGGGATTTCAAATCAATTTACACCACAGAAGAATCACAATGGAGATCTCTCTTCCTTAAAGCGACGAATTAAACGAATGCAACGGTGAGAAGAGATGGTAGTAACAACACTATTGCGAACTAAATCCATGGACGTACATCTGAAATGTGCCATGTCACAATCCTTGTTACAAGGAACACGTGTGGGATTCCTTCATACCCTTTTGAAAAAGATACCAGCATGCAACTCTCCCACATCCCATGATCAACAAGTAGCCAAGCCTCGCCAACCCCTACGAAGAGCGACCATGGCGCACACGACTCCCGACCCTTGAGTCACCGAAGGCCCAACAGAGGAGAAACCCCATTCACCGGTGACCGCGACACCCCGGCAGGAAGTCAAGCGGCCATGGCCGATCCTGTAAAGGAAGTGCTCGTGTTCCCAAAGTTTTCACCTCATATAGAACAACAGACAGTAAATGTGCACAGAGCCTGACAAGGCCCTCGACGTTATTCACAAAGTTACCTTACAATGCATTTGGTGAGATCCTTGTTACAAGGACGAAGTTCATAAGGGACACACACAAACAAACACATGCTAAGCCCTGAGTCCCTTCCCAGAATCACTTCATCACATCCTTGTTTTCTGTGGAAAGCCTTGTGAGTCCTGTGGACGTGATGGGCATGTGAGGGGGGACCTGGCATATAGTGCAGGGGCATGGCAGGCCTGCCCAGTGCTGGAAGCTGCCCCCCAGCTGCAGTGGGGGTGCAGGGGTGCTCTTCATCAGCGCGTGCGGCCCTCTGATCGAGGTCAGTCCCGGTAACGCGGAGGATGCGGAGGATGGAAGCGCGCTCGCGAGCAGAGGATGCGGAGGAGGATGCGCGGCGCTGGCCGGGTGAGGACCGGTCCCGCAGTGAAACGCCGAATGGTGACCCCCGTAGATCTCTCCCACCAGCCGCTTCATCTCGTCCAGAGAGCTCGTCAGCATCAGGATGTAGTTCCTGGCCAGCAGCAGGGTGGCGATTTTCGACAGCTTTCGGACCGACGGGCCGTGCGCGTACGGCATGACCTCTCGGAGTCCGTCCATCGCCAGATTCAAGTCGTGCATCCTCTTGCGCTCCCTGCCATTGATCTTGAGACGCAGCTGCTGGATCTCAGCCTCCGTCACTTGCTTCTTCAGCTTGTATTTGCTGCCCGGGGGGGTCTTGGAGAGGTGCTCGCTGCTCATCTTCTGGAGGAGCTCGCTTTGGCTGGAGGACACTGAAGACTGGTGGAGATGATCCCGCAGGTACATGACGTCCATGTCTGGAGATGATGCTCTGCTGGAGCTGGAATCCGAATTCATGTTATGGAAGCTCTCGAATTCTTCTCGATCACCTGGTTTTCCCCAGCCTTTGCTTTGGGTCTGTTCTGGACCTGGGCCCTTGTGGTCCTGGTGCTCCTCTAGATCTGTGGAGACTCCTCCAGAGTTCTGGCTTTATAGCATTGAGAGGGGCTCGACAAAAGCAGCCCCCCCTGCTCGTGTCACTCTTGTTAGGATGACGTCCCCATCATCTGGAGCTGTGTGCTGTCCCATTGACCAGAGGAACATCTATTCTGCTTCATTGTCATGACACCATGGGGACACTTCAGATCAGGAGCTGTTCGCAAAGTTTGGAGAAACTTCTGCGATGTCGGGTCAGATGCTTGCACCTCGCACTTTTCTCTAAATATCTGTCTGTGTAATGTTTCTGCAGAGTCTTCATTTGTGAGGGAGATTCCATTCCAATGGAAATCATTTATTCTGAGGTCTCTGAGTTATTATATTTTAATAGTTGTATATATTTGCTCAAATATAAAACTTGAGTATAGTGAGATATCCTCATCATAGAATCTGTGAAGATTGTGTCTTTCTTTTATTATGTTTTCATTTTTATTTTAGTCTACTTTAACGCACAGTGTACTGTACTCAAATATTCATATTTATATTCATTTATTATACATTTACAAGCACATGTTCGGATTGTTATATAAAGTCTGATAATAACACACAATGGTATTGCTTGACAATTAGTGTATTTTTTAAAATTAATTTAATCTATTTAAAATGAAATTATACAATGAAAAAATATGATTCATATGAACATTATATGAGGATTCATTTAGTGTATTTATATACACAGGTTTTTGAAATAATTTTCTTTATGATTTTTGTTTCATAAAATAAACAGAATTTCGAATTATTTTCTATTAAAAGAAGACAAATTTTGTCTATGTGTTAAAAAAATTTATATATTATCATTCAACACAATTGTTCATGTCCAGTTTTTTGTTTGTTGTACATTATCCTTAAGGAGCAGAATTCATTTTACAGATCATTATCAGATCAAATTATTTTTGCTGTAGTTTAAAAAAAGATTTATGAACATTTCATCAAATTAATGTGAAAATATGGATGTTTTATATTTTATGATTTGCATAACTAATGATTCACTTTATCTCAGAGGGATGTGAACTGTCACACATTTGAATATAATAAATATAATAAAGCATGTGTAAAATCTAATTTCGGCTGACCTGTATTTGTAACACAAGCTTGATGAAATATCCATACAAAAATGATATCTCATGAAAAAACTCATCTTAAAACTGTCCCACAGTTTTTTTTAACAGACAGATAAGGTAAACTCTGTGTGGGAGTTCTTGTGGTCATTGGTTTTAACAGCAATAAAAAAGAGTGAAACCCTGAATTCACTTCAGTATAGTGAACATTGAATAGGAATCGTTCCTCATAAAGGTGCTGCAATGCAAAGAAAAGCTCGGGACTGCTTTACTCTCTCTTGGTGGCATTTGAAAGTGTAAAGCTTTGAATACCAATTGCTTGAACTGGACATATGTGAATCCCCTTTAATCCTACTAATCCTGTCTCCAAGTGTTTCTTTGTCTGTGGGGGCGACCACATAGATCTAAGTGAAAGTGTTCCTAATCCGGCCAATGTGGAAAAATGTCTCAGTGTGTGAGCGGAGGGGACGCTTCGGAGGCTTGGAGATGTCATCCTCCACACGAGCCCTGTTCTTTAAAGCAACAAACTGCCTTAAAATAGCGTGCTTGTTATTAGTTGCTTAATTTGATTTGTAAAAGGTGCTTTAGTATTATTTAAAACTGTCAGTGTGACATATTTCCCCATCTTCAATTGTAGGCTCACCCCAAACTCATGTCATTGGTTTAGTTAGTGTCGGGCAGGACAGGACTCTCAAAAGTTTGCCAGTGATAGGTGAACTTATGAGTTTTGCCACAGTAACAGAACAGAAAGTATTGTATCTGTGAAACACTGTTTCCATACTTTTACAATAATGTACACAGACATACAGAAAATGGCATCCACATTTAAAGCTTTCAGCTCTTAGTCCCAGCAGTGTGTGGGTTCAGTCAATAACAAAACTTGTGGGCATGTCCGACCTGGCACGGCGACAGAACTTCATGGTTGAGTAAAGGATGTCCAGCCCCTGCAAGGGCCCAGAGCACTCAGACAATAGGTGACATGCTGGAGGCCTGGATTACATTGATTCTGTCAGTCGCGATTTAATGCCCATCCATGATAGAATGTTCTGAGTTAACAGCCTGGTAAACTGGTTAACCGACAAACGTCCTGCAGAAATGTTGTACAACTAAACGTTGCCTATATTTAACTGTAAAAATTTGATTATTAATAAATTAAGCATTTAATATATTGCAATTCTGTATGTATACTCCAAAATAAAATACAAAATCAAATATGAGAATACAACAAACTGATCAATTCAGATTTTTTCCATTAAAGATAATGATGAAAATTATTAAATGCTTTTGAATAACAACTGAACAAAGATGTCATTTGTGTTATACTATATTTATTTAAATGTGTAATTAATATTAATTTAGTTATGATTTTTGTTAAGTCAGCAGATAGTGTAACAGTGCACAACTGTTATGTTTTATGCATTTTTCACTATTTTGTTTAGTTTTCAATTTTTTTTATTAAAAGTACATGGTTTTTGAACCAAAGTCGTGTTAACAAAGGAAACAAATTAATCTAGATCTCTTTTTACTTTGTTTGCCTCCTCTGACCAAAGCATTTTTTTGTACCTGCACATTTTTCAGAATGGGAAAAACTTTTTCTTTTTTGTTTCAATGCCATAAGGTTGTCGAGAAAAAATAAATATCAATGATACTTTGAATCCCTTGATTCTATATTCTGTTATGTTAGTAAACAAACGATGGAATGTCTGAAATATCTAATGATCTTTATACGATCAAACGATGAAAGCTCACTAATTAAAGAGCATGTAAGAATCCACTGAATGTGAGCTTTCTCATTAATATCTTCCTCAAAGAGCACATTTGCATTCATTAAGCAAAACAAGACAATTAACTTTGCTGAAAATATACCTTTGTGTCTGCTTAAATTCAGATGTTGAAAGAAGTTTTAACTCTTGCTACAAGAAGTTTATTTTAAAGGTTGTGTGTCAAAAAATCAGCTTGCTGTACATCAAAAACATTTCTTTCTTGGTAAATATTAAAAGATTTAATTGCAGTTAAGAAATGTAAGTATCTTTATTAAGAAAAATGGATCCAATCTTAAACTGAAGTTTTATTTGGAGAGCAATATTAGGGAGATTAATACTAGATCATTTAATAAAGTAAATAGACAGATTGCATTATACATTTACAATTTAAACAGAATTCAAAATAATCTCATAACTTAACAATATTCACACTTATATGTGCATGAGAACAGAGACAAAGACAAAAATCAAAACCCACCCAAATCCACTTAACTTATGATGCGAAAAATCTCAATCTCAACTTTTATTTCATGCCCACGTACCACCCAAAAATGCATCCGTCAATAAATATGATTGTCAATCTTTAGGAAGATTTCAATACAGAAAATGTTCTTGTTTCCAGCCATTATACTTAATGTAACCCACGTCTACTCATTTACCCGAACACTTCCAAGAATGGCCCAAACGTGCCAGATGGCCCACAAGTGTGATGGTTTAGAGCACGTTCGACCAGCGACGGAGTGCGCCTGACTCCGTAAGGTTTGCCAGTGTTCACGTCGAGTGCGGGACTGTCTAACAGCGCCTCGGCTGCCTCACTTTAACTGTCCCTTTCAGCATCAACAATTGTTCATTTTCCTTTCAGGCTCAGTTTCAGCCTGGCAGCCTCCATTCTGCTTTGTGTGTCCCTCTGTGTCCGGTTCGCCCCCTTCTAATGGGTGCACATGACCAGAAAATGAAGGCTTGCATGAGGGTTTCGTCAAGACGGGGATCCTGCAGGAGAGATTAATATGTAAGCTTTGCGGCTAAGCCGGTTGCAGGGGAGTGCGCTTTGTGCCCGGGGAGGGTTACATGTAAGGAGAGAGGGGCAGGCCTTTTCAATCACCAAAACATGTCCCGAGAAGCGCCCGCTCGGCATTGTGTGAGTCGACGTGAGGGCGGTTGTTTCATTAATTACACATTAGCCATTGGGCCGCAAGGTGGGAGGTACGACAGCACAAAATACAGATGTGCCGGCGGCCAGGCCGAGAATGCGAAACCACATTGATGTCGTCCAAAGGATTTTCATCTGAAATGAGGCGGCGCACTCTTCGCGAAAGACCCTCTTCTTAGCTGTCCCGAAAAGTGCTTGGTGGTCTTGCATTGTTTCCCTCCTGAATCTCCGGTAAGCACTATTGTGGTGCTGCATTGTCACAGGCACTCCAGAGGAAGAAAATCACAGTAGCTTGATGAGGCATTGCTGCTCCTTCTGCCCACCAGCACCAAGCTCTCACACACCAGACAATGAGGTTGAAAAGAGTCCAGACTTGTAGCCTGAGAGGGCGCATCAGGCCTCGTCTCATTGTATTCTTTCTCCTCCAGCTTGCCAACACCGCAAACCACTGCTGCTTTATGACCTATTCTGGATCCGTGTCATTCAGCTGGGCCGCCTCTCCAGCCCCTTGGTTACCCAGTAAAACCAGTGGGAGGGTCACAACTTTATGAGGGCTTGCCTAAATGGTGGCCCTGAATTGTTTTCCATTAGAGGGTCACTCCCTCACATCAATAATGCCCAACAAGATCCCAAAGTCTCTCTTCAGCCCTTTCCCTCTCAGCGGCAATTCTGATGTTATTTACTCACTGTTTACTGCACATTTTTGTGGACACCAACAGAATCCAAGCTGTCCATGTTCCGATTTGAATATGGCACATTTCCCTCTCGTAGGTATTTTGCTTTGGTAGAACTAAGAATATTAGACAGCTTCTATTGTCAGGGTAAGTCATAATTATTGTACAGTTTCCCAATCTATAATGAGCCCATTTGAAAAAGTCCTTAACTATGAAGCTCCAACTAAGTTTAGTTTTATTTAGTTTGAATTTTATTTTAGGGAAGTCAAAAGATAAATCATAATCAATCACTTTAAAAATAAAGAAATATGTGTTTAAATAATATATGTTTGTGTAATGTGTGTAAAATTTGTAAATTAACACAAGGAGAAACACATACATGTGTATTTTAAGGAAATACTTTTATATTTATATACTATTTATATTTACCAGTTTTTAAATATAAAAAAAATTCTTATATACATATATACATGGGTATATGTTTATAAATACATTATAATACACACAGTATACAGATGTAATTTCATGCAAACACAAACGTTTATTCTGTACATTTAAATGAAAAAACGAAATTAATTGAAATAAATAAATTTCCTGTAAATAACAGCATTGTGAAAAAAACTTTATTTATATCTAAAAAAAGAATAAAACAACTATTATTAACATAATGAAAAATTATTGAATGAATCCAGGAAATTCCACTTCCTGCCAATCCAATTGAAATGATAGTTCGGTCTCTTATTGGGTTCAGCTCAATTGAATTCCACAATTATGAGTTACAGAGGTTAAAGTGTGACCAGGCCTGGTGTCTGGTTTTACCATATAAATGTGCACTATGATAGCTGTTTCAATTCAAGTACTTTTTTAAATATATGTAATTTTACATAAAAAAATGTAACTACATTGCAAAGCATTTTTTACTTTTATAGGGCAAATGATTATTTTTCATTGTAAAACCACTTGAAAGCTATTTTATGATCATCATATGATAATTGCTTTACAATGTTGTGCTGTATTTTTAGGAAACACTCTTACATGTTCTAAAAATACAGATTTTCCCGCATTAATAAAAAGATCACATGCTTCAAAAAAACACAGCTCAGACACAAAACAAAGCCCTGATACATTTAATGAAGATGCAGTCTACACATCTGAGAACATCTGAAGTCTATCATGAATTCTGTTATTTTAATCATTTAGATATGATCAAAAAATGTTCTAGTTATTTTCAGTTAAACAGAAATGCATGAACAGTTTCCTAAGCTATTTGCTCGTTTGTTCGGCCTTTTTGAACTGATGTTTGTGATGCTGTGATTTATCACAGATTTGTAAACCTTTTTTAAACTGCAGTCTCACCCCCCACACTCCCAGAATAAGACAAAAAAAATAGAGAAAGAAAGATACCTATGTAATTGACATAAAAAATTTAAGACATCCTCTTGTCTTTAATTGTTTTATGGTTTCAACATTTATATATAATTTGTTTATTTATTTGTTTTTTATGTTCTGGAGTAACATTTCATTTTTTAAGTTTATTGTTTCCAATAATCTTTAGGCCAGTGTATTATATAATTTCAATGAACAGAAACATTTCCCAATGTAATATAATATAGGAATCAACCAATATATCCTCCTCTCCCTTTAAGACAAACCCTCCCCAAATGTTTTAGAAATAACTAGCACATATATATTTTTATACTATTTTTTGTCTTCTATGCCTTTTATTATGACAGGACAGTACATAAATAAAAGAAAAGCATTGGGTGGTGGTAAAGGAGCAGGCTCCCTCCGACAGAAGAAGAAACTATGGTATCTGTGAATACACTGGCACACATGTCAATGAATTAACTACAGGGCTAGCTGTCATATAGATCAAACTCTAGAAATAATTTATAATAATTTATAATCTAATATTAAAATTCTGTTGTCGCTATTCAGATACCAGCATCCTTTAAAATATCTTCTTGTGTTCTGCAGAAAAAGAACAACATACAGTTTGTTATTAACAACAATTTGTGCAAATGATGACAGCATTTTCCTTTTGGGGATTGATCACCAAATATTCATGATGTTTACATGTGTTGTCCATCAAGAAAATCTTTTTAATTTTCGAAACCTTAAATACAATTATTCAAATCAACGTTACCACCACTAAACCTTTATAAAGATTTTGTTCCCTGTTAAGAAATATTAGATTTGTGACCATGTTTAACAAAAGGAATTTTAAAAAGCCGACACTTTTCAGATTTGAAAATTAACTGTACATACATAAATGATGATATATTTGTATATCTCTGCATCAGAACGTCTTAGACAAATGGGGGTTGATTCGTTTCACTTATGGCTGCAAGGCCACTCCTGAGCAACCAAACAGAGTAAAGGCCTTGTGAATGATATGGGATTCACAAATATGATACAATTATATATGTGATGTAGCTTACTTGCCATTCCAAACCTACTTAATATTATTTCTGCTGCAGAACATAAAATGAGCTAATTTTAAAAATTAACATTGCACATGAAACAATCCATGTGAAGGGGTTCCAACAATTGTGTATTTGCCAGAGACCTACATTCTTTTCTGTTCTATATCAGTCAGTACTACAGGCGGGAATTGATAATCGATTTTAATTCTTGAATCGGACACCGACTAAAAAGAATCTGATACTTGTTAGAAATGTTGAATTTGGATTCCTTGTTTCAATACCTTGTTGCAGTTTTTCATCTGACAAAATTTTCTGCGCGGGCAATCTTATATAGTACTGTAATAATGTGTAAGATGACTGGAAGCAGAATGTGAAGCACAGACTTGAGACGTAACTGTAGCTGAAGAAATAAGTGAGGTTTTGCAAGAATTTGGCCTAATGGATTAAACAGTGGTTGTGAGTGGTGATAGCCCTGACCACATGGCTATAATACATAAAAGATAGATAATATACATTTAATCTCGGAGCACGGAGTGTGCATTGAGTGGCATCAGTGGCAAAAGGGACAGCCAAGATCTGGAACATTCCAGTTTGGATAAAGGGGTCATCTATGCCAAAGACTCTGCTCTGAGAAAAACAATAAGTCCTAAATAAGAATTGCTCTCTGTACCACCTTTGTATTATGTACATTATAAAAATGTATGCTTTTACACTCTGCGTTTCTTCAGAAATGTTGTCAAATCTTACCAATGCTTCAAAAGCTTAAAACAACGGTTGTAGAGGAAGAAAAGGTGTTTTTTTCCAGCAGTAAGCAAGCTGTCTAGAAAAACTTCTCCAAGCAATTACATTAACTTTTATTCATTTGTCAGACGCTTTTATCCAAAGTTATGAACAATTTGAGATCTCGTCACAGGGCTTAATACTCTAATGTAAAACCTTGGTCTAGGATCACAGTAAACAAACCACATAAATGAAGCCTTTAATACCTGTTAGTGACTGACTCTGCGTTTTTTTATTTACACATTGTAGATGTGCTCATCTGTGATCCTTTAGGCATGACTGCTCCAACCACCAAACTGTAAATACAGACAGCTTACTTGAAACATGTGTAAAAAGAGTCATTTATTGTGGTTTTGTCACTGGGTAGCATTCAGTGGCTTTTACAATGCACCTGTCATTGATGAACTGATGCTGTGCCATCCACACACCATCTGGATACATTTCTCCAAACCTTTCTAGCACTTAAATACAAATTGTTAGAAAGGAATAAAAGGAAAAATTGTGGTGGCTTCAGTGTGTAAGCAGCTCGTAAGCATCTACACCAGCTATTAACTTTAATAAACTCGATTAAGTTTCTTAGAATATCATACACTTTCCAGCTTTACACATTTGTGTTGTGGTTCAGATGCAGTAGATCAGTAGACGGTCTATTGAGAAGCCTGTGATATTGTTTACACCCAAGAACCTCCAACATGGCAAGAAAACACTCTTGGGCTTGGATATTAATCTACGTCATTCATTGCATTCTAGCTATGTTTTAGGACTCGATCAGGTGCGTATAACGACTTCACATAAAAATCAACAGAGGACAAACGACTCGACGGCCTTTAAACTTTATGAGAGAGTTGCTTGCTCCTGCATAGAGTAAAATGAGTTTGAAGAAGTGCTCGGTTACTAACTAAGAGTAAGCCCAACCAGCTATATTACATGTAACCTTTCTATGAGTATTTCAGCACATTTCTCATAATGTGTTTCAAGTTTTAAAAATAGAAATACTAAAATTGAATATGTAAAGTTTGCTCATCGGGCTCATCTCAGTGGATGATGAGAAAGGCCAGACAGAATTTGCCAAACTAAAATTTTATAAAATAAGCATTTTTGCTTGTGATTTTTCAAATTCTAAGCTAGAGTCAAATACTTATTTTTTGTTTGTTTCTTTTTAAAATGTGTACCAGAGGTTAAGTTTGGGTGACGACCAAGTGCATGTTTGTTGCTTTGAAACCGTCCATTTTTAAAATATGTAATGCATAACTAGTATCACTATTTAAGAATTATTTTAATTCTTTTTAAAAATCTTGAGGATGCAACAGCATATTTTCCACACCTTCTAAAAGCGCCATCAAGACCCCTGTCCTGCATGACACAGTAAAGTAATTTAGGGTCGGAAACGGAGGTGTTTTCCAAGGAGAAGCCCAAAAAAGATCAAGTGGGTAATTAAGAGAAGCTCTCCACCCCTCTCATACACAGCTTTAAAGAAGGATTCACCTTCACTCTCGACTCTGTGCTTGTAGTGGCTGCTTGTGTTTTGCCAGCCCATCAGCTAATGGAGGAAGTTAATTGTATTTGTTGTAAGACCACCTGTCAATCCAGACTAGGGTGGCACAGACAGCGTGCCTGGCACATGGAGGGAAAACATGTAAAATTAGAGTAAATGTAAAGAAAGAAATGATAGATGGTTAAGAAACCCAATTGTTCATCACAAAATTAACCAATTGGCACAAAATTCTGGGTTGTTTCAATTCACGGTTAGGTCAAATATTGACATACGTTGCTCTTGGTGTGACGCAGGCGTAGTGTAGCTCAGTTGGGTTAGGACAGATGAAAGCAGTTGGTCATGAGACGGATGTCTGGATATGAAAGTTCATCCCACTGTTTACTGTCGCTCTTCAATATCATTATGAAATGTAGCCATGAAACTTGCCAGTAGTCAGAATTGCTTTTCCCCATCTTTTTATTTGTCCACATTTAAAATGCTAATGCCCACTTTATTACACGCTCTATTAAATGCAAATGTTTTGTTTTACTGCGGTAAAGTTTGGCTGTCAAAAGCATTAGCATATCTTACGCCTTTCTCTTTAGCACGCGCCGGCGCGGCAAGCCACGCAATGAACTGCCATAAATTACATTAACAGACGCATTAGATAAACAAGCCAAAATGATGTTGTCGTTAAGATCTGCAGTAAGGTTGTTTGGGCGAATGAAGGTGTCTGGCTTTGCCAGCATATGGCACACCAATTTCAGCACATCAACACAGTCTGAGCATTAACTGGAAGTGCCAGCCGGGTCTGGAACGGTCTAATTGTCTAAATATTAATAACAGTTTATGACAATGAGTTTCAAACTTCAACAAGCTTAAGACCAACTTTTGATGGCTAGTTGTGCTTTTTGACATTTTGGTATCGTAATAATAGAAAGTACCAGGAAAAGATTTTAACTATATATGCACAGATACAAAATTTCCCGTGTGCGGATACAAAGAGTATGAATTAAATTCAGAATATTTATTTTAGTAATGTTAGTAATGATCGACCCGGGAATGTTTCATATAAACACAGCCTGAATTTTGCTGTCATGTTTTAATGACAGGATATATAAGCCCTGATCAGATATTTCAAGAATAAAGTTTACTTGGACATTTCGCATGGTTTTGAGTCATTTTCTTCAAGAATCACAAGCAATTTTTATCCAGTTATTAGAAACCACTGTAAAAAGTTGCTCGAATTGTTAGAACGTCCTTCATTGATCTAAACCAGATCTAAGATTTGGACCTTACTGCTCAAGTGTTATGAACGTGGCACTGATGGTCCAGGCAAATGCCTGGCACTGTTGTTTCTCTACAGGCCTCTTAGTGAACCGGAGTCTTATATGGGAGCATTGTAAAGACAATGATGCATATGACCCACTGTAATCTTTAAGACACCATCCATCCATTCTTTATGGAGGCCTGAACATCCATAATCCCTCTTCACACCCACCGTGGGCCGTATAAAGCCTCACCCTTAAACAGATGGTCGGCGGTCTCCAAGGACACTGGGGCTACATGGACCTCGCTGGTTCTTCTGTAGGGAGGGGGCGATGCAGAGGCATATGGCTGTAGTCCTGTCCCCGCTGACTGCTTGTCAGCGCGGCCTCTGCACACACACACACACACACACACACACACACACACACACACACACACACACACACACACACATACAAAAGTTGTCACTAAGTAACACACAGATTCTGCTGCTGTAGTGCCTGGCAGATTGCAGCAGAAGACCCCCCCATACCTCCCCATCTGCACCTAAAGACCCACATGCCCTGACAATGAGGTGGCCATGTCCCTGCCTGCACACTAACAGAGAGAGCCAAGAGCAAAGAAGGAGGGGGAAACACATTAACAAGCTATAATCTCAAACGCCTTATCCATAATGCATTGTCTGGGCCAATTTACATGGTGTGGAAGTCTTTGGGGAGGAAGGCCCATCTATCACATTACTTTATTAGCTTTCCACCCTCTCTCGCTCACTCCTGCCTTTCACTTGCGACTCCGTTTCGTCGTGCTTGTTGTACCGAGCACAATTGGCCCCATAAAGAACCCTAAACAGCTTAATTGTAAGGTTGTAAAAAATAAATAAATTGCGTGTGCGGAACCGAGCAAGTTAAGAACGGTAAGAGGAGGTGTGTATGGTGGCCCAAACATACTCTGAGCCAGTAGAGCGCAGATGCCGGCAGCTACGAAAGCATCCTAAACATCTCGCACTGCGATTTATACAGCAAACATTAACATTTCACAAAACAACAGTACATTATATTATATTATATATCTATATTATTAAACAAATTTGTGTTTTGTTTTATGTTTTTTTATCATACTGTCATCTCAATTAGATGCAAATAACTAAACTTATTAATACCAGACATAATATTATATTATGTCAGGGATATATAATTCATAGTAAGGTGATCGAAAAAACAATATCAATCACAGTTAAATCCTACCCATTTTTTGGTATACCCATATTTTTAAATAACTCTCCAGGTTTGATCTAACCATTTTAATATGATGTGTGGGATCCACAATGAACCATCAGGCTTTAAAGTATTAATTGGATAACATAGTTCGGAATGCACAGTTTTATTTAAATATAGAGAAAACATGCACGTGTGTTTTTCCCAAGCTTCCTTAAATTCTATTCAAATAGGAGGTTCAGATGCATGAGTTAGAAATAAAGAAATAAGCCAAATTTTACTCTCAGGCAGCCCAGATAAATTCCCTTATGAATCAATCAAATCAGCAGCTATGATATGTTTGGGTGTCTGGTGGGGTCGGTGAAAGGCTTGTTACCATGAACCTGTGATCATGCTTTGACTACTAAACAGTCATGTTGTTAGACGCCATGACAGATGACAGTGTCTAATTACCTTCAGTTATTATAAAAGAAAATCAAAAATATTTAATACAAATACTATGAATCTCTGGATTATACTGAAAACCTCATTTCTCGATATTTAAATAGCCCTCTCTGCAAAATTATTGTAAGATGAATAATAATAAAAAAATATCTACATAATCAAGTGAAACGGGACTAAGATCTTAAAATATAAAATTAGGAAGCTTCCATGAATTTTATGTAAAGCATCTATCAGTTTTATTGATTTGTAGATCAATTATATGTTTTACAACTTTTATTTTAGGCCAACGTACTTCTACTAAACATTTTTTAAGAAGAATAATCAACCAACTATTATTGCATACATTTTAATTTATACAATTGTGAGTAACATATAATTTGAATTTAATTAATTAAAACATATAATCTTATAAAAGAATGTAATATGTCATATTTAATTTACACTACTTTAATTGATCTAGTTATTCAATACAAAACAGTACTAACACACAATGATTTAAAAATACAATTAAGAAAATCACAAATTGAATGACTAACTTATGTTCATTTGCCAATTTCTTTTCTTTCAGAATTAACTGCATTTCGTGTCCACAAGTAACCTACTGTTATGACAACAAATTGTGTAGATAAAATATCAACATTACGTCCTGTAAAAGACCATCATAATAATCATCATGCTTTTTCACTTGCAGACAATGACAGGATGTGAAAAACAAAAATGATGTCTGGTGCTGGAGACTACGGTCTCAAACCCACAAAAGTGCCAGTTTGTTTAATTGTTCGCGCATGCATCTAAAAAGTGGCATGCCAACCATTTCTAAACATCTCGCAAACTTCACTTATTACCGTCCCCCAGACTTTACCCGCAATCCATCACAGAAGTGAAGACAACACACATCATGCGGACAGCCTCTGAGAAAGAGCTTTATAATCATAATCATATATGTAAAGATGCCGCATCCGTGCCATACTGTACCATTAGTTTGACAAATAAGTAATAATTTGCTAATGACAACGTTATGTTGAGTCAGTTTAGGGGCAATTAAAGTGAATGATATTTACATACGCCTAATGAATCACCGTGCGGTGGCAGCTTGAGAAGGCCTCATGAATATTCATCCATGCATGCGCCAGATCTGCTGCAGTTTATAAACTGAATTATGGTTGATTTGCCCTTTTAAAAAATGAACATGGACGCATCTCCCACAAGGAGCGAATGAACAATAAAGGCTGATTATAAAAATGTTTTAGGGGTAAACTGCCAGTGAGGAGATCAAAGGCGGATTTTTATAGACTTCTCATGCTTTCGTGCAATAAAGAATAAATAAATGAAAGGCATGTGTGTGAATCGAGGGTACTGGGTATCCGCCCCTATTCAACTGGTTGGCATCCATTAGTGGGGTCAGCTATGTCAGCTCGAGCCGCCCCGGCAATCAGCTCCAAGCAGCCTTCATTTGTCCCTATATATCTATTGTCCATTCTTTCAGCAGGTTTGATGTTTACATGCTTGCTGTTTGGGAGATGCAAAAATATGTGCATAAAGGTGGATGAGCCACCAATTCTCATAATTTTTCCTGCAAGTTCTGCATGCAGCTAATTGGTCTTCATTAATTGCCAAATGTGTGTTTGAGTCGCGGAAATCAATTCCCAGGGTAGATTATTAATTGTAAATACCAACATCTGCCACCATGAAAAGGATTTGATTCTGCCCCATCTGACCTTTTAACCTCTGTCTGTACAACAAGTTCTTGGTTACTTTACAGACAACCTTTTGTAAATATTTGTTGAATGATTTAGATTAAATGTAGCTTTTTGTATTTTATTAAACAAATTGTAAGACACTTTTAAGTGTACTTTCTTATTAAATTATAATAGATATCATAAATGAATATACGGTCAATTATATAACCATAATTAATGTTTTGTAGATAAACAACTTTGAAGATGAATACGTTTCAATCGAAACTACATAAACTTACTTTATGTGGCCCAAGTTTAACTTCTGGTAGACTGGACCTTAGTTCAAATGTTTGTGGGTCAAAAAGGACTTTTTTAATCTAGTATTGTTAAGAAATATGAAAAAATTATGCAAATCTGTAAAATAATGTTTATCTTAGCAGAAGCTGAAGTGTGTATTAAACACGATCATGTTGACATGATCATTTCCTCCTCCTCCTCCTCCTCCTCCTCCTCCTCCTCATCATCATCATCATCATCATCATCTTTATCAAGTTCTTCATCATCATCATCATTATCATCATTATCATCATCAGCATCATTATCATCATCCTCATCATCATCATTATCATCCTCCTCATCATCATTATCATCATCATCATCATCTTTATCAAGTTCTTCGTCATCATCATCATCATCTTTATCATCATCTTTATCATCATCATCATCATTATCATCATCATCATCTTTATCAAGTTCTTCTTCATCATCATCATCATCATCATCATCATCTTCATCTTCATCTTCATCATCTGCTGAGGCTTCTTCTGAGCACTAACAGAAGGAAACCTCATCAAATACAGATAGAGCAGTACTGACATCTTGTGGCTGACCCTCAAACTGAAGTCAATCTTCCAAGATTTATTTGGTGGGGCTTCAACTTTTACAGTTTTATATATTAGTCAAGTATCTTTAGTCTTTGGAATAAGTCAAGTTGCTAAGTCAAGTTTTCATGGAAATTCCTAAATTGTTATTTATGATTTGTGTTAGAAGTATTAGAGTGCACATTTGAATTCATATTTTCATGATGTTTAAGATCAAATATATACATATATACATATACATACATACATATCATACATGATCATGGATACATATATATATATATAGCAAGCTGATCTTAACTTGCCAAATGTGCTGTGTACTGCTTCTTTATCTGTTTTGTGTTGTGTTAGTTCCGCCCTTCCTATTCTGTTTGTACTTTAGTATCACTTCCTGTTGTGAAATGATTGTCTTTGTTTCTGTTGTCTGGCCCTATAGTTCTCAAGTGTTTACTTTGATTACCATGTGTATAAATACCCCATGCGGTCTTGTGTTTGAGTATGGGAAACTGGTGAAAAGACATTGTAAGTCACACTCTTAACCCTCCAGCCGCCTCTTCAAGAAGTGGGAATCATCAGAAATCCTAATGACAACACAAACTGATGCTGCTTGAAAAAAAATATCACTCTTTGTTAAACTAGAGTGGAATAAAACCCCAAATTATAACATTGTATTTAGTAAAGAGGTATTGCAAGTTCAAATGTACTGTACAAATGACTAAATATGTATAAAAGTAACAGAAGGACAGCCACATATAAGAGGCCTTTCATTTAAGCGGTGTAACAGTAAAGTTCAACACTGTGCAACTGTGGAAATTCTGATTCACGAGACGAAATGCCTCTCAGTACAGAAAAGTGACAAATATTCTGGACGGCTCGGAAAGCCCGGTGCGAGTCATAAAAATGTCTGGGAAGGATATCATGCCACTGCGATCCACTTTGGTCTGGACTGTGTAGGACTTAAACTCAGTTTTCCCAGTCAACACAGAAGTGTGAATGACAGCGATTCTCGCTTCCTCGTGGAAGATGGCGTCCCTGTCCTTGCCTATGATGACATCATGACTTTGGCCGGGCCACCGAGAGATGGTAAGCGTCTCGAGGCGCTGGACTGTGAAGAAGTCAAATGCTATTGTCCGGTCAGTAGCGGGCTTGCACTGGACCAAGGTCAAATGTCTGATCTCTGAGTTGTTCAGAAGAAGGGCCACGTTCAGCGGTGACGTGTACCACACCGTCAGCCGTTTTTTCTGCACCGGGCTGGGCCTCTCGGCTCTCTGCAGCACAGACGTCTGGTCCCTGCAGTTGTTACATTCACTGGAGTTCATTTTCTCACAGAAAGACATTTCCTGTGCACATGTGCACATGTAGACGCTGCGTTCAGTGACGTAAGCCACTTTGAACTCAGAGCGCAGGAAGACAGGCACAGTGAAGCACAGTATGCAGTAGAACACTGCAAAAGTCATTTGACTACACACAATCATCTCTAAAGGAGATCCGTTGAGACCTGCAAGGGAGAGAAAGAGTTCATATGACTATTCTGTTCCAAAGCCAGCTAATTGTTTTTTACATACATATATATAGAGTATTAATCAACATCAGGATGAATGTCTAAATAACAGGCTAGCTCATATAAGGTGTCACAATAGTCATTTATATACGTTTACAGTTTAAATGACATTTATTTAGCAGATTTTCACAGTTCTAAGGCAAAACCTTGGAAGATTTTGCATGGCCTCCTCCCGGATGAATGTGATGCTGCCTTGAAATCTGATGGAGGCAGATCTCACAGTATCCACGTTTTGGATCCGCTCGCACTGTGGTTACTTAAAATCCTGTCTGCATATGTTTTAAAGAGAGATTTGTAAGAGATAAAGATGAAACTCACCGGAATGTTGCAGTGAAGCATGAGAAGGAATGCCGCGGTATTGGATTATACAGCCTCTGCAAAAGGTCGAAAGGATAATAAAACACACTCAGCCCTGCTCGTTGCCATGTTGCTCGAGCTGTTGTTTCAGCCGGCTGAAGGGAACAACAATGCGCATGGAAACAGGGTTAGCACAGTCACATCATGTCTTCGACAAAATCTGAATGCGCAAATCCTTTTCAAAGTAAAAGAGTTTGAGATTCTGCACTATTCTAGACACGTTCAGCCAAGAATGAATAATTGGTCATCAGTAAACCAACTTCTTGTGTGAGTTTGTTTCTTCAGCAGAACACAGAAGATATTTGGAAGAATGGTGGGCGAACAGCAATGGAACTAATTGACTTGTATAATATGAACACAACACCAATGAGTGTATGGGTGCTAGTTCCCATCATTCTTCATAATATCTTCTTGGGTGAAACATTCCAATATCATGCTATGAAAACTTTTCCTCTGCATATTGTAACACATTGGCACATGCATGTCATCATAAAGACGAAAGTTTTACCTTGTTTCTGCCTTTTCGTTCCTACTTCAAACATGACAATTTTACATTTCAGAAACTGGACACTCCTGCACCAGTCAGGCTGAGCGGCTGCTGGCTGTCTTTCTCCTCCAGAGTCTTAAACTATGCTTGAGTTTCTTATTATGCAACAAACGGGCCGGAGGTGACGTGCCGTTAGCAACCAGCACTATTTATCCTGCCTGATCCAGAATGCATGCAGCTGTCCTCCATTTTCCATCCTGACTAACAGCAGGGTGTGTCCACACTTCATCTGCCAGTTCAAGATCACATTTCTCACCTTCTCTCATACTGTAAACAGTACATTCTGCATGTTACATAACCGGATTTATATATAGACACGGTGAACATACAAATCTTTGTTGATTCTTTTTACTGTAGCATCATTCTGTTTCATATCCCCATAGCTGCTCAGGGAATAAATGCATGTTGGGAGTTATAAAGACATTGTCCGAGCATGCCATTCGGTGATCTCATTAGAACTACAGCAAAGAATGGTTTCCTGTACTTTGTTGTAAAATAATATCATACACAGCCTGACTACTTTATCTGTCTTATCAATGGCGGTTCTACATTGAAGTAGGCCCTGGGCGAGCCCCTGTCGAGCCCCCCATGATTTAGGTTTTCATGTCATCACAATGTTTAGATTATAGAGAAACAAATTGTAATTTAATACTTCAATTTTGTTTTGAAAAATGACATTTTATTAATTGTATGCAATGTAATGGTCACTGGGACTCAAACAAAATTAATAAAATGAAAAATTAGATTAAATTATATGAATCGGCAAAAACAATGGGATATTACTTTTCAATCACTTTTACTTTTTGGGTTTCAGGGATTTT
>JAWHQN010000199.1:0-157477 GCA_033220385.1 Triplophysa yarkandensis | reverse complement strand
CTGCACAATAGGTGATTGACAGTCAGTCTCCACATTCACTGTGATTGGACAGATGATGGGTTATTATTACCAGCCCTTGTTTTACAATATATTTTTTAAATGCAGAAGATTTGCCAGTGTGATGACTTTAAATACTAGATAGTATGTTACTTGTGTTTGAAAGGTTACAACACTCTTGTGCTCTTTGATGTTTTCACAAAGATGTGGTTTATGATGTGGGGTAACTCACTTCGGGCTTCTCTTTCAACTGATGATTTGGGTTGACAACAATACAAAACATTCCTTTCCACTACAAGCCCTTTTGTTTTCTAGTTGTGTTACACTATATTGCCAAAAGTATCCCCTGACCTGCATGGACTCGCATATATACTGAAGTGACATCCTATTCTTATCCATAGGCTTCAATGGCGGTCCACTCTTTGCAGCTATAACTCTTCTGGGAAGTCTGTCCACAAGGTTAAGGAGTGTGTTTGTGGGAATTTTTCACCATTCTTCCAGAAGAACATTTGTGAGGTCACACACTGATGTTGGACGAGAAGGCCTGATTCTCAGTCTCACCTCTAATTCATCCCAAAGGTGTTCTATCAGGACAGGACTCTGTGCAGGCCGGTGAAGTTCATCACACCAGACTCTGTCATCATGTCTTTATGGATCTTGCTCTGTGCACTGATGTCATGTTAGAAGAGGAAGGGCTCAGATCCAAACTGTTCCCATTGAATTGTCCAAAATGTCTTGGTATGCTGAAGCATTCAGAGTGAGAATGATTGAAAAACCTGATTTTGATCATTTGGAAGGGTGAGCGAATACTTTTGGCAAAATCCAAGAATAGATAAGGAACACTGATACACTGACATATGGGATCATTTACAACAATTAACAAATATCAGAAAGTATTTTATTTTCTAATTATACAGTTCACATAATATGTTGAGCTTACTTGTTATGTAAACCAATGCTTTCAAACAAAAAGACTATGTGTTTCTTTTTGGTGCCAAGTCAAGTCCAGGATAAACAAAAAAGGTCTGTGACAATTCATTTGTGAATATTAAATCTAAAAAACATGAACATAAAATGAACAATTATATAAACAGTTTCATTTATGAGGACTGTAAATGCTAGAAAATGTAAATCGTTTTGTAGTAATTTTGGTTGAAATTAAATTGTACGTTTTCATTTGTTTGTCTAGACCTTATTGAAGTCTGTGTGCAAAGGCCTAAGAGGATTAAAATGAAAAAATATTTCTTAAATCCTCTTTTATGTGCTGAACAGTAACTATGAACACAGTCAGATATTTGTGCTCTGAGAAACAACTCTTTATACCATCAAATATGTTGTTAAAGACTTTATTCTTCAAGTTTTTCTTCAAATGGTCCTAGTTACCCAATGATCAAAATGATATAAAAAAATAGATAACAGAAAATGTATAAATGCTGGATACTGTTTAGTTTTTTGATGTTCATAAATTAATTTAAAAATAAGTCTTTCACACCATCTACAGTAAGTGATTCAACAAAATCCAAGTAAACTAAAACTAGATCAATTATGTTAAGGAAAAGGACGGGTTAAAATAACCGGAGAGGGATTGGAGGATTGGTATCAAACATTACGTCAAATTCAGAAGTTTTCTCTGTGTAGCCTATCAGATTCCAAGATGCACACGCATCCAAATGAAAATAACGCACATCCCCTTGCTAATCCTTGTCTATCCTTTTTATCTGCAGGGCTGTAGCGGTCTGATCACTATGGGGCAGCGTAGCAGAGGGACGTTGACGTGCTGATGATTTTTCCATCATTTTAACTAAATGGATCTTCATTAAAAATACAATCAGGATTGTGTAATCCACACTGGTCGAGAGATGTCTCTGACTGTCTTCTTGGGTCTGCTGCTGGCTTCAGGTGGATTTCCACTAGTTTGGAGCTCCTGTCCTTCTCAGTGCAGCTGTTTTTATCACAATCTGAGCGATGGGTCAAGAGCCAGGTGTGTATGGTACTAAACATTATTATGTTATTAAATGGACACATTAAAGTGTTCCAAGCAAATATATTTTAAACTTCAACCTTGTATTTACAAGATATTTATGCATAGATGTCCTTTTAGTTTTCATTAGATTTAAAGCAAAATATAAAACTGACCAGTTTAAGTATCATTGAATAAATACATCATTATATTTCTTCCTCCATGCATTTAAAAAGTACATTTTACTTTTTGCAGATCTTCATTCATGGCATTGTGTAATTTTTGCCCTAATATGTGTTATTCATACTTACATATTCATTATGTATTAAATGACATTTTGTGATTTGTGATATGCATCACTCAAGACTGCTGTTTTTTAAGATTGATATTAAATGCACATGCTTGTAAATCTGTGATTGTCATGCCCTATTATTGTTAACACGTTTTTGCAGGAGCGTCATTTGCAATGACCCAGAGATTTCCCTGGTGCCAGCGACTTTCCCACAGGACACCTCTAAACTTCGCATCGAAAAGACCGCCATCAAGAGAATCCCAAGCGAGGCTTTTAGTTACCTTTCCAATTTAGAATTCCTCTGGATGTCCTTTAACATTTTATCCTCTCTTAACTCAGACAGTTTCCGTGGTCTGTACAGTTTAGAGGAATTAAGACTGGATGGAAATTCTCTGACTTCATTTCCGTGGGAATCTCTGATGGACATGCCCAATCTTAGGCTACTTGATATACACAATAACCAGCTCTCCTCAATCCCGCCTGAGGCCGCTCTCTACATGAAAAATTTAACATACCTGGACCTATCCAGCAACAGTTTGCTTACTGTGCCATCTGAAGTTCTTGGGACTTGGTTTATGGCCAAACCCATTCCGGGACCTGAAAGTTCCAAAATGATTCTTGGTAAGTTAAAGAGATTTCCTTGCAATCTGTAATTATTTTATTATTCTTGATAAAACATATATACAACACATACAAATTGATGATTTTCATTGATGGATCACTTTCCCACATTATAATCAAATACTGCCAAAAATGCAGTTGAGGATGCTTCTCAAGACCCATCTTTTATTTCGCCCTAGGTCTCCATGACAATCCTTGGTTGTGTGATTGTCGATTATATGACCTGGTCATGTTCCAGAAATCTCCAAGTGTGTCAGTGGCGTTCATTGACACGCGCCTCAGGTGTTCTGATCCTGAGAGCCTCTCTGGAGTTCTGTTTAGCGATGCCGAGCTAAGACGTTGCCAGGGGCCACGTGTTCACACGGCTGTTGCCAGGGTAAGAAGTGCAGTTGGCAACAATGTCCTGTTGCGCTGTGGAACCATCGGAGTCCCCATCCCAGAACTGGCATGGAGGAGGGCAAATGGCAAGCCACTGAATGGGACAGGTGAGTCTGTGGAGCGGTGGAGGGACTAAGCAGTATTAACCAGTAGAGTTAAATCACTGGGATTATGCGAGTGCTCTGGCAGACACACAGCATTAAAATGTAATTACACAATATTTACTGAGCAAATGTACTCATATGTTTTCTGTGTTAAACTTTTAGTTCAACTGGAGAACTCAAAGGAGGGGATAGTGTGGTCTATTTTAAGCGTGCCGGCCGTGTCCTTCCGTGACACCGGAAAATACATCTGCAAAGCCACAAACTACGCAGGAAGCGCAGAGGCAATCATTTCTTTGATCATAAGTGATTCACCCAAGGCTGAGAATCTTACGGCGGATCCGAAAGCCAAAGTAAAGGTCAAAAGGCCAAGCCCTGTTGTAAAAGCAGCCTATCAAGACCAACTTTTTGCGACATATGTATCACCAACACCCAAGAACGAGGTGTCACTGGGTGCCACTGGAAGTTACAAAAATCCGTATCCAGGTATGGAAAGGGACAATGCTGCCAACAGTCGAACAAATAGCCAAACAGCCAGTCCCGATGGGTACCTGGAGACCAACCTGAGCAATCTCGCTGCAAACGCATCCTCTCTCCAGCAAGACCCCGACAGGGTTGTCCGTTCGGTAAAAGTGATCGGCGATACAGACTACACAGTGTGTCTTAACTGGAGAGCCCCAACTGCTAAGAACACAACAGCATTCAGCGTCCTCTATGCCGTATTTGGGGAAAGGGATATGCGCAGAATCAATGTTAGTCCAGGCAACAACAGGATTTTAATCGAGGGACTGGTTCCAAAAACCAAATACATCGCCTGCGTGTGCGTCAAGGGCCTGATCCCCAAAAAGGAGCAGTGTGTAATCTTCTCGACAGATGCCGCGGCAACCGCTAATGGAACCCAAAAGCTCATTAATGTAGTAGTAATCACGGTCGCCTGCGTGATAGCCGTGCCTCTGACTGTGATCGTGTGCTGTGGGGCGCTTAAAAGGAAAATCCAGAAGTTTCTAGGGAAAAAATCGAAAGACATTCAGGACTCGTACGTGACGTTTGAGACGCTTTCCCCAAACACAAAGGCCAAAGGTTTGGAAGGGGAATATCTCACCAGACTGAACGCAGAAGAGTCCAATAGACTGCTCTCTGCCAGGTCCAGTCTGGATTCCGAATCCACAGCTAAGATTGAGGGACAGCCAAATGAATACTTCTGCTGACAATACCCCTCAGCCACACTTCCACCACGCAGACTACAGAGTATCCGGGCCCAGCCGCAGTACCTGAGTGCACATAATCTGTACCAGCAGTACAGGACTGGGCCTGCATAATGCAATCTTTTGATACTTTGCAGAAGTAACAGAGCGCGTGACTAAGACGTCTTAGAAACACGGCTATTTGTTGCTTTGCTATTAGACTTGGTTTCTAAACTAAGCCATTTGGCTGGTGGTGGAGTTGTGGCTGAGCAATCCCTGAAACACGCACACATGAACTTTTAACCCTTCAGATACTCCACGAAGAAACTGATTTAAAGGGAAAAATTCATACTGTATAAACCGTTGTATATTTGTGCATATAAACAGATCCTGTAATTGCATGCAGTTAATGTTTGCTTTAATTTCATAAATGAATTAGAGATTGTTTTCAACATGGTTATTTGTATAACAAATTCTCTTTACACAGAGAAAATATTAACATGTTAACTATGTACTATTATACATTCCTTTTTGTGTATTAGAGTATAAAAAAAGATTCATTATGATTAATCACATCCAGAAGAAAAGTTTTTGTTTATATAATATACGTCTGTGAACTTTGTATTCTTTTGCATAATCACAAAGAAAAGGCAATATTCAGGTTTAATAATTTATATTTACCAGTAATTGAATTTATATATAAATGTTTTTTATTTAATATTTGATATTTGTCTTGAATAAACAGGTATGTGTGCTTATAATAGAAAATGAATATGCACAGACGTACATTATGTAAATGCAAACTTTTTTAATGTATGCATTAATCAAGATTAATCTTTTGGCGATTCTCTTGTTTTGTTTTTCTTTGCTGTAAGCAGGAGTGTGTATCACCTTGTACATTTATCATATCATTCTTTGTTGTCAACCTTCTTTGCTCCAAAATAAATGTTTTTCCATTTTAAACTATTGTTTGTGATTTAACTCTTGGATGTTTTAACAAATTGATGCCCTGATTAAAATGTTTTGACGGCAGAGAGGTAAGGTCCAATCAGTTTTGCACGTCAAGGATTACTCTTAATAAGCTTTACTGTACAGTTCCTGCAGAAGACATGTTGCTTATGTTAGTTTTACAGGAGGCTATGGGCGCCTCAGATACATTTCGATTTATTTACTTTGTTCTTTTATTCAGTAACATCAACTCTGATTGTTTTCCGGGATGTTCCTGCGTGAATGCTCCCAATGGAAGGTAAGTTTCATCTTCTTTAATACGTTAGATTAAGTCAAAGGTGTCATTAGGTCAAGACGTTTGTTCTGAGGGACTGACGGTATATAAGTCTACTCATACTAGAATATAAAGATGCCAAAAAGGTTTTTGATAGATTTTTGGTTCCCAAAACAGCCTGATTGCAATTATATTAATTTCATTTAAATGTAAATCCTGAATATTTAATAAACTTAGAACAACACTTTTATTCTTTAGGGCTAGAATTGTTTACTTTAATATTACCATCTACAACTTCTGTGGATTTGTCAAACATTATCTGCTTTAGAATCAGACATTACAAAAAAACATTCAAACAACATCATTCACTTTTAAAGTATTTGACACTTTCTTTCTAGGTCACTCACATGCATGGAAACAGCACTGCCGTCATTTCCTGTGGATTTACCGGAAGACCTCACCAAAATCCGAATTGAGAAGTCACAGCTTCGTGAGCTGCCAGGGTCTGCATTTTCCAGAGTAACGTCACTAAAACACATTTGGCTGAACTTTAACGACATCGCCATCATAAACATCAAAAGTTTGGAGGGGTTGCTTAACCTAACTGAGCTCAGGTTGCAGGGCAACAAACTGCGGTCAGTTCCATGGACAGCATTCGAGGAAACGCCCAACCTCAAGATCCTGGACCTGAAACACAACCTCATCGACGCCCTCCCTGAAAACGCCCTGAAGTTTTTGCAGGGTTTGACGTATTTAGATCTTTCCTCGAATCAACTCTCTGTCATTTCTAAAGATGTCTTCTTGAACGGGCCTCTGTACCACAAAGAAAACACAAAAGACAAAACCACAGTGCCCAACGTTGTCTTGGCGCTTCATGACAATCCATGGCTATGCGACTGTCGCCTCAGGGGCTTTGTTGAGTTTATCAGATCCTTGAGTCAGCCGTTCATTCTAATGAACTCTTATTTAACGTGTTCTGGTCCAGAATTCAGGGCTGGGAAGTTTTTCCATGAGATCGAGTTAAAGGCATGCGTGCAACCAGAGGTGAGAGCCCAGATCACCAATGTAACGGCATCATTGGGCGGAAACGTTACTTTAACATGCTTTGCGACGGCCAGGCCTGAACCTGCTATTCGTTGGATATATGGCCTTAAGATACTAAGAGGATTTCGTGGTAAGATTTATCCTTTTTTAAATGTTAAGTGTTTAAATATACACCGATAAGATTAGATAAAAGGGTCTCATGTGTGTTTATTCAATGATGTTTTAAACTCTCATAAAACAATAAATACATGAGATCTATGTACACATTATCTATTTTCTGTTCAGAATTATCTCAAAGTCAGTTTATATTATAAGATTACAAGCATAAAATGTATATTTTTAACAGAGGGCAACTATAAAATGATATGATTTACGCCCACAGAGATTCAGAGCCGTGTGGAAGAAGACACTGTCATGTCCAAGCTGGTCATCAGTTCTCTACATCTCAGCGATCGAGGGGTGTACATCTGCATCGCCAACAACTTCATTGGTGATTCTTCCGCAAAAATTTTCTTGAACGTGAAGTCCCCTGATGGCTTGCTGTCTTATGCCCCAGTCCACTCCGCTGCCATAGCTGAAGAAAACGTGTACATTGACATCCGTATTGCCAAGCAGACAGTCTACGGCATCACAATCGAGTGGCGCGCCGTAACAGAAAACCCAGCAGAATCTTGGTTCACTATCCACTTTGGTTGCTTTGATGCGCCCAGAAAGGAGCATATATATGTTGGTCCTGGTATCAACACCTATTCTGTCACAGACCTCCTACCAGCCACCAAGTATGAAATCTGTGTGACTCTGAAAAACCAGGCTCCTCGAAGCGACCAGTGCATTGTGTTTGTCACGGGCAGCGATTTCAATGAAATGGAACAGAGAGAGAAGCTCATTCACATCGTGGTCATTGTGCTAGCCATGGTTCTTGCCGTGCCAGCAGGAATGTACGCATGTACCACCAATGCCAGGTTCAAATGCTTTGAGCGGGGCATGGAGATGTGGAGAAAAAGAGGAGATACTGAAAACAGCATCCCGAACGAGAGGCAGGGCACGTTTGACAGTCTCCAAGCTGCAAGCGATGAAGGCCTCTGTCAAGAATCAAGCAAGGATAAGAGGACCAGACGAAGGTCAGCTGAAAAGATACATAAAATGAAGAACGATCGCAGGCCGACAGCTGAGCTTTACTGAGGCCTCATGCTGGGCGACATCTATAGCCTGATTAATACCCGAGACTTTATTTTAATTACTTTGTGAGGTTGATCCAGCTTGAATGATCAACTGGAGATCCTAGTAGAGTAATATACTAATAACAATGGTGGCCACAGTTATAAGAGAGTCTTACAAGGATGTATAAACTCATGACTCTGCTGCTTTAGAGGATTTTATAAACCAACAATATAAAAGATATAAAAAAACTGAAAATATTGTCCATGAAGTGGGTATGCGCATTAACATTTATTTATCTTTATAGCTGTTTACAATTTTTCGTCATTTTAGAACAGCCGTACTTTAAAATAAATTGTAATGCACAAATATTGAGATATAATAAAGAGCATATGTATACTTCCTTGTACTAAAGCAGACTGAAAACCTCGATGAACCCAAACAAAACGAGCAAGTTGGAAAACATCCTGTAGGGTACAGACAATGAAACTCACAGAATACGACAAAGTTACATTTAAAATCGAGGTAGGAAAGACAAAAAACTACCAAATGTTGGGTTGCTTTTCACCATGGTTGGGTAAATCTGAACATATCCGTGTACAGTATTTGACCCAATCACAGATTAAAAAACATCAGCATTTAAAGAGTAGTATTTCAAATATAAATAACAATTATTCACTAAACATTTGTGTTCAAAATGAAGTCATTTCTGTAGTTTCTTTTACATGGAAAAAGTTATTGCATTGATTGCAGACTTCATTTTCAATTTAGCATTGTTATATGAAAGAGAAGAAGAGCTGAGCATAGTCTCTGTTATGGTCAACAAAGCAGATGGTTGAGGACTATGTTTGAAAGACCACTTTGTTGTTTGCTTAATGTGGAAAGCTATACGCTCATGTGCTTCTAAATCTCTCTAAGCCCGCTGGCTTCGAGCCCCCACCCTTCTGTGACGCAAATCTAGTTGCCAATACGTAAGAGAAAATGATCATGTATCGGGTACAATACAGCTCTGGACAGCTGTCAAAATGGGCCAATATTTCCTCTTTTCTTTTGATATAAATTGTGAAATTTATACCATTGCAATTCAGTTTTCTAAAGGACAACATATGATTCAGAAAATTAAAGATATGTTAAAGACACAATCTGATTAAATCATCTTACTGGTGTCCTTAAAGAATAAAGAAAGCTTCCAACCCAAATCCCCCATATAAACTCTTAAAATGTTCTGATGTAACCATTAAGCCCAGAGCTCTGTGACCTCAACACCAGCTTTCCAAAGTCAACCACACACCAAAATAAACATGTACACATCTTGGTTTTGAATTTTGAGTTTCTTTTTTATCGCTTTACATGAGCGCACTTTGCAAGTTTGTAATCCTCTCTAAAAAACAGTAATCCTCCGGGCTTCCTTTGGGGTTTAATTCCACAACATTTGTGCTTTTACTATCTGTGACCGGAACTTTCCTCATCACAGCAGTTTTGCAGTCACGTGCACGGGTGATGGAAACAACAAAGCAATTCACATCTACAGTGGTTTAAGTGATGGTTTGACTAAATTACACTGTGTTCTTCTTTGGTTGTAAACTTTACACAGATATATTTAGAGATTTAGAAAAGCGAGAGCAAAGTCACAACTTGTCTTACAAATCTTAATGTGATCCAAACATAAACTCCATGGTTAGCCCAAAATCACTGTGGGTGTCTATGATACTATGCCAACTGTGAAAATTATAGTTTATTCCAGAGAAAACCAAGAGAGATATTTTGAAGAATGTTGTTGACTGGCACCCATTCATTTGCATCAGTTTTGAGTCTATACAATAGGCCATCTCTGTTCAGTGTTCCACTTACTTCGAATATCTTCTCTTCAACAAAGTCATAAAGGCTTAAATACCAAGAGGGTGAGTACATTTTTGGATGAACGATCACTTTAACACATCTATTTTCAATTTTTTTTTTATAAAATAGAAGTCCACACATCATTTTCTCTTTCTAGCAATTTTAATTGGAAAAAAAACATCAAACAAGAGTTTTGGATTAAACATTTATTTACAAAAGAGTTCATATAAATAAAGAGAAATCCAAGAAACATTTACCACTGCATTATATGATGGTGTAAGTTACTATTTAAGCCTTTCCTCTGAAGCCTCTTTAAACAGTTAGTCTATAGACGTTTGCACAAAGTATGATATTGGACTAAACAGTCAAAAGATTATGTAAAATGCTTTATCCTACGAACCAACAATTTTTTAAAAACAATTTGGCGTTGTGAAGGTAATTCACAGAAAAAATTATATGCGATCCAGAAAGCATATTTACCCTGGATGTAAAAATGTGAATAATGAAACCTAAAAACCATAGTAAGATGATGTATGCAAATGTGTAAAAAGAGGCATTTTTATTTTCATTGTTAGTTTCCCTTTTTGTGTGTTTTATGACAAATTATTTAATTATACAGAGTGCAACAATGTTAACCATAGTTTGAGAAAAGTCCAAGAAGCTTACAGTGGGTGTGACCTAATGATTGCTTACATCCAGAAGATGGCAGTCACAGATGAGTGTTATTTTCTATTAATGATCCCTTTTAGCCCAACTGAACTCCAAAGAGAAAAGATTCTGTAAGAAGCTTGCAGAGTTGGCAGGCATGGCCGATGCCTGCGGGGAACCTGTCCTTGTGGTCAACACAAATACGCTGTACTTAAGCATACATACTCAGTATCGATTAGCCATCTTTTTCTGCTCCAGTCGGAGTTTGAGCTCAGAAACCAATGCTGTGTTGACATGATTGTCTTTATCCCTAACAGACTTTTTCTTTGTCTTGGACGCCACGGAGGCAGAAACCGTAGGTACCGCCCAACCCCTTTCTTTATTCCTATGGTGACTTGGCAGTGGAGGGGGGAGAACAGGAGCGTTAGGAGGTGACGGTGGGGAACGATGTTTACACGTAATTGTGTTGTTGTTACAGTTGAGGTTGTCTACAGCAGGAATCTCAGTTCCCCTCTCTCCAACACGATCTCCATGATTTTCCTCTCGAAACGGTTGCTGAAAGTTCTCTTGCCTCCGAGGTTTACGTTTTCTCCGTATGATGCGGCGGGAGGGCAGGATCCTGTTGGACTTTGTGTTTCTTATGTATATAACGGTAGAGATCAGGACTGTCGCACACACCACAGTTACAATGACACCACCAATCAAGCCTAGGATTTGCATGGGATTTTCTCTACTTTTCATTAAAAAGGATGCCAATGGCCCCCTGAGTTGAGTCTGTAAAAGAGCACAAAGAGAAATCAAGTCCACGGGACTCAGGGATTATATTGTAGGCTTTTGCTATTTGCCCAGAGACAAATGATAAAGTGGGGGAGGTAAGCTCATCTCCCAGAGAGACCGACCGCAGTCAACACAGCGTGTTTGGATTGTGCAGATTTGTGTTAGAGAGCATTCATTGGGCTGCTCAGAGTGAATAATGTGGCATCTTACTAAGAAAAGAGCCCGACAAGATCAGAAGGGTTAAATGAGGCACCCAAAAATAAGACCATGTAGCCTCATTTTTATAAAACATGTTAAAATGATATACGCTAAACAGATGATTCAGAATGAAACGTTAAAGGCTATAATGTTGAAAAATGGCATTTGAATGATTGTCCATGAATGGCAAATTGTAATTGTGCTCTTTTACAGACACTTGGTTTTAAAAAAACAAAATACAAGATGTGAGACAAATGGAAAAAAAACAAGTTGGGTATTTGTGTTGCAGTCTCGTGAGCGTGTCTCATGGTCAGGCCCTTCTAATAATCTTTCTGATCTTGCCCCTTGGCTGGACCCGGGACTTTTTCACCGCATTCCAGTAAATTATGGTGGAAATGAAAACGGTCAAGCAAACAGAAAGGACAACAACGCTTAAACAAATGCTGAAAACAGTCCAGGGCCGAGTTCTTAGACTCAAGAAGTATGATATCATTCTTGACTTGACCTGAAAAGGACACAACAACACGGACTTAACACTACAATACTGGTGAAGTTTCAACAAAAATATATATTTTTAATGTTCTAAGTGTAAATTAAGTAGGGCTTTGAAAGGGCTTTGAAAAGATGCAAATGCTGGCAATCATTTTGGCTTACATGTACAGTATACGCAAATGAAAAACTATTTAATTGATCTTTATCTAAAATTGGGATTTTAAGCATCATTTTGAATGAGAACAATCTTTAAAAAAAAAAACACTTACTGCTTCTGTGATGTCAATCTTCACTATAGTAGTGGTGCTGAAAGATGGAGAACCTCTGTCTTTGGCCTGAACCACCACAGACCAGGTACATTCCCTTTGGTTAGTGATGTTCTGCACAATATCCATCGACTTGATGTAAGGCTTCAGCTTTATTTCTCCTGTGTCTGCATCAATGTCAAATATGTTGTCTGGGTCGGTTTTCATGATGGAGTATTCAATTATATTATTGGGCTCTTCTGCATCGTCATCAACTGCCTAAACATTGTAAAACAAAGTTAATTCACATTTTTTTCATTCTTGAAAAGGAAATACTAGCTTTGCAACAGCAACAGACCTCTATTTTCACAGGTGCACCGATAATCATTGTCTTTTCTAGAGAGTTTTCATTAAATGCTGGCGGATGGTCATTGAGGTCCAGGATGGTAACAAAGACTTCAGCGAGACTGTATTTTCCCTCAGTGTCTTCAGCTTTCACATAGAAGTTATACTTGGATTTAACTTCAGCGTCCAGACTGGCCCAGGGCTGAGTGTAAATGATTCCAGAATCAGAATGAATGAGAAACCTGCGCATAAATGTACAGAGTAAGGTTAAGCTGTCACTACATTACTTTCGATCTGAACGTGTATGCCCATATGTATGAAATTAGTTTAATAAACAAAAATTTTGTTAGCAAACATAAACTACACTGACATTTAGGACAATTTTATTATGAAAAAGTGGATGATTTGTGACCAACAAGATTGCAGATCTTGAGAAGCTGCTTTACAAAATGACAAGAATAATTTCTGGAAATTCTGGCCGAAAAGTGGCATCCTTGAAGAGGATCAAGAAAAATATATTTTATTTTAATACATTTTTTGAATGTTTTAGTTATAACACAATTCCAATTGTTCCCATTGTTTTATATTTTAATAGTTTTTAATTACTCTATAATGTGAGCAATAAGAATGCATAAGTAAGTAGGTGTCCCAATATTTGACCTGTAGTGTACAAGATGTTTAAAGGAGTGAGAACCTTTACCTCTTTTTATCTATTTGTCTAAATCTGTAATTATTTTTAAAGTTCTTTATCAAGGTGCCGAAGGCCCTACACACTTCATACTGAACCGTTAATTGGGGCAGTTACATGAGCATGAGCAAGACAACAAATCTATTTTCTCTCTAAATCCTGTTAACAGATTATTCAAGATAGAGGCCTAGGCACTACGTGGCGTGCAAAGAAACGTAACTTTCTATTTTTTGTAGTTCTGTAGGGAAAATAACTCTTATAGAGAATTTTAAATAACCTGTGCAAGACGCTTAGATCAAAGAGCCAGCCAGAGCTTACACCACAAGGATTCAACATGTGCATTCTGCCAATAAGCCAGCACTTACGGAATTCATTTGGTTTATCGTGTGTTTTTTATGCTGTATAAATATAAATAATATGTTACCAAAAGAAATCCTGAATCTATCTTTATAAGCTTGAGAAGCTTTAAGCTGGACACATGTTCATTGGATACAGACTGAACTGCGTTCCCAAGATGGAAAGAATTTTCCAGCTACTTGTGCCCCGGGAATGGATTGTGATAAAAGAACATAAAATGAAATCCTCTTGGGTACATTTCATCCTGAGTCAATTTATCATAAGTCAGCCCGGGTAAGAAAGCCAAATCTTACAACAGCATGAAATTCTTATGTTTCGGGAGTTTGCTTGCCCAGACTTTCATTACAACCTGTTTATAAAGTCTATAAAGTAAGTGTAATGAGCTTTAGTGTTTGTAAGCTGCATGTGACTGTGACTGGATCCCTCCAGTGAGTGATGGATCGAGGTGAGATTAGACCCATCCCTTCTCTTCCATTCATTAAACAGTCTGTTGTCTGATGCTAATGACGTTGCATAAGGGACTGTTTTCACGTGTTTTTTTTTTTTTTTTGCACCAGCAGGGCCCACAACACATACACTAAAAACTAAAGATAAAGATAGGGAGTATTGTTACTCACAGGTCTGCACCTGATCCATAGATGGAGTATCTGACCAGTCCCCAAAGCCCAGAATCAGGATCAGTGGCCTGTGGAGAGCATAAGAAGATTGGGATGAGCGTCATAAACATGTTCATTTATTATGTCATATATTAACCTTACTACATTTCTAATGATATTTTATATCATTATTACTTAAATAAAGCAGATTCAGATTTTGGTTAGGACTACCACCCAAAAAAGTCTACCTGATGACCACATGAGGTTGCTTGTACCGATGCCATTAGTGTCTATTAATGTCCAAAAGCTCAAATCTGGGCTTTTGGTGTTACACAACTAAATGAAAATGATAGCCATCTGGCAGCTTAGTGCTTAGTAAGCATGCACATACTGAGCATCATTTTGGTTTCGGATCCAAACCCTCAAACATTATATTTAGATTATTAATGTTTAGCCTTTTTTCATACTGTTGCAGAACACTCTAGGGAGGATGATGGTTATGTTAATCTTCTTTTGTTTTTACATAATGTCTGCAGTGTCCTTTACTCACAGTCACAGACACAACATTGGAGCCTCCAGGTGAATTCTCCGGAAGCCGGGCGATGTAGAAATCAGAGGTAAACTTTGGGGGATTATCATTTGTGTCAAGTAGATGGATGATTATATCCGCTGTAGCACTGAATCTTTCCGGTGTGTCCATTTCGACAGCAAGTAGCTGAAAAGAGAAACAAATATGTGACATGACGTAGATTTTAACAATAACATTTTGATAACATTCAAGCAGACTACCTTAAAGGTCAAAAATTGTGATTTCTCAAAGTCAATTGCAGCAGAATCCTCAACCAGGATAGTGACCTGAGCTTCATTGAGGACGGTCTGAGGAACCACTCGTAACATGCGGCCTGGGCCAACCAGTCTGAGATGGAATTTCGCATTTGCTCCCTGAGAAAAAAGTACACATTTTGTAAATTTAACCGCTTTTACATGGGTAAATCGTATTTAAACTATATTTGAATTAATGAAAAGATAAGATTGAATGCTCATCTTTCAATGAATGCTGAATAACAAAATATTATTGCAGACACAAGCTTAAATGGACCATCTGCTTGTTTGGGACCCTTCATTTCATTTATATAACATAAATTAACCTACTTCATTATTAACCAGTGATGAATAAAACTAATGAGGAAATACTATCTTTAAATAATGTTCTTGGCACTATAAATATTCAATGATACTTCATCTGTTATAAAAAAATTATGAAGATACAATGAACTTCAATTGCAAGTTTTAGTGTTCAAAGATCTGTACGTAAGCAAGAATGCACCTGATCTGAGTCATTGACGGTTATTTTCAAGCCCCTCAAAAACTCTCCCTCCGGAGGATGTTCATACATAGTTAGTTCAAAAGTGTTCTGTGGTCCATTCTCCCCGTAGAACGTGGGTGGGTGGTTGTTCAGATCCACGACCCTAATCGTTACTGTTGTAACAGCATAGTCCAGTAGTGTTCCTTCTGGATTGACTTCTAACGCCTGAGGTCAAAAGAAATTATTGTTAATCATTCATTAATACAAAACCACTAAAAACTAAAAGTTAAGAAACAGCGATGTAATTTGACAGATATGGCATGTGATATGTCAAGTCACAGATCAGGTGTGCAGTAAAGACCAGTAACAAATAGGTATATATTTACCTTGATTTTTATATTAAAGATTTCCCTTTTCAGTTTGGTTGGGTGTACTTTCAGAGTAATACAGCCACTGGTTTTATTAATGGCAAAAACACCATCTGCTCCTGTAAAGATTATGTATATAAATTGTGTTTAACTGTTGGCATATGCAAAGATATAAATGCAGTTTGAGATCTGATCCTTTACTTACTTTTTACTAAAGTAGCCTACTTAAGAAAGTAATACAAACCAGAGTCTATTGAATAAATGATTGGATTTGGATTTTCCATGTCTCCATCTTTGGCAAAAACTGTAAATATCTCAGAGCCCTGTGGACAAAACTCAGTCTCAGAACAAGTCTGTTCGTTCCTCCAAATATTTCCATTTTAGGTTAAAAATGAGATATTATCTAAGAAGGCTATATCATTTGCCAAAATGTGATGAAGAAATAGACTTAAGGGGTTTCAAACCTGTATTCTTCCTTTTTTCCATAAACCACGAATATATTTTTAAGAATTTTGGACCCATTGATGTCTTTCATATGAATGTGCATAACCAATGAAAAATCAATGGCGGTCAGTTACAAACAGTTCTTCTTTTGTTTTGTGGAAGATAAAGTTACAGGTTTAAAATGAAAAGAGCTTGATTTAATGATGACACAATTTTCACTTTTGGGTGAACGTTGATTACAGAAGTCATTTGTGTTGAGACCGGCAACCTTGGAATGACGAGTCCAACACTTAAATCACCAGGACATGACTGCTCCAAGATACATGTCAGGATAGACCCTTAAATACTCACAGGGGAGGAGACTTCATAGACGTATCCAAAATATGGTGTTCCAACAAACATTGGGGGAGTGTCCTGAATGTCAATCACATTTATTGTCAAGGAAGCAGATGATGTCATCATGACTTGTTTTCCCTTGTAATTGCCACCACCATCCTGAAAACAGAGATTTAAAACCAAATCGTTAACATTGAATTGTTGATGAGAAGAGCGAATGTAATTTTCATACGTTATAATAACATGCGTTTTAAAACATCATAAGGGCTAAAATAGAAACATTAAGCTTTAATTGATGAAATAAAGATTTAATGTAAGGCCTTCTTACCTTTGCCACTATCGTGACAAAATGTGTGCGGGACTTTTCATAATCGAGGGCTTCTCCAGGTTTAATCCTAAGAATGCCACTGTTGTGGTCGATGGCAAACTTTGAGCTTGGTTCAGTGTTCTATACCAAAAAGTGGGAATAAAAAGTAATTCTTTGTCAATGTGAGGAAGTTGGTTACCAAACAGCGCAAACACAAAGTGTCCCTACAAACAAAGTCGCACTTGAGTCTGGTTTCAGATGAGCTTGCAAATTTATTCTCATTTGTTCATGTTTCATGTCGTTAACTTTTCAATGTTATTTTAACCATGTAGATTTAAATGTAGGATGTAGCATTACTAAACAAAGTGTCATTGTTCAATTCAACCATACGGTTAACAAGTATTCAGGACGGTTTTTAACAGATGTTACCTGGAGGAAGTAAGAGACCGATCCTCCTGAACCCGTGTCTCGGTCTATAGCCACCACTTTGTAGATGCTGCTCCCAGAAGTTACGTTCTGTGCCCAAATATAAATGAAGTTGTGAAAAAGCCTATCGATACCAAATCCTTATTTTAATTATATTCAATTGGTGTAAGCGTATTTTTTACTTCCGGCACATCCACGATGGATGGCATGTTTTGAAACTGTGGCCTCTCATCGTTAGCATCCAGCACAAAAACTGTAACCTTTTCAACAACCTGACATGACAGAAGAGAATGAGAAAGACCTTACACACCTTACAATGATTGAGACTTTTGATTCAATAATACTTACTTTATTCAATCCATCTGATATACTGACTAAGACCTCAATTTCATCTTGTACCTGTGGTGATAAACATTGCCGGTCACACTATACTCAACAACCGAGAGTGCCTATTTCTATTGTGTTAACTTACCTCTCTATCCAGCTCTTCTATCAGAGTTACTACTCCAGATTTAGGATGGACACGAAAATATTCTTTGAATCCAGATTCAAAGGTCATCCCGTATTTGACTGGCTGACCTTCAGGGTCACTTCCATTTAGAACATAAATCTGTGTTCCTGCATTTAATAGCAGTGAATTGGTGTAAGTGTTAACAACAGTTTTAAGACAATGTGTCAATCCAATGTTCCTTAAAACTCAATGTACACACTAGACTGATGCTTTTAAGTGGTTTAAAAATAAATTAAGAAGGCTTTTGTTTTTTACATTTTTTTATCTTGACTCCACAAAGTATGCGTTATACTGAAAAAAGCTCTTCTGGTTTCCGAAAGCATCTCACAACCAACAGGTCAATTAGAAAAACTTCTCCCGATCTCAAAACATTGTATATTGAAAAGAGCAATCGCGATGTTATAACTTATTAGTGTTGACATTTACATTCAGACATTTGCCGACGCTTTTATCCAAAGTGACTTGCAAAGAATCAAGGAGACAATGAAGGGGTTAATAACAGAGATAACAATAGGAAAATAAGTCCTACGTTACACTTGCTGACACAGATATAACAACAGGTATAAATAATTAATTTCCATTAATATCAAAGCATCTTACCTTTCAGTGTTTCCTCTGAAAGACTAAATAACGCCATGTTACCATTGTTACTGTTGGGCCCATTATCATAGAAATAAGGTGCGTAGTCACTCTGGGCTATAAACAACATTAAAGAGACCAAGAAGTAAAAACTGTACATGTGCTTTATAACAACTATACTTATGATATAATGATAATCGTCTTTTCGATTACAAATGAATTACATCATGCATCAGTGCATTGACTTTAACATAGCTGACATCTTCATTACTTACATTTATTTAATTACAACAAATGCATGTATTTATTCCAAACAAATGAGAAATAAATGTATATTTAAAATAATAACAAATTCTTAGGTTTTCTTTCAGGTACATGTACTCGCTCACCTCCTACTGTGAAGCAGGAATACAGGTGATGCAAATGAGGAAATCAAATACATAAATGCATTAAACATCAAGTAAAGGTATAACTACAAGTGTAAGAGCGTTTCGCCCGTTTCATACATCCTAAATCCTGAATAAATGAATACATACCAAAGCAGAGGAATTCTAATAGGAGAAATAATGAAATGTGTATTTCCATAGCATTCTTCATCCTATCAAAGCAAAGCAGGCCAGATATCGCACTAGTATACAAAGCTACAGTAGTGTCCTTCTAAACGTGTTCATTACAGATGGAGAGGTAAGACAGGTGCTAAGAGCCTAATCCGATGACAAGCCTTAACCCTGAGAACATTCTTACAGCCCTATGTGTACGTCTATTCCAGTAAAACCGAGCCTTTCATGAGCCGTGCACATAAGATGACATGCTATGAAGCAATTTTGTGTTACTTGATTTAACCTTAAATTTAGAATAGATATCATAGACTAGTGAAAAACAGTATTAAAGATTCATTGTGTGAATTAACTCTACACAGAGTTACCAGACTGACTTTGACATTGTGGATTATACACTGTGAGTGTTAATGTTACCCATTTTAAATCTGGTGATTTTATTATGTCAATAAAGTTAAAAAAAAGATAGATGAAATGTAACTATTTTTCTGTACTGTTTAAACAACTTAACATTAAAACAAGTATACATACTGTCTCTGGATTCAGTTGAGAAATTTAAATTGAATTATTCATATTCGCGAACTTATCGTTACACAAGTGTTTTCATATTACTTTTGTGCAGATGAGCAGCTGTGCAGATCACACAACGAAACCCCTGCCAATTTACCTTCATCAACATTTGTGAGTGTAGCTCTGCCTTCAGGTTTAATTTGTATGGAGCAGGCAGATGGCAGGCAAGCAGATTAACCTACAATAATCCTTCATCATCATGTAGTGCTCAGAGCCAGCCTACAGGGACACACTAACCAGAAATATGTTTGGATGTTCACTACGGAGAAGACTAGAGTATGAGCAGGGAACTGAATACACAGTGGGTCTCTTTATGACCTTATAATACCTATAGAGATGTTGGCATGTTGAACATTCCTCTTGTTTTGTTTGTTTGCTACAGACAATAAATGGTAATGTATTTGTAAATATGTTGAAAAGATGTAAGATTATTTTCAGTAATATATCTGGATAAGGATAATAGGGATGTAAATCACATAAACCACACTCTTGTTAATGTTTCATTTCATTTTTTTATTATAAAAAAAGTTTCACCTTTGTGATACATATGTTAAAGGTTCGTTATAAAACCATCTAGACACAGCCCATTTTTAATGGTAATTAAAAGCACCTTTATTTTTAAAAGTGCAATTCATAATCATATCAGTTGGCTTCACAGTCAGTGAAACAATAGAAAAGCAGGTCAGACATACAGTTTATCAAAAGATAAAGCCTGTATTTTATTTTGTATATCGTGGCCATGTACGTCATTCATACATCAGCAGTGGATTACATGATAGAATAAAACCTTGAATGGTAAACAGATTTGCCATTTTAGTGAAATATTATCATCTGCTTAAATCTGTGACGTGACTTAGATATCCTTAGATATCCCTTTTATTGTGATTATCCTACTATAGTGGAAAATAGGACAATGCACGTTTAAAAATGGAAAAGAAACGAAAATGTTTATATTACATTTCCTCATCCTAGAAAAGTTTAAGCACTGACCGTTTGAACCCGGCAAATTACGTTTTAGATATCATGTGCATAACAAGCATGAAAATATTATTCCCTTTATTTATTTCATTGAAATATTGAAATAATAACGTATATATTTAGTAGAATGTTTAGTGGAATGTTCAAGGTTCGAATCCCACTGCCAGTAGATAATGACTGAAGTGTCTTACCCCCATTTGCTCTGCATAATACTTGTAAGTTGCTTTGGTAAATGCGTCTGGAAATTGAAATATTCATTAAATGTTGACATCTTGGGATTGGGAGAATAGAAAAGATCAAATCGTAAGTATAAGTCTGGATCAACAACAAATTTGGATCTTTTAATCTCACAAACTTCAGTTGATTTGAAAATATAACATGCATGTTTGCTTTTTTTGGGTAAGGGTGGAGTGTTTTACATGGTCAAGCAATCCAATCATTTCGTCACGTTTCTCCCATTTCCAAAACATATGCCCACATGTAAAGCCTTGCTGTGAACTGTAGAATCACTGTAGACTGTTAAATCATCACATATACGCAATTCTATGGACGTACAAAATCCCATCTGCACGAGGACATTTTATAGTGATTAAATATACCCAATGTAGCAGAACTCTTTTATAAGCAGATTATGGTCTCTATTTTAAGAGGCCAATTTAGATCAAAACATTTGACCATGCAGTCTAAATAAGATCCCTCGCCAACATACATATTTTTTATGTTAATATTTAATCTATTTCTCAAAAATGTTACTATTTCATCAAACCTATTGGCTGCTAATGTGACTTCATATTGCGGTGGCTACTTCAATACAAAAGCCCTGAAAATGTAAGAGTAGGACTGCCTCCACGTGGCAGTACTGTTACTGCTGATGGCTCTTTCCTGCAACACAACCCAGAGACAAGCGGATTTAAGAGATGAAAAACGTAACTGCATGAAAACACAACAATGAATACGCAATGAATATTAACTGGACGTTAGAAAGAATGCAGAGGGTGGAATCTGGCTTTAATAAAATGTATTGTGACATTTGTTTGTTAAAGGCAGCTAACACAAAATAGCCAGTATTTCAGCATATTTCAGCTAAATTATGCACAAACAAAGCATTAATGGGCAAAAAAATTCTTAATGTGATTAGTTTCAAAGCAAAATTGTAATTAGGACCAAAATTAATCCATGTGTTCATTCAACTTACTAGAAAAAATGCAATTTAAACTGACCTGCTGACATCAGCTTTAACAGTAATTATTATTAATAATATTTTAATGCTGTTCATTAGTACCACATATATGATATCTATCTATCTATCTGTCTGTCTGTCTGTCTGTCTGTCTGTCTGTCTGTCTGTCTGTCTGTCTGTCTGTCTGTCTGTCTGTCTATCTATCTATCTATCTATATATATATATATATATATATATATATATATATATATATATATGATATATATATGTGATTGTTTGCATAACACATTGCTTGTGTTTCTCCTCTGTTTTCTTGTGTCTGTCAACTGTCTGTTTGTTCTGTGTACTCTACCTTGATAACATTTTAATACATTTTGTTTTACATATTTAATGTACAGCAGCTTTGAAACATTGGAAAATGTAAAAAGAGCTTTATAAACAAATTTGACTTGACTTAAATGTGGTACATCCGTTTCCGGTCTGCCCAATGGCCCTATAACAGATCTTCACAATGGTGCTTCATTGTGTTATTATATAAATCACAACTAGGTTTAGTCAAACAATTAACATTTTCCTAAACAAAGTTTAATGGCAGTCACGTGATCATTCATTTGTGGTGTTTACTCCAAACACTTAAATTTGTCAATTAAGTTTTGTAATTTAGCTTAATTTCTGATTATCTGCATACGCACGCTGCTGCCACCTACAGGTCACAGCAGGAATAACATTTATTGTTGTACTCTCACTGTCATCTATTAGGAATAATACCAGTGGTTTAATTATTGATTAAGAAACTATGTTTTTGGAAAATTTATAGACAGTATTTGCACACAGATGTTTCAAAACCTAAGTGAAATGTGTGGTCGTACACAACCGGTCAAAAGTTTTTGGAAACTCAAGTGAAATATTTCAATATTTTTTAAAACAATTCTGATATGAATATGCATTCCTTAATGTCTGAAATTATTTTAAAACTCAAGTGAAACATTTCAATATTTTCAAAAACAACTCTGATATGAATATGCATTCCTTAATGTCTGAAATTATTTTAAAACTCAAGTGAAACATTTCAATGTTTCAATATTTTCAAAAACAATTCTGATATGAATATGTATTCCTTCATGTCTGAAATTATTTTAAATATAATTTAGCAAAAGTACATGTTTTTTAACAAAACTTACAATTCATTTAATAAAAAATGTATTTAAAACAGATGGTTTTTAATATAGAATAAAGAACAGTCAATAGATGCTTTAAAGGCTCAGTGTAAGACCTTAAGAAGCTGCTTAAGTAACATGTCTCATAGTTCCCTTTGTTTTATTTAATCATTTTAATGACTTATAATAATGACTTATAGCAATATAATAAATATAAAATGTGTTAAATAATATTTATATGTATAAATAAGTAATTATCCCAAATGTTTGACTGGTCCTGTAAAGCCATGGGTAAGTGTCGTAAGGCTATGTTACATTTCTGTAAACTTCATGTTGGAGATCGAAACAGTTCAACAAGTCATTTGTTGATTGAAATCTGTGTGTCGTTTAATACGCAAGTTACAAAAACAGCCAACCATTTTAATATTATTATTTTGTTACAGATTTTTTTCATGCATTCAGAAGTTCTATAAATGTTTAAAATGTAAAACTTAGGTATAACAAAAAACAAAAGGTGTATTTTTATGCAGAAATATTGTGCTTTATATATATATATATATATATATATATATATATATATATATATATATATTAATGCAGATACTGTTACTCCATACTAAACTACAAAAACTTCACATGAGTAAAGTCAACAGAATAAATTCAGCATAGCATCAAAACTCCTCATATGGTTCTTTTGAATATGATCTTTAAGAATATGATGAAGGAATATCATTTAAATGATTTTTAAATCGCACTGATTCAGATAAAAAGCTCTTTGTTAACAAATGTCCATGCTGGTTAATACTGCACACTTACTACCATCATTACGGTAAACTGAGCGCAGCCGTGCAGTGTGGCTTGTTTCTTCCTACCGTAAAGCAAACAAATTTTATAACAAAAAATATTTTCAGCCATAAAAATCTTAATTTCACATATTTATCAAATATTTACACTTTAACACATTCTAAAGACATTTTTATAACTTTTATTTAAATTTTGATTTAAAGCCCAGTTGCACCTATTTATAAACAACTTTGTATAAACTCAGCTTTTTGTAAAAGCACAGCTGCAGGTTCGGAATAAATAAAAATAAGAGATAAAAACTAATAAAACACGTAAAGTGAAGCAGCCCCTGAGAACACATGACAGGGGGATGAATGCTGGAATCGTAGGAGTGTCCGAACCCTCCTGAACAGAAAAGCCCTTGTGAAGACCCCACATAAGGGGGTCTCGTTATACCACGTGACCGCGGGTCCACGGAGAGCCCACGGTCGAGCAGCGCAGAGTTATGGACACGCTTTCAGGAAAAGCCAAATGGAGAGAAATGTGTAAGTGTGGAGACTTTCAATCTTCTTGGGAAAATGTCCAAGCTGGAGCTTTAAACTTGTATCAACTTTGTAACAACTTTGTAACAACTTTGTATCAACTTTGTAACAACTTTGTAACAACTTTGTATCAACTTTGTAACAACTTTGTATCAACTTTGTATCAACTTTGTAACAACTTTGTTTAAACTTTGTAACAACTTTGTATCAACTTTGTATCAACTTTGTAACAACTTTGTAACAACTTTGTATCAACTTTGTAACAACTTTGTAACAACTTTGTATCAACTTTGTAACAACTTTGTAACAACTTTGTATCAACTTTGTAACAACTTTGTAACAACTTTGTAACAACTTTGTAACAACTTTGTATCAACTTTGCAACGCGCAACTCGCGGAGAAAACTTTTCCTTTAAGTCTTGAATGAAACATTAAAGTTGATCTTAAACTTTTCTTGTGACTCACAGCTGTAGTTTGGAGATGAGCGACGGGATAATGTGTGCCGGTGATGACATCATTGGGGATGCTCGGGACCAGCTGTCGGACACACCGGTGGGAAAGGTATGACTTCACTTCCATCAGTATGAATATTAACAAACTTTTCTCTTTGTCTTTTACTAGCACTGAAAAAATGCTACAAAATTATTTTGGAATATGAACATTTCTTTTTGTAGAACAAAACGTTTAAGAATTTGCCTTGAATCTTACTTCTTAAGATTAACTTCATTCTTAATCACCCACAAACTGTTGAAACACAAAAGGGGATATTTGGAAGAATGTTAACAGTGTTAATGTTCCTGGGGCACCATTGAGTGCTATAGTCAGAAATGTAAATTGTAGTCAAAGAACTTGAGTTTCTAAATCTTTTATAACATATTTTTATCCAGAACTATTTGTATTAGAGAATAGTTAACCAAATGTGTAACATTTTTATATATTCTAACCTACTCACTCTATCAAAAAAAAAATAAAAGTGTATATATACTTTTTGTAACTTCTCTCTCTGTGTAACTCGGTAACATTGTTGTGTCACTTGTTCACCTATTGTTGTATCGGCTATTTACCGCTTCATTGTCTCCTCGACTATTGTAGGTCGCTTTGGATAAAAGCGTCTGCTAAATGACTAAATGTAAATGTACATGTAAATGTAAATATCAGAATAGCTTTCTTTGTGTTGAACCAAGCCAGGGTTTACGATCTAATTTATGACTGATTTTCATTTTGGGGGAACTATCCCGTAAGTCAGCCTTGGGTCAGCAGTGGTTGTGGGTTTGAATCCCACTTCTAGCAGACTGAAGTGTCCTTGAGCAAGACACGTCACCTCCGTTTGCTCGGCAATGATAATTGGCAACTGCATACTTCTTGTTAGTCGCTTTGGATGAAAGCGTCTGCCAAATGAATAAATGCAAATGTTATGTACGGGCTTATTGATTCACCAACAAAACAGCAAGTGAAAGCAATTGGGTCAGATCACGCTTGTCAGACTCGGTCTCTATCTTCAAAAAACACCTAAAAACTCATCTTTTCCGGCTACATCTAACTCACTAACTCACTACTTTTCTAACCTACTCTCTCTATCAAAAAAATACAAAAATAAAAAAATAAATTATATATATACTTTTTGTAACTTCTCTCTCTGTGTAACTCAGTAGCATTGTTGTAGCACTTGTTCACCTATTGTTGTATCGTCTATTTACCGCTTCATTGTCTCCTCGACTATTGTAGGTCGCTTTGGATAAAAGCATCTGCTAAATGACTAAATGTAAATGTAAATGTAAAATGTAATTGTTTTGGCCTACTTTTTATGTGCGTCTGACAGACGAAGCAGCATTTGGTGTCATGTCTACTTAAGGTTTACATTTTGTGATATTTCCATGACAAATACACCCCTGTTCCCCTCCTCCACCGCCGCCGCAGCTGTAACTTGTGGGCACATGTGAGCCTGTCTCTGGTGATAGTGGATTTATCTCACAGAAGAACTCCAGCTAAACACCGCCTATCTCCCAGAAGGCGCCATCACGCACTGCTGAACCGCAAAGCGCTCAGTAATGAAACAAGACAAAAACACAAGGATGAAACATGCTCCCTAGCCCCAGACCGCGCTCACACCTCTCTGATACCCATGCTTACTCACTTCCTGTGTCATGTTTCATGACAGAAAAATGGCAGTAGATTATATCAGTGTAACAGGGATTTTCCGAAAGTTTAAAACGAGTGGCCGCGCTATATAGTGTACCTTTTTTTTTCAAAAGAAATCGACGTGTACCTACTTTTGCTTCAAAGTTCCATCTAGAAATGAGCACGAGCATCAACACAAATTCAAGACAACGGTGGGTTCATGCAAGCATCCATCAGTCCTTTTAAAATCAAGATTTCCAGTACACGTTTAACGCATCTATAGGGCTGCAAGAGAAGCCATTAATGTAATTTGTATAAGAATGATGAACAGAGCGATGTCCCTTTCTGCCTGAGCAGATCATCAGATTTGTCAAATGCTCCAGTGGGTTTTGAATATGTAAAGATCTCGGCTCAACCGCCGTGCCTGACAGTTTGACGGCTATGGCATAATAAGCCTACATAATTGGTTTATATTTACTTGGACTGCGCACTATCATTCGTTGACGGCATGAAAATTGTGTCACATCCTAAATGCTAGTCTTCGAGCAGACAAATTGCGTGGCATTTACCTATGACAGACAGTTGTACCACCGGTACGATCCGTGTCTTATTTTTACGAACACTACTGCGCTGTGATTTTTGAAAGGATTGGAAAAATGTTACATTCAAGAATCTGGCAGAGGTCAGGTCATGGTATGGTCCAGATTAACCCTTGTCAACTAGTGTTTGTCAGTTTAGGTAACAATTTATTACTTCCCATAAACAACAGTCCTAAATAGAGATCATGTGATGGCGACAAATGCATACAATACCCTTCTTTGGGGTTATCTGGGGTCAGACGGGCCCTAAAGCCACTGGTTTAATGCAACAGCCCAATTCATTGTGTGTGGGCTTGTGTGGGAGAGAGATATTTGAAAAAGAATCAAAACAAGTAAATCTTCTTTCAAAAGCAGTGAGGGCTTGTGAAACCAGTCTAGAGTTGGAAAGCTTTAACCACATACAGAGTAATAACAGCTTGAATAAAAAACCAAACCCTGGAAATAAACAGCCTTGGAGAAGTGTTCATTTTTACAGTTTAATCAAACTACCCCCACAACAGACAGCTGCAGAGAACAAATGGCTTTCGGTTGGTTTCAAGTCCCCATGAGGTGGAATTGTAACCCTTTAAACTTAAGATTAACTTTCAGTTGCCTTCTGCAGTTCCAGACGCTGCTAAAACTAAAAGTGAAACTAAGAACTGTCACAGCAGTGCAGAAATCATTTTGGCCCGAATCTATGCATCATCCTTACATCTTAAAGCATATTTAAAGCATCAAAATACATATACAATCCAGATTTATCTTTAAAAAAAAACATTATATACCATCTTTTGTGTTACCAAAATCAACCATAAATGGCAAAAACAGCGAAACAAATACAGACATTCTAATGCCGCAACAACCAAAATTCCACCCAGCACCTGGCTTCCAGGATTTTTTAGAAGCATTTCAGTGTCTTTGCAATACGACGTGTAATTTCCTTTCTGCAATGGTTTGCCTAGAGGCAGTGTCATGATGCTACTGTTGTGCTTTACTTTCCGCATTGCTCTTTAAAGTTATGCTTTGAAGCTCATACATTTCATTTTGATCTGAAACTGATTCATCGTGTCCCAAAAGCACATGGACCAAAGAGACATTGTGCTACTCATCATCTCTCATCATTTCAAATGAGAGGATTTACTGGACAGTGATGACAGTGCAGGTTACTTGTTGGAGAACAAAGCTGAGATTGTCTGTCTGCTTATATTCCCCTGTGCCAAAAGATATAAATCTGTCACCAGTCCGGATAAACGTGCTGTTGCTCTAGTGAGTGAAAATGTCTAACATTGGTGTTGTTTTTGATTTGATTTCAGATGAATTGTTGATGCTGATTCTGACATGAGATGAGCCCAAAACCGCTGACAGCGGTGACTAATAAGCAGTCTGTGAAGGCACTTTCTAACCAGAATTGAATTTGAGAATGAGGAACAAGTATGCAATTATCCTTATCTCCATTGTGGCGCTTGTCATCATCGAAAAGGAAAACAACATTATTTCAAGGTGTGAAGTTTTTGGTGATTAAAAAAACCCAGAAAATTAATATCCATGTGCTGTGTCAATATACAAGGTTGTAATTTATGTACCTCAATTTTTTTAGGGTTTCGGATAAGCTGACACTTCACAGAGCAACCCAGATGCCGGAGACGCCAGTCTCTAGTTCTTGGTCACTGCTGGACGACAACAGCTCCTATCCAGAAGATATTTACACTGAGAATGGCACTCAGATTTTAGGAACCAGTCAGAAGGGCAAAAAGCACATCCTTTTAATGGCTACAACTCGCACGGGATCCTCTTTCGTGGGTGAGTTTTTTAACCAACAGGGTGGGAATACATTTTACCTCTTTGAGCCGCTGTGGCACGTTGAGAGGATGTTGTCTTTTGGCACGGGCGGCACAAACACAAGCACATCTGTGTTGGTGTACAGAAATGTCCTGAAACATCTCTTCTTGTGCGACTTTTCTCTGTTGGAGAGTTTCATCAGCCCCCCTCCTCGGGACCACGTCACTCATGCCCTGTTCCGCAGAGAGTCCAGCGTGGCCCTGTGCGAGGAACGGGTCTGCACACCAGTGGTGAAACACGTTTTCGAGCGGTACCACTGCAAAACAAGACGTTGCGGGCCCCTCAATCTGACCTTGGCGTCCGAGGCCTGCCAAGATAAAAAACACAGGGTTATCAAAACCGTTCGGGTGCAACAACTAGACACGCTTCGATCTCTAGTAGAGGACCCGCAGTTGGATGTCAGACTCATACAGCTGGTACGGGACCCTAGGGCCACCCTGGCATCAAGGATGGTGGCCTTTGCCAACAAGTACCAGAACTGGAAAAGTTGGGCAGTGAATGGTGAGGTACCTGTCCAGGACGAGGAGGTGAAACGACTGGAGGGAAACTGTAATAACATCCGCATGTCTGCCGAGCTGGGCTTGAGTCAGCCTGAATGGTTAAAGAACCGTTACATGTTAGTGCGTTACGAGGACATTGCCAGATATCCCATGCAGAAAGCAGCTGAAATGTACAATTTCACAGGGATTCCATTTACCACACAAGCAAGGGACTGGATCCTAAAGAACACTCACACATCTGCCGAGGCCAGCGGCGTGTATTCCACCCAAAAAAACTCTTCAGAACAGGTGGAGAAATGGCGGTTTCGTATCCCGTTTAAACTGGCCCAAGTCATACAAGAAGTTTGCGGACCAACTATGAAACTGTTTGGCTATAGGTTTGTAGAAAATGAACAGACTTTGGTGAACAAATCTTTTAGTTTGCTTGAAGAGAAGGAATTTAATTTTCAATAAAACCTGGTGTTACCAGGTTTTTTGTAACTACACTGGGATGTTGGTTACACTGATCGGCTTGGGATTTTGTTTAACTGAATGCAACAGCCTTTATCCTTAAAAATGATTTAGGATGTCTCCATTTGAAATACATCAACTGTAATGTTGGGGGAAAATCCTCAATATTCATGCGATGAGAAGGGAAGTTCTCTTGACAGTTTAGTGGCTATATGTGTTTGTGTTTGTGTGGTTTGTGTCAATCATTTGTTTGAAAATGTCTTAGCAAATATGCAAAACATGTACAAGAACTGACATCCTCCTATTTAAAAATATTCCGCATAATGGCCTAGGTATGTCTTTTTGCAACACTTTAGTAATAGAAAATAGCATTCGTCTGGAATGAATTCTATATGTGTGTGTCTGAACAGCTTTTCCGTTTTAAACCTTAAAAGAAATAAATGTTATTTATTTGTGGATTCTGCTACAGTTGTGATCGGTGGTGTTTTTTAAATCAAAGCAAACATGAATTTAGCATCTGTTAAAACCGTGCCATATCGTATTACTGGATGACTTTAATATGATATAAATCTTTCAGTTAAATTTGAACCAACTTATTAGAAGTTATTAGACAGTTGAATGACAGTCAGCTTTTGGCATGCAGCTGTGAAGACAGACTCGCAGATTATTCACCAAAAAACTAACATTCCTATACTTTTGTCCGTGCAAAAATATATTTTCAACAAATTGTTGTAAAAGGTCAAATACAAAAGGTACAAGTTTACCATTTTGAAACAATTTCTACTGCATTGCTAAAGCAGTTTAAAAGTACTTATTTTATTTAGTTTCAAGGGCCAAAAGCAACTTTGTTCTCTTCCTTAAGATACAGTCTTGATCGTTATTTAACACAGAAAACATGCAGTCACTCCGCTTAAAGAATGAAAAAGTAATCATATCCACCCCTATATGGTCATTCTCTAAAGCCATGCAATGTAAGAGCTTTGAAACTATTCTCTGAACACATTACCTCACAATCCTATCTAACTTCAACATTTAAAAATACACATTTAGAACCAAAGAATAACATTACTCTTAAACCATTTTCCTGATCTTTCCTGGTCACAGAGACCTACTACATTCCAAAGCTTAGATGCCCGTCTTGTGAACTCGGTGACCTTATAAAAAGTGATACAGTAACACTTTTATGAGTACTTCGAGTTTACACAACAGCCGTGATGCATCAAAACGCAACTGAACTTGAATGCTCATATTATAATCAATAAACCACATTAAGACTGCTCCTCATAGACTGCAATGATAATAATGTCAATCTTCTAATTTTATAAAGTTTTGTCAGTTGGGTGGTAGGAATAGAGAAAGAGCGAAATGGAAAAATACAAAACAGTACAGATTTCTTTGGGTTTCTTCGCACCATATACGATACAAATTTATCCATAGTTATTTACATAAATAATTTCTCAAAAACTAACCCCGGCATAACATTAATTTATCGCATTACAGAAGAAGCCTTCCTAAAATATGTTCGTATTTCGTACCGCTGCTCTTTGTTTGCAACGATAAATAATTTAAGATCCGCTTTTGCATTCACTGCTCCACGCCAGAATAAGACAAATGTGCGTTCGAAAATCTAGCATCTGTTAAACAAAAAAAGGAAGGAGTGTCTCTATACACATTGAATTACACACATACAAACTGTGTCACCAAACATGGGTTCGTGAGAAAATTTCCTTGAAATCACAATCTCTGATTAGATTAATCCACAGGGAGATACAGAATAACATGTTGTGAATACATTGTGTCTTTCGTGAAAGCTGACTCACAAAACCTGCACAAAAAGTGCAACGTAGGTGGTTCCTCCAAGTATGAGCACAAGGTAGGATTTATACTTGAAAGATACTGAGATCTTCTTCAAACGACAAGGATCTGTGCCACGGTACAAAGGCAAAGATTATACCTCGCTCTCAATATACAAATATTATACAGTGTCCCACAAACACATACGCTATAAAAGATACAGAGTCCTGTAAACTCAACCGTCAGAGATATTTTCACATTTATGTTTTCTTTTAAATGATTCTTTACTCCACTACACCTTCATAAGGGAACGTTGTGCAGACAGGGCAAGGGAAACTAGGCTCGTGTGTATGTGCATGTGTTCCATACCCACAGGATGTGCCACACCTTCCAAGAGCCACTGTGTCCACACTGGAGCTCTGAGTGCCGTTGAACAGGCCTTTCATAAGTCTCTGCAAAGCTTCCAGTCTGCAAGCACACAGGCAAGCCTGTTCATGACTCAAAAGCCTGTTGGTCTTCCGGAATCTGACTGCAACACAGAGAGATTATTCCACTCAGGCACATCGACTGGATTCTTGAAGTGCTTCATTGATGCCTTTACAATTAATGCGTCTGAGACTGCACAAAAAGTGATAAAAATAGTTGAGTGCGTTTATGGAGAAAATCACGGGGTGTGTATTTGTGAATCACTGTGTAGTCTAGGTGCACATGTTTATTCTTAGTGTCTTGATTCAATGGTGGAAAAGTGGGAATGCGGTTTGAGAGAGGGAGAGAGTCTGTTTATACAAATAATAACCATTTTAAATAAACATCTAATTTACGTCTAAGTCAGATTTCCATTCCACAGGATCTTCCAAAGGAATATTCACTGTAAATGTGTGCTTAACCTGAAAGTCAATTACGCATGAAGATAGTATTTAGCTACTAGACATGTGATAAAAACCACAAAACTAAACCGGATTTTGTGAGGTTTTCAAAGGATTTCTTTATCAAAAAAGGAAATCTCTCTTCATTTACTTACTTTCTCGTCATTCTTTTGTTGAACGTAAGAAGATACTTTGAAGAATGATGGGAACCTAGGTTTTGTGTCCTTACATTAGACATGAATATGTGCCACTACAGTTCCGTGATCACATTCTTCCAAATATCTTCTTTAGTGTTTTGAAGAAGTTAGAACATCAAACATTTCAAATAACAACATGGTAAGTAAATGATTGCAGAATATTCATTTGTGGTTGAACTTTTCCTTAAACCCCAACAAGCTTTACAAGACCACTTTGTGACTGATGTGTCCTGATGTTAATGTTGTTTGTAATCTGCAACTGTAGAGGGCAGTGTGCACTTGAAAATAAAGGCATATTGGAACATACAGGTCATCTTAGGCAAAGGTGAAAAACTCATTTTTCCTCCTATGTGAACAAGGTCATCAAAGTTATTATTAGTTTATATTTCAGAAGTTAAGTTTGACACTGAAACTATCGGGACACCATTATGGTCAGATCTATGGTCAGAAATGCTCTTCTGTTCCGTGGTTTCATGGACTTGTGAATGTGACAAACACCCTGTTCCTACGTCCAATACAGTAGGTTTGAAGGAAAAGTGTGTGCGTGTAAGCGTGACTGCCAGCAGACATTCTGTAAAGCGGATGCGAAGAATCCGTTCATCAAAGGGTGTGAGGTCCAGCACTAATCCGCAGTTAATGGCGGACAGGGGTGCACGGCCCTGTCACTCGGTTCCTAATGGGCACACCACACTAATACCGTGTTTCAACCCAATATATTGTCCTCTCAAACTGCTGCTAACATTTAAAAAATACATGGGTGTGTTTACCTTATACATTTAGGAAATCTATATAATCTACAATTTATTATAAAATATAATGTTGTTAATGAACTGTGGTGTTTTGCACTTTAATGTCATTCAACCATTAACAAACTATGATCATTATGGAATATCTATAACACAAATCTACTAATTTGTCTGAGTAATAGATTGAAAAGAAGTCACGGTTGTGATCAAAGACAGCTTGAGACCACAGACCATAAAAGACCTAACAAGCATTTCCTTGCTCTGTGGTCGTCTTTTAGAACTAATAAGATGAGGTCAGGCTTCGGTACCACTGCCATGATGAAAAAAACACCCAGACAATGTCCTCTGCCATAACAGTTTCTGTTCTTCTGCTGAAAGAGTTGTTTCTTTTATTATACGCCATTTTAGTTCCAAACATTGTGGCAATGACCAAAGCTTTCATGCCTAATGTTTAATGAGTGATCTAATCCCAAAGAAAGCAGCCTTTCCCTTCATTCACAGACTGTTATGGAAAAGAACATTGTGTAAAGAGAAATATGTCAGCGTTTGAGGTCACGGTACATAAATTATTTGCGCTGCTGATTTAAAATGTTTGGCAGGAATCGGACTCTTTGGGTGACCCTGTGCTTCTCATTCTAACCGCAAACAATTGAAATCCACCGATAAAAATCACCTGCAGGGCAAACACAGACGGTTTTAGTCCTGTTCTGAGATCATTTGTTTTTTTGATTTTTAAGCAGCATCTACCGGTTCTGATAAATGTGAGAGATTCACAGGGGTAGATATACAGGCGCCTATTTCTAAATGTGAGCAGCCCGGTCGTGTATGAGCTGATAGACGAAACGGGCCTTAGATGACAAACATCAGCGCTTCCCCAAGCAGTCCTGCCACACCTCTGAATCCTCCCACTGAAAGACATATGCAGGGGCGACACTTATGAATATTTCACAGAGATTAGAGACCAAGCGTTGAGAGGTCAACCATGTCTCAAATCAGACCGGCCCACAATCTGAGGGCAGTGAACTATGGATGTCAGTCACGGGGAGATTTGTCAAGGTCTGTGTTTTAAAAATATTCTGTTTGATGGTATCGTAGTTTTGTTGAAGCAGGATAAGGCACACATTTATTTACCAACCACACACTCATACACACACACACACTCACACACACACACACACACACACACACACACACACACACACACACACACACACACACACACACACACTCATACACACACACACACACACACACACACACACACACACACACACACTCATACACACACACACACTCATACACACACACACACACACACACACACACACACACACACACACACACACACACACACACACACACACACACAGACACAGACACAGACACTACCGCTCCAAAGTTATGGGACACTTGAGTGTTTGTCATTGTTCAAAACAATTTTGATCTGCAGTTGTATGCCTTAATATCTTGAATTAATTAAACTTAATAGATGACTTAGACTATACAATATTAAAAAAAGAAAAGCCAATAAGAATGCAGAATAGATAATCTCTCCTTTAATATTTTTCTAAAACAATTCAGGTTGAGACCTCAAGAAGCGACTTTATAAAATTACTGTCAAAATATGACTGCATTGAAGATGATCAAATACAAACAACAATACTTTTTGTTTTTGTTTTATCAATTTCTATTCTTCACTTTGTTTTATTTTATAACTTTGATGAGTTTATTATAATTTTCAACCGTGTACATTTTCAACATTTTCAAAAACCTGATCATATTTCAATATTTGATCATTCCTTCTAAGTTAATGATACCTGCTTTTAACACCTACACTAGCAAAACCTAACCTTCTTTCTGTTTGTTCAGTCCAGAAATAAAGGCTGATATTGTCTTCATGGCATAGCATAAACTTTATTGAGCTGTCTTTTCGTGATTACCAGTTGGATTGACACTTTTATGCTTCTGTTCTTTTAATTAAACAAACTGGGAGAAGTAAAGGATATGCTTGGCAGCTTGTCAGGAAAATAACATGTAAGGTCTATTACGATCCCTCACAGGAGCTGTGTGCTGTCCATCATCTACTTACTCGGACTCTGGACCTTTCCCTTTGGATTCCACTGTAACACGATAAGGTGGACATCTGCGTCTGACTGAAGAAGGAAGAGCTTTACAACGATCTCTGATAATATAAAGGCCCTATCATTTACACAAGCTTTCTTCTGGCATTGTGCGGCAAAACCCACAGTTCGTAAAAGCACGGGACCTTGAGTGGCTTGGTTGTAATAAGCATACAGTGATATAAATAAAAATTTGGAAATGATTAAGTCATGAACTGTTAAGTAAATTTGAACTGATGTACAACACCTGCTGCATGTTTGAATATGATGAAATAGGAATGAATTGTTTTAAAAGTGTATAATATTAATCATTGATAAAGTTTTTTTAGCTTTGTAATTGATTTTTGAAACCTGCATGCTTCAGGGCAATTCTGTTAATATATATATATATATATATATATATATATATATATATAAATACTTATCTGTTTGTATTTCAATAAATCACTAATAGTAAATACAAGAGTTTATCCATGCGTTATGAAAGTGACGAAATAGGTTGTGAAAAAAAAAATACTTTGCAGGAAATTGGAAAGTTTTTAAATGTGCAAACTAGAAACAATAATACTCTAAGGAATGTTTATTTTATAAAAAAATATTTTTCATGTCTGCGTTTATGTCTCTTTTATGTGTCAAATGAACTCAGTAAAATCTTTAAGAACAACGGAGGCTTCACAGGGGAATTTTAACCATCTAAACCACATTTGATTAAAAAAAAAATGAAAGAAAAAATTGACTTTTTCATTGTGACATTGGTATGGAACTTCCCTTCGGTCATTCCCAAAAAATCTAAAGATAAAGTACTAATGACAAATAATGTAGGCAAAACAAAGCCAAAACAGTATTAAAAATATAATGTACACAAATTCATTCAATAAAACATAATCCTGACACTAACAGAACATTTCTATGTATTTTCTTAGCATAAATAATACTCAAAAATAGATCATTTGCAGTGGAACAAGCAAAGTGGTCATGTGCTTTCTTGTTAATAATCTATGACTATCCACCAGTCAGCATCAAAGCCCAGAACAGTGCATGTTACATTAATCTAAAAATACAAAAACAACAAATTTACTCATCACTTTTCCCTTTTTTTTCCGTTCCAGTGAACGTCTAAAGGCCGGTGCCACACTGTAAGGTCAACACTTTGCCCACATAAATAATGAAGAGTTTATTCGTCACTGACACACTATCCAAAACCACCTCGTAAACACGGATCCATCAGTCATTCTGCTGGGAGAACCTTCTCAAATGTCCTGAACTATGACAAGTAATTTCTGAACTATTTGTTCTACTCTTACAATATTCATGCTCGCTGTAACAGATAGCATGAGATTTTTTCCTCTGTGCGTGAGGTGAGAGGGAATCCCACGCCAGTCTGAGAAAGAGGGCATCTATTAACCCACTAAAATAAACATAGCATTTTTAATCGCTTTACGATGGCTGATGCATCATTCAGCACAATCTGGAGTAATATACATAGAGTAGGATGTCAGGGATATTGTGTGGAAAGCGTAAGGTCACTTAGCTAAAGCCACTGTGGTTGTAGTCGTCTATAATGCATGCAAAGCGACTGATGGTAGAAATTCAGACAGGGCTCTTGCACGCCGGAGGAATCACAGCCACTTCAAAACAAATGTGTGCAAATAAACTGTGTAATAACTTTAAAGCTAAAAATCACAGGTTTATTCTAAATACATCAAATGACCAAAGTACTATAATAAACCAGATTACCAGAATAGGTATAAATCTATAAGAAAATAGACAATGAATAAAAATAACACCAACACGTTTCATTTGTGACCATGACGACAGCGTTGCTGTTGTTAAAACTCTCTCAGTGTGGCAGTGGCAGTTCTTAAGTGACCGGATCGAAGCAAAATAAAGCTCTAATTGGTGTTTACATTGACATGAAGGTGATTAGTATTCCTGAAGGAATTGATAGGAAAAGAATGAAATGATTTTTTCCTCTTAACAGTGCCGGGAATGTCAACATGCCAGTTGGAAAGTTTTCTGACGTGCGACAAAGCACACTCCACCAAGTCCATTTCCAGAGAACTTTAATATCCATATAGCTTTGATGTAGCTGTGAAAATTCTGTCTGCTTTAAATAAAGAAGAAATACAAGAAAATGACCTAAACTACAAAATAAATGTTCTCTGACACACATAAAACTCTCGGTTGTTTTCTGTGTTACTGTATGCATTCTTTCCCATTTAAAACAAATCTATTTATCATAGGAAAACAACACTCCCACCCAAAAACTAACATACACACAGCCACTTTGACCTTGAAGACCCCTGTGTGGCGTGCTGACAACACGAACATACATTTGTATTCATTCTGATAGCATCTCTTTAACTACCGTAAGCAAAAAAAAACTTCCATCTATTCCCATCAGTGAGACAGTGGAGCCGGAGAATAGAGTCGGCCAGGACTATGAGAGAATATGCGAGCACTTCCATTGTTTATAGTGCCTCAGGTTATATAGAGAAGCAGCAGGAATGACACCCTCTGATGACTGTAAGGCTGCTATATCTGTGTTTTTGCTTCTATAGACAAATAGTTTGAAATTCAAATATATCCCCTAATTTTTCAAATGGGTTCCGGTCTGTGGCATCAACTTTCTATGTAGTCAGCAATAGATATTTTTATTGTAATCAATCAAAATCCACTGACAGCAGGCCTGGCAACTGGCCATTTTTGTTGCTGATGATGCCGCTAGAATAAAAAATGGCAATACTTCTCAAATATTTTTGTTTGTTGTAAAAGTTTCAGATTTTCAAATCTGAAAAAATGTAAATGATTATTATTAAATGATGAAATACACTCCTGGTTAAACTTTAAAGGACAATTGAGTGATATGTTTCTCTTTTTTATTAAAACATTTTGATCTGAAGGTAAATGCCTGAATGTCTTAAATCAGTTCAATAGACAAATATATAATTTAGCAAACGTAATTTTTTTCTTTGACAAAACTTACGTTTTATAAAAAAAAATACAAAAATGGATGACTGACTGTACTTTGATGAACGAACAGAATAGACGGATACTCCTTAAAAATGATTTTAGAAGCATCTTTAGAATACGACAAGAAAACACTTCTGCAAATTCTAGACAAAAGTCGACAACACTGAAGATGACCAAATGTTAACACTATTTATTGTACATTTGCATTTTTTAAAGAATAGCATAATTCCCATATTTCCTTTGTTTCATTTAATAATGTTGATGAGTATATTATTATTCTAGAATGAGGAAAATATGAATGCATAACTGAGAAATGTCTCAAAACCTTTGACCGATAGTGTACATAAAAGTTGCTTGGTCATAAAATATAAACATTAATACTACATTTACTCAATGGACTAACAAAACAAAATACATCACATAATATTATTTTTCAGACCTGGTGTTATGAAAACAAATATTGTATTGTTATAAGCTATGGCTCTTCCTCAAAGGGAAGATCTTCTTTCTGCCTCTAAATGTATTTGTCCACTTTTTTCAGAATGATTGATGGCAACCACTTACTCTCGGTGAATAGTCTCCCGTCCCAACTTTCCTTCCTAATACCAGTCTCAACAGTGTATCAGCCTCTGACCTGCTGCTTTAGCCCTGAGGAGACACCTGACCAGATTCCAGCCTCCTTACATACAAACAGTGTAATCTCTCAGTCTCTGACACAGCAAATAAACACAACACACAAGCAAAGGCCAGCAACTTAATATCCTACTTCCTTCCTTTGTGTCCACTTGACAGGTTGTAGTGGGGCTCGAGTAAAAGAGAGAAGAAGGAAACATATTTTACAGGTAACTGGTTTGTTGGAGCAGCAGTAAGAGCAATGAGATTTAATAATATATACGGTTTAACTGATTTATCATTAAAGTTCTATATTGGTCGATGCTGTTTTTGACAGACACCGTCAGTTTTAAGCCACAACACATTTATTCATGAGATATTAAACACCGAAAAAACTGAATATTTAAAATGTTGATCTAAGCATGACTGCCACACAGATGAATGTTTACAAGTGTATGTTTAAGACTTAACTGTTAATAAATCATTAATATTATTTGAATCCCAAACCTCACATGGATTTGAATTTGCTGTAGCAAAGCTTTAACACCTGATGGCAGTATTTGGTTCTAAAAGAGACATTTTCATTTGACAAAACTAACTTAATACTGGTTCAAGATGCCAAAATATGTGTGTGAAGGAATACTTCCAAGAAGCTGTTGAAGAAAAGCAAATAAATAAAATCAAGTAAACAAAAATAATTAATAGCAAAATATCCCACGAGAACAACAGCACATAGGTTTGTTAATATCTAACCAAAAAACCCAAAACAAAGCAGCACTTATAACACATCTAATTGTCATAAAGAGATTGGTTTAGTCCTGTTTTTATCAGGACACTGTACTAAGGTTGGGTTTGATATATGCTGAGGATGACAGAAACTTTACAATCCCACATAGAGAAACACAGAACTTAAAGTAAAATATACATCCTTAAGGGACAGCAAGAGACTGATGTATAACGCAGAATTTTGAGAATCCATTTGAAAAGTTTCATTCATATTTAGAAACAACCAACGTATCTGGCAACAACACAATATTACCTGATTTAATGTGACCTGATCTAACACATTGGTGACCAACACTATGTAAGTTTATAAGAAAAACCTTTAACTAAGGTGCACACAAAAATAAAAAGAATAAAGAGAATAAAAACTGACATTTGAATTGTTCATAGTAAAAAATCTAAACATTTCATGTAATAGGACTGGCTAATCAACATATAGAGAAAGTAGAATATGGTGAGAAAATATGACTAAAAATGACATGTACTGAGGTTGGTTTGAAACTTTTGTAAATGTGATAAAATAATACTCTGTGCGTTAAAAAAATAAAAAAGAGAATAGTTAACATTTATCTATTCATGTATTCATAATATATGTAAATTAGAAAAGCATAAATGAACATTTAAATCTAGCACTGCAGAAAACTGTACCAACTATATATTTTCTCTTTGATCTTGGAATGATTTTTTAGTGAACCTAAAAACTGTAGTGTTGTGTGAGATAAGACAACTTTGGTTGTAAACAAATGTCCTAGAGATCGTACAACATATTTTTAACATTATACGAATGTAAAAAAAACTTACAATAAACGTAAATTAGTAGAGATTTCGGCGAACTCATCTAAAAAAGGACAAACTGGTCAGGAAAAATGCGTGTGGCCTGTATAAAGACAAAAGGAGGCCCCGGGTTCAAGGCCATCATGTGAATTGTTCTTCATATAAAAAACGGAATGAGTCAAAGTTTTGCGATAAGTGACAAAGCAGGCGGTGCCTTGAATTCCACCGTGGGATGCAACACAATTTAATAAAGAAAGAAGGTCTGGAGAGGAAAAGTGTGACGTGGAGGTTAGCTGGAGGTCTCTTGCTAGATGAAAGTGGGAACTCTCTCTCCCACTGCTGTCAGCACTTTTTAATGTGAACTTTGCGATTGATTGGCGGGGCCTGCCAGGTTCCCCTCCAAACTTTCCCCGCCATCCCGTCTCCTAGAATCCCACATCAATACAGCACCTCACACTTTACTTAACAAATAAACAAACATTGTGTCATTAAATCTCTTTTTCTATATTCCACAAGAACGATCAAACTCTTTTCAAGAATGCCGAGTACCAAATTACAGTTTGATGTAATTGCACACAAGACAATTTTATCAGAATTTTTGTTTAAAAAAAAAAAGATCTCTACATAGCTTTGTCCAAAAAAGCCGACTGTTTCTAAAATGGTCACTTTTAACTTCTACACATTGTATGTTACACGTGTCAAGTTGCGACCTTTGTGTGTATGGCAATACGGCACGTAAAAATCCAATGCTCATTTCACATAAAGGTCAGAAATTCAATCACGCAAACCAAAAGTATTTCAATAATAATGTATGGGTGCAACTTGACTTTGAAATGATTCTGTGGGTCAAGCTACATCATTTCTTCAACAATCTCTTTTGTTTTTTGGTTATCCATTAACCCGGAAACTTTGGGGAGAGGCTAAAAATCCAAAATGTAAGAGATTTTCAAATGCACGTACTTATTTAAGCATGTACGTGTTAAAATATAGATTTGAAACATATACTACCACGAATGATATCACACTGAATTAAATACACGTATGATAAATCCATTGGGAATGTTTTATAGTATTAAACATATTTTCAGTACAGACTATTATTTTAGCTCTCGACAAAATAATGCGATTGACTTCATTGTTAAAGTAAATAGCACATAAAATCCAACTCTTAAACCTCATAAATAGCATTAATGTATAACATTTAAAATATATTATTATTGTTATTTATCATTACTTCAAATGAATGCACTCAAATGCATATAAAACATACACAACAATAGTCCCTCTATGCTGAGCATTACAAATGTAATATCAAACAATATCATAAAATGCCTGTAAAACATCTATGACTATATTTTTGAAACAAGTCTGTAAAGTGATTATAGAAAGAAAAGAAAACAGGGCAAGAAACTTAATTCATTAGTCAGTCGGAGTGAGATGGTGGCGCTATAAATCAGGAAATGATACTGAGAAAAGTTAGGAGAGAGAGACTTTAGTTTCACTTTTTTCACTTAAAGGCCAAAAACAAAGTTGTTCGTCAAAGCCCGAGAGACAAGTTCTACTTATTTGAAGCACCTAAACAACGTTCTCAAGATACTACTCCATTTTTTTGTTAATATGCTGTCTACATCTTCTACAGTGCGGTAGTCTTACCCTGCCAGCGAGTCTCCTACCTGTCTGTGTGAATGCAGGGACAATCGGTTTGGTATGTGAAGCGGAGGTGGGTCCAGACATGCACACATGAACACACATACAAACATCACCCACACGCACACGCGCCACGATCCAGCGGCCAGGAGAAGTGTACAGGCTGGTGGAACTCCTGGGGCTTGTGAATCCAAGCTGAACTTTGGAGCAGCCTCTTAACAGATGGCAGGAGTGGGTAAACTCACTGGACTGGTCCCGCACAAGCACCCTGCTTTACAGCGACTGCCACAGATTAAATCTGTTCATTGTTAGGGTCAGTATCTGGCTGAAATCAAACTCCACCATGTACGGCCGTACTGTACAGTGTTTCAGTACATTACAGGGAACCAATGAAAAGGATTTAACCCCACGGCTATACTCTTAGACTCGTGACTACAGTCTAAACCGATTTCCAAATGGATACGTTCTTACGGCGGGACACCGAGAATCTGTGTAGTTAAAACAACACTTGAAATAACAGTGCTAACGGATTCGCATGGCCTAGGGATCTTGCGCTGAACTCTAATTGATCCGCGATGTTATTGCGTAGAGGTTGGGTTCTAATGCTGAGCCTCTGGGATGCTGCCCATTAAAACGGCATGTCTCTAAAATAGAGTTTGGCAAATGGTAGCTGTTAAACATTACATTTTTTAAAACATTAAACCAAAATCAAAAAATCATGTTATTAGAATATAAAACACCAGAGGGTCTAAAGCGTCAAAGCACAGATACTAAATTTTGAAACACGGGTATTATTTTTGGTTTGGATCAGAGGTTTTTTAAACTGGGGGCCCGGGACCTCCAGGGGGCATCCCCAGAAAATCTAAAAAGAATTAAACAGAAAAATTCATTTTACAATGTTTATGACAATGTTTTAAATCTTTCTAGTGATTTAAAACAGATTAAATAAATTGGAATTCAAATTTTCTCTCATCAGGTGCATACAACCAATATTACCCGTAGTAAAGTGAAGTATTTCACATTATAGCTATCATTTCTTGTAATATTCTCACACGTACTATTTATCTAACAGTTTAAATGCTTCTCATAATAAACAACATCATAACTGTATTTTAGAGAGTTGTCCTCATAAAGGTCCGTCATATTTAAAAAAAAGTTTGAAAACCCCGATGTAGACAATGTACGATCGTTTTCGATTTTTAATACTCTGTGACTGCTCTTTTGTATGTCGATAAATGTTTTTATTTTCATTTATTTTTTCGTTTGCTGCCTATGTTGACCAGGACCCTCTGGTGAAAGGGATATTGTATTTCAACCAAACCTTCTTGGTTAAATAAATAAATAAAAAATAAATATGCAAAACTAACCAAGAAACACAATCTGAAAGTTGATAACAATTTATATCCTTTTTTACCATTTCTAAGAGTTCCTGCATTAATAATTGTGCCTTTCTAAAGCCGTAGATATTTGAAATGTTTTAAATGAGTTTTCTAGGTGCATAGAGAATGTTGGAAACATTTGTCAATGTATGCGCCTGACTGCACCGAATGGATGATTGGAAGATGAATGGGGGAATAATATCGCCAAAACAAGCCAACAACACAAAATTGCAACTTTGGTTGATTTTGTTCCGGATCTGACGGAACGGCCTTTATCAGACTCCCACGGCACGATGGGACTTTGATTTGAAGCCAAGAATTGGACAGGAAGAATAAGTAGCTCTTTTCTGCCATGATGCTCCAGATATATCAGTGTGTCAACTTGTAGTGTATTATACATGTTTTATAATGACCAAATATGTATTAGATTAGAGGAACAACATTAAGTGCTAAAATTAGGATGCTTTGGGTTGCATAGTAAACACTTTGATTAACATATTCCTAATTATTTTCCCACTTCATCATTACTCGTTGACAATTAACATTTGCCATGACTTGAGGCTGAATTCATCTAAACTTTGATACCCTCATGAAATAGACACTCTGTTTTACATTTCGCATAGTGTTCAGGGCACATACCAAATATACAAAACTACTTTTTAATGTTCTAAGGCTATAATTACTGACTTCAATTATACCCCATTGAAAGCAATTTGATTTGATAACTCATTGTTTGTTGAACATGATGGAAAAACACAGAAAAAAGGCAAAAGAAACACGAGGGCTAATTAAAACAATTATAAATGTACAATGGGGATGAATTTTGGGTGTGGTGGGATGCACGGGAACCAAAAGGTTTTCTGCACGTCTCTGTGACCTACATCATGTGCCCAAAAAACTTCCAGACGCTGCGTGACTTTGGACTAATTATTCTCCTCCCAGCTCTCCGAACATGTGACATGACACAAACATGGGATTCTTTACAGTTCAATTGGCTAAAACCTACAGCGAATTAAACACGAATATCCTATTTAAATGAAAGGGGAAAATGTATGATGCTGGAGATAGACATCAATTAATCAGTGTTTGTAAAACAGGCCAGTTATGAGAGAGAATAACAGGTATTCCTGTACATCGATGGGATGTTGGCCCCAGCGGAAAGCACTGGGCAAACAGCAGAAACTAGCTGCTTGTGAAGGGTAATGGGACATTGAATGCCAGAGGACAAAATCGGAAGTGGCTGCAGAGAGAAAGATGAAGTAATCTCGGAAACAACTAGACACACTCCACTTGAAATTTTGCCTCAAACAAGATTAAAGTGAAGTTATTCTACAGAAGTATGGCAAGGATATCAATCTTCTGCTCAGAGGAAAACTAAAAACAAAAGAGCAACAAAAGTCAGAAGGCACATCTTTGTTTTGGAAAAGTGCAGTGGTGCAATTAAATATTTAATAATTTTTTGTGTATGTTTTTTGAATTGTACTTTCAATTTGATTATGAAATACACACATGCATACATTTGAGGAAGATGTATATATAGAAATTATAGAAATAATAATATTTATGGAAATATGGTTGGTGTGCTTTTATGTACATAAAATAACATTATTTGTTTATATATTTACCTAAATAAACATTTGTTTATTTTATATACAACACTTTGATAATCGTGATCAATCATGATAATCGATTTTATGGCGCTATTTTCATTATTTATTTCATGTGTTTTTATCATGCCACCTTAAACTATAATTAGTATTCTGCATTGGTGAACACATTCAGAAAATTATTTTCCTTTTAAATATTTTAACACAAACCACAACAGGCATGAACAATTGCACTATTTAAAACTATCACTGCACAAGTAAAACTAAACGTAACTTTTATTTACATGGTGCTTTCTACCATTTTTCATTCTTACAAAGCAGCTGGACATGATGCATAGGCAATACATTCAATTTATGAATAACCAAAAGAATTCTGCAAATAACTCTCGTTTACACGACACAAACTGACAGCAAACTCGGCTAAAACTAGTGAAAACTTTTCCCCGGCTTTCACTTTTCTACAAAATGCCCCGAAGTAATTTAGAAAATGCGTGAAAGTGAGTGTGAATGTAAATCTGCCCAAGCCATTTAAAAATTCAACACCGTTAAATCCATTAAATGGGGATAACATAGAGTTTTTGTTTCGGACCTGTTGCATAAAGAATCCCTCCCTGCTGCCTAAAGCCCTACTGAGAGAGACAGCCTTTTAATGAGGGGGGGATAATCCAGCACAACACCCCCACTAATGAGCTATCATCATGCAAAAATGCCAGCTTGATACACATTAATTGGATTCCCACTTTTTGAACCAATTAATTGACCTGCATTGTCATGTGGCCTGGCTGCAGCGGGTTACTAAGAGACACGGCCTCTGTTAAGTTTCAATGACTCCCACAGCTAAAAGGCCTGTGAATAGAAGTAGGTATTAGTGAGATCAGTTCTCTCATTATAGGCTTATGACATTTGTTTGAGCCAATCCCTTTGTTGAGAAAACAGTTTGTGCTGCTCAGTTTAAGTCTCAGCTGTGGCCTGTGATGGTCAGTTTGAACAGCAGCGGAGTCCGCACTGCAGGTCTCCAAACTGTTCACCTGCCGGGAAGAGAAGAATAATCCCCTGCACTTGTTGATGGTCTATAAAAACACATACTGCATTGAAGTTTAATCTTTTAATCTTCTTTATGGGTTTAGGAAATCTGACGAACACAAAGAAAATGGTGTAAATATGAAATCTTTGAGAAACACACACACTTTGATATGCGCCATAAAGGCAACCGTGCCCTCCTCCATTAGCTTTGGGTTATAACCTCTGAAAATGACTTACATACAGTGAATGGAATGCAACGTGCTTTGGTCAATGATCTCCTCAGGGAAACAATATCCCTCAGACCGCTCCTACTCACCGGTATAAATGAAATGCCTGTGGATTAAACAGTAACCATGTGTAAATGAGTTCCAAGATATTTAAAATAATATTGCTTCCCCAAGGAAACGCTTGCAACCAAACAGGGAAGAAATGAACGCTGTAAAGAATGCTTCGTGTGGCTTGGGGAATTTCACGAAAATAAACACTTATATTTAAATAATAAAATCTTTTAAAAACAGTGAATCAATCTTTCGATTCGTGCAAAATATAAAAATAATTGAGTTATAATCCAACAGTTCATTTCTCTAAAATGTACAAATATTTTTAAGTGTATGTAATAAAAAAAAGTTATATATTTGTAATAAACACCAATATTTTTTGTACATTTTAATCGAAATATTTGAGCTAACCAAATTAACTTCATTTTTTAAACTTATATATAAATAAGATTGTAATTGTGATAGTTTTAGAGCGTCTGAAATTAATTTTTATGTAAAAACAAGTTTTTTTGAGAGTAGCGTAAAACTGGCGTTGCTTAAAGAAAGGCATTGCCAGTCCGTCTGCTATCGTGGATGAGGCATCTCCATTAACTGAGTTTAATGACAGCTAATTCTGAGCGCATTGATTTAAAGGGTATTGACCCCGGGTTCCGGGGTCACGTTGTAGTGCCATATTGATCCGTCACTGATCTGCATGTAGGAGGCTGATCCACGGCTCGGCCACTTATAAAGCGAATGCAGAGGTCCATTATCTTTATCAACAGCTTAACACAATCACATGCTTTAATGCAAACAAATCTAACGCCCTTTGAGAATGGCTCAAATACTCCACCTAGCATCCTAATTCAGGACATTGATTCAAACCTTAAGTAAACAGAATAGGAAAAAAGAAAAGCAGAAACGTTCTTTGAAAAACATCAATGCAAGCACATTAGACGCAAGCGGCCTTGGGAAAATATACAAGGTATCTATGCTAATCTATCACTGCGAGAGTGCTGGTAATAGCAGACATTAGTAGAAGATCATTACCCTCCATTGTGCATTCACTTAACTATAGTAGACAGAGGTTACAGTGTAAGGTGGGCAAATGGAATGGCAGATGTTGTTTACTGGACCATCGGAATTAGAAGAAATGGAGGAAAGACATCAGCTCCGTACCATTCAAGGCAGCAGACATTTGTTAATCTACCTAAGAAACATCTAATGATGTTTGTGACAAACTCATGTGTCTTCGGACTAAGGGGGGTGTAACATAAAAAGAATATTAGATTAAAACGAGTATCATTTCCTAAGATTTATAATGAGAAGATTATTTTTAAACTTGTGGTCCACTTTCACTCATTGTTTAAAAACCAAGCTGAATATGTTTATACTGCAATGGCACTACCGTATGGATTATGAATATTTGGATTATTGGTTAGATCAGACCATTTCATGCGCATTTACAATTTAGATTTTGGAGTGAACTATATTAAACAAACACTGCTAAAAAGGCACAATTTTGTTGGCCAAACTTAACTTCCCATACACATATGAGAGAATAGAGTCCCTGTAGTTTATTTCTGAAGACAAGTAGAAAAACAAATAAATACATTAGCTAGCAGGTAAATATGTCTAGTAAGTATTGTTTTGAGTTGAAGATATACAAACCATCACTTGGCTAAACCTAAATGTGACAAAGTTCAAACCATTAAATAAATGACATGAATATAAGGTAAAATTTACAAAATTGTTTGTTTATTACTATTATTTCTAGGGCTGTCAAAACCAATAATCGCAATTCAGAAAATAAGTTTGTGTATACATGTTATGTGTATGTGGATTGTGCATTTAATTTTTTCATTTATTAACACATACACATACATGCATATATTAAAATATACTTAATATGTACTTAAAAGTTTTTAATGTTATACATTTTATATAGATTTTTAATTACTTAAACTGAAAAAATACATTCCATTTCTTTGAATATTTCCATGTATGTGTATGTTTTTATAAATAAGAAGTTAATCTGCAGAGCATAAAGAAATGTCTTAGGGGAACACAAACTTTTATCCTGGAAGCGATTGATCGTTTTCAACAGCCCTAATTATTATACAATAAAAATTGAATTTAAACTAAAACTATTATAAATTAAATAAAATAAACATAGTTTTTAAAAAGTGAAGTTTTTAATATTTCTGAAAAGTAAAAGATTTGCTTTTCATCTAAGAGCTGTAGTAGACATTAAAATAAATGGAAACGTTACACAAAGTATCTTTTCCAAAGCCTGTCTGCATTGTATTCAATCTGAATTCAAGAGAAACCTTATATAACCGTCGTCCTATGCCAGTAAAAGGTCACCTCACGTGCCTGCACAAACGAGTTTCTCTGACTCATTACATTTGCTTTAACAGTGGGTCAGAGGGGAGAAGGTCAAACCTTGAGATGCTTAATAGTTTAATTATGACCAACGACTGTACTGCATTTAATTACTAGACCTACCAGAGAGGACATTAATAAAACTCAAAATGTTACTATGCTTAATCATTGAGGATTCAATTATTTACATGCGAGTGTCCATTATGTCAGGTGCGGAAAAAACAAAACGCTAAGGCGTTGAATGTCATCTCCAAGTAATCAAGCAGAACTTCATTAATATGTATAATGAATCGAGCATGGATTGTTGTCATCTTTTTGCTACCTTTACTTTTCTGCTCTGACACACACGTTTGGCAGTAATTGTTGTCCAATCTTTCTCGGGGTCATGAATTAATCTACATGCCTTTAAGCCTGTCACATACTAATAAACACACAACACTAACTGACTTCTCCTGCTCTACTGCAAATCAACAGCCTACTGCTTAAAGACTGCCTTGGAACGCTGTTGATAGTTGAATTTGTTGAAGTTAATACTTTTCTATATGCAAACTATAGAAACATGTTTTTTTACTCAATGATGATTTAATAAATGTTGTAGTTCATATTTGCTCATGAATTAATTTTGTATACCAAGTATAGAATATTTTCATATAAATATATTTCATTTAAATATATTTTCATATAATTGTTTTTAACAGATTTCTTCTAGCTTATAATGAATGTAATGATTATAAAAACTAAAAAAGCTGGATGAATGCAAACTCTACGATTTAGGTTTCGGTCATAACAGTTATGGATACTATTAGCCATAACATAATTCCCAGTTCAGGGAATTTCATTGATTTGATAGGTTTGCTTTTTTTCTCAAATAAAAATAAAGAACATTTAAGTTATGCTATTCGTCTTCACCAACATTCTTCAAACTCTCCTCTTTTGTGTTCTGCAGAAGAAAGTAAGTCGTACTGTTTCAAGGGTAAAAGATTTTTACTTTCTGGGTTAACTAATCTATGTATATTATCGTTTCTTAAAATTATTTTCCCCTTAAAATCTGACATCACAAACATCACAGTTGTGCATCACAGTTAAAAACGGATTCTCTGATCACCTTGTCCTCCTCCCAACTCTTAGTCTTTTGTTGCTTGTGGCTAATGAACAGATTAGTGGTGAAGGCCAGAGAGAATGAAGAAAGGTCAATGCTAAACCCCTTAACAGGAGGTACAACCATTGACAGGTGGGTCCACACTTCTCCCATCACCCCTTTTAAATACCCCGATGTGACTTGTGTCTACACAAGGGCCCCTCTAAGACACTGTGGCCCTTCACATCTCGCCTCGTTCTAACCATCTAAATGAGTAAAGGCGAGCTTGAGGAGTTAACATTTTTGAAGCACCAAATTGGATACTTGTTGGCAATGTGCCTTCCCTTTGTGCGGATTGTCCGGGGCCGTATTTACAAAACGACGCGGCTGGATCTTCTGAAGCAGATTGCGCTGAATGGGACTCCCCTGGAAGATTGGAGAAGACACTTGAGAACAGACACACAATGAGAGCCGGGGTGCCAAAGGAACGGGAGGTGGGGTAGGGGTGGCCGAGGGTCCGGCTTTTTCGCCCGTTTTCATTCATTTCTTTAATATTCCACCGCAGGTTCTGCTTCAGAGAGACGCCCATTGTGAGGCGCTGAATGGGAGACTTTAGGAGCGTCTCTCCCTCCATTAATTAGGGCTCACTGACGCTTCCGCTCCCCGAGAATCTGCCTCATTATGATTTCCTCACATTCTTTAACACAACTTAACCCCATTCCTCAGCTCTCACATCAAAGAAAGAAAGGCCATGCCCAGAGTCGTTGGCTGCTTTGGCTGTAGATGCATACTGTGAGTGTTTAGCCTCAGTGACCGGATTCTTATTTGGAGAGAAGGCAAAAAAGTTTATAAAATCGTATAGTATAACTTAAAATACTTGGGACAGACCTAGTTTAGATAAGGCAGAGGGGGACTAACCCATGCAAAATATATGGGAAGTTGTTTTATTAGATGGGTGTGAGCACAATGTAATCCCATACTTTTTCACGGAAACTATGCGGTTAATATCACCAGCCACAGTTGTTTTTCATTGCTGTCTATTTGTAAAGAGTATATTTGAAGTCATACAAAAATATAAAAATGTTTTGCATCACGTTCACGTCTGCTGTGATTTAAGAACGACTTTCCACCACAATATATGAAAATATAAATATTATTATATTTCCAAAAATCATTTCGGTTATGATTTGGTTTTATCAAAGCTGTTTAAAAAAGATCATAATGCATGAATTGTAATCCAAAGTGATGCAAGAATGCTATTTTATGATATTTATAAAAAAGTTTTTGCAATTCCTGGTTAATTTGGTTCACAACCATTTCCCAGAATTGCCGCTGTTTGCAAGGATGAGCAGAAAGAATCAATGAACACATTCATGTGATTCATTCTGATTATATACTGATCAGACTGAAATATACGAAACTGTGTAAATGACCCAGATATCTGCATCGTTTCTTTCTTCCTCTCCAAACACCCACCGCACACACTTTCGGGTTCTAAGAGCTGACTCCAAAGAATAATGACAATTCATGACCTCTGGATCACACGCTGACACTTCATCTGTATGGTTATTAATGTGACAGTACAAGTGTCACTTCCCATGGATAGCCCAGTGATACCAGGTTAATTCTGTTTACAAAGGGCTAAATGTTACATTACTTTCAGCGAGAAGAAAATCAATACCTGCCCTTTCTTTTGTTATAACGTCTTTTTGAAAATCGATAAGGCTGACTACAAAGACATTTTTGAGATGCTAGTGGGATACAGGTCATTGAAAATTGAATATATATGTAGTGTGATAAATTTCATCACAGCGAGGTGATGTTATGAACACATAATCAGCAGAAGTAAATGTGCAGAGTAAGCGGAAGGCGCGATATCACACAATAAACTAAGAGGATTGAGAAAGACGACAGAGACAACGCCGAATGCTTTACAACGCATGCTATTGTTTTATTTTTTAAAGCTACTGTATGTTAACAATACGGTCACTTTGTAAAATACTTCAGTCTTCCGTGAGATCAAGTCGAGGTTTACAGCAACAGACTACCGGCAAATCTTTCCTCTAGAGATAAAATAACATCAAGCCATGCTTGCAGTGTATATAGCCATTTTTATCACATAAACACACTGAGCTCAAAAGTATTGACCACAGTGTCTGCAAAATGTGCAAGCGTGACCCAGGGTGTATTCTGACACTTTTTTCAGATTCCATTTGCAGCGGAATTCACTTTGCCTCATTAGTTGCACACTTTCTTAGTTTTTAACAACGCCCTTACTCTAGTCCTCCCAACAGAAATCTTCTCTCCCCTTCTCCCGTCGATATTTCCTAGACCCGGGAGCAGTTTTGGAGAGTGGAGGTTTTTTTTTACTCCCCCTCTACCCTTCTCCTAACTGGTTTAAGACTTGTAATTATCTCTTGCTGGGGGAGGCTGTAAATTGGATTAAAGTGGTGAGTCTCAGCTGAGTGAATTACCTCCATCTACCCACTTGGTGGGCCAGGCCTGATAAACGTGCAGGGGGAACGGATTTGGATTCAGCCTTCGCATTCATGGCTTCCTTGTGGAAAGAAATGAAATTTTCCGAAAGAAGGGGCCGGTGTGCCGGTGGTATCTGTTCGCGTCGTGTTTCATCTGCTTCTGCTCTTCCAGAAATGCAATTACCTGCGTTATCGGCGGCTAAATGGTCACGGATTTGGCAGAGAAGTCTGTCTACTTGCTCAAGCCACCTGACTGTCCTATTTTGCATGGCTTCTACTGACACTGGGTATACATGGTTAATAGTTGTCGTTTTTAGTCCTACGTTGCTTTATTTTGAAGAATGCACATTTGGATTATTAAAACTGCGACAAATAAGAAAATAAAATAAAACTTAAAATGTTATGCAAGAAAATACTTCATCTTTATCAATTTATGCCTTTAACCGGATCAATCAGAAAAATTCAGGTATTTTATGTTATGAATGAAAAAAAATGTCCCCTTATACATGAACTTCCCAGTATATTTATAATGCAATTTATACTTTGATTATCTTGTTTTACAGATGTTCATATAGGTGGTACCAAACAGAATTCCAGAATCATTTCTTCCATTCATAATCACTTGTATCAACTTGTTTTTCAAAAACATTCATACCATAGTTTTTATTCATAGTTTTCTGGCATTTACTGAGCTACACCAACACAAAAAAATCCCAATATAAGAATCTTCTAAGACCCAATAAATTAAAGACCTAACAAGTGTCCTTTGTTGCATCATTATAAAGAATATTTTTAAATGTTATAGATTTAAAAAATAAAATACTGTGAGGTTGACAGGAGCATGCTGTCTAAACCACACCGACTATATGCATGTCAAAAAATGTTTCCCTAATCCCTTTTACCTTCGCCAACAATATTTCTGCAATCCAATAAGTGAAATTGTTTCCAAGTTTGTTAATTCCCATCAGAGCAAGAATGAATAATGCTGATAGAGGGCAGCTCATTTTTAAAGAAAGAATAGGTGATTTGGTTGGAGCGGTGGGACCTGCTAGTGAGTGATAGGTCACTCTCTGTGATTGTAAAATTGTAATCCTGGTGTGAAATGCCTTTAAGTCTTTAAGGACAGCATGAACTCTGGAGCGTGAAATAGTAAATCTATGTTTCTGAACGCTGTGAGCCACCACCAGCATAGCTGCAGGAGTCACTCACAGTTTTTGCCAACTGCTCCATTTACATCGACCTGCCTATTCACACGCCCAAATGGTACAAAAAGAAACCTATGAAAATTTTGCTGAACTGTTTAATATCTGCAAGCTAAAACTTCAGTCAATTGTATATACACAGTCTAAGGCAGGATTTTAAAATACAATGTAGTTTAAGATTGGATCATTTGAAATTGAATTCCATATTATTCTGTTTTATTATCTTTTTAGTTAGAATTTCAGTGTGATGATAAAAGGTCTGTCTGCCCAGTAGAGGGAGCAAAATATTAATATCTGCAATATTAAAAATGTATGACATAGTTTGTGATACAGTATTCAAATGAAAGAATTCTGTTAATTTATTGAATATGAATATTAAGGCATTTGCAACTATGTCACCTTTCAGTTTCATTGGTCTGCTCAACCACATCTGCAGCGTACAATATCTCCAAACATAACACTTCAACAGTTGTCATTTCTATAAGGATGGTTTTAAAAAGATAGAACTGAATATCTTAACAAAACTAACTTTAAACTAAAACCAAACAAATTATAAGAAAGACAGAACCAGAAAGTTTATATTCTGAAAATAAAAATTAGATAAATATATGTAATCAATTTTACTCAAAATAGACATGTACATCATAAAAATATGTAAAATATGCCACAATGAACTGTATGAACACAAAGGAATTTTCCATTTTAATTTTTCCATATGCACTGCATTACATTACATTTAAGCATTAACAGAAATCCGTGCCTTAATACATTTTTGGGGAATTTTTTACAGTTTAAAGGTTTACTTTAAAATAAGAAAGAAAGAAAGAAAGAAAGAAAGAAAGACAGAAAGAAAGAAAGACAGAAAGAAGAAAGAAAGAAAGAAAGAAAGACAGAAAGAAAGAAAGAAGAAAGAAAGAAAGATAGACAGAAAGAAGAAAGAAAGAAAGAAAGAAAGAAAGAAGAAAGAAAGAAAGACAGAAAGAAGAAAGAAAGAAAGAAAGAAAGAAAGAAAGAAAGAGAAAGAAAGAAAGAAAGACAGAAAGAAAGAAAGAAAGAAAGAAAGAAAGAAAGAAAGACAGAAAGAAGAAAGAAGAAAGAAGAAAGAAAGAAAGAAAGAAAGAAAGACAGAAAGAAGAAAGAAAGAAAGAAAGAAAGAAGAAAGAAAGAAAGAAAGAAAGAAAGAAAGAAAGAAAGAAAGAAAGAAAGAAGAAAGAAAGAAAGAAAGAAAGAAGAAAGAAAGAAAGACAGAAAGAAAGAAAGAAAGAAAGAAAGAAAGACAGAAAGAAGAAAGAAGAAAGAAAGAAAGAAAGACAGAAAGAAGAAAGAAAGAAAGAAAGAAAGAAAGAAAGAAAGAAAGAAAGAAAGAAGAAAGAAAGAAAGACAGAAAGAAAGAAAGAAAGAAAGAAAGAAAGAAAGAAAGAAAGACAGAAAGAAGAAAGAAGAAAGAAGAAAGAAAGAAAGAAAGAAAGAAAGAAAGAAAGAAAGAAAGAAAGAAGAAAGAAAGAAAGAAAGAAAGAAGAAAGAAAGAAAGAAAGAAAGAAAGAAAGAAAGAAAGAAAGAAAGAAAGAAAGAAAGAAAGAAAGAAAGAAAGAAAGAAAGAAAGATATGATGCGTGATAGGGAAAGACTTCTCTAACTTTGAGTGTTTCTTCGCAAAGCCGATTACTCTTATTTGATATTTCATGCTACATTGAAGGATAAGTACTGCTGTAGGGTAGAGACACTTACTGAGCAATTCATTTCAAGAGTCTCATAACCACACACAGGCTAATAGAAAGACTTTCTGCAGAAAAATGTGCTCCTTTGGCTCATACAGTGGCAAGCTACTGAAAAATCTAAGAGATGAGCATGTTTTTCCTTCACTTAAAATGTCAATGCTTTCTACAAAGGATCACTGGTCCATATGTGTTTCAAAGGGCATATATGCTTCATAATACACAAATAACCATGACACCCTCTACCATAAACTATTCAGAATGTTTTCTTTAAATACAAAAACATGGTCTATGTTTCTGTTATCAAATCCGCCTCGACAGTCAACCATGATTTGACACAACAAGACTTGCAAAAATCATGAATCACTTTACAAGGTTGCCATTGACTCTTTATTTAAACAAGGATGCGAGATTATTTTCATGTCAGTTTTTCCCGATGTTAAGGAGTTTCTCTTTTGAAGTACTGCTGGCCGACTAGATTTCAGCTGTTGAAAATATATGTTAGGGAGTGATAATTGTGGGAGATTCTTTGCCACGGTGGGAGCTTTGCCCTGTCACTCAACATGTTTATGTAAGACACAGGCTGTTTGAAAACCTCCTCTGTGCTAATTCATTTATTATTACCTTGGTGAAATATAGCCGGGGAAAAATGTGAGGGCTGTTGTGAACGTTATGCCAGGGATGTTCTACCGTTTAAAATGAGTATTATGATGAGTTATATAAATCAAAAGAAGAAAAGAGAGCTTGGAAAGCATTATTCCTTACTTCCTGTAATAGTTCAATCGTAACTCTGTGTTTTATAAGATTTGTGTATTATTACAAATACATCCACTAGCTTTTGAATGACATTCCAAACCTTTTGACCAGAATAAGTTTGCTTGAATTGCTGAAAGTCTTGTAGACAAATATCGCACACATGCATTTAATATTTTTTACCAAAACATATTTTACCTTAATAATATTTTTGTATAATGAAAAAGCAGCAAATTTGACTCCAGCATAGAAATTCCCACACAGTTCATCAAAAGCATCACATACAGATGATACAGTACCACAAGAAGCTGGTTCTCAAAACTCGGAAGTTGTAGACAAGGGTGATTAAATTGAAATTAAAACATGATTTTTATTTTCTGCTTAATATACAAATAGTTACATATATGTATTTTAATTCAAATTGTTAAAAAAAATAAGTAAAGTATTAAGTGACTTCTAAACAAACTCAATCATATTTCTATGTGGTAACTATTTTACAATGTGGGTAAATCATATTCATTTGTATCATCTTTTCCTATTTTTAGTACAGTGACAACAGTGTAGTGTTGGGGCTTCAGCTTTTTAATAATCGTACATTTGTAATTTATATAACTTGGCAACCTCGTAAAACAATGTTGAAATCTTTGCGCTCAGGCTGTCCGAACTCTATAGCATGCAATCCTTCTTTATGCATTATTATAACAAATATCAGCCGGACCGTTACATACGTATGCCACATACGGTGTTCCATTGATATATATATATATGAGATCTCTGTAAACATACCATTCATATTTGCTAAAGCCATAACAATACTAGACATTGAGTCAACTCAAAGGAGTGGTTGATGTTATATTGTAAATTAATTTCCAAATCAATGTTGATGCCTGCATGGAAACACTTCGCCAGTTAATCAATATTTCGTGAAATCTCAGAGAAATGAAATCAAAAGTAAAATATTTTCTACGCAACCTCACCTGAGATGACACATAAGAATAACAAATAGCATGATGACTATTAAAACGGGTGACTACGGTTTAAAGCGAAGGTCCGTGTGCGACCAGCAAACGAGTCTGTTTTTTCCCGCTGCTCTGAAAACAGTGGTGGTAAAGCTCTTTCATCTTTAATTTCCTGCTGTGTCATCTAAAGGGACACATCAAACAGGGGACAAAGTGCCCCTCCATGCTCTTCTATTACAGATAATCACCCCCCTCCCTCCGCTCTTATCTCCTCACTTCCTCTCCCTTTAGCCCCCTTCTGAGGACCCTCCCGCAAGGTGGAAGGAAAAATTTGATAAAAGATAATTACATCCCCCTCCTGCAAACATTTAGGGAGATCTGTCAATAGCTAGCAGTCGGGGTTTATTGCCAGCGCAAGAAAGGCAATTTGCCCGCAAACACTGCAGGAATCTGAAATTCAGAGAGACTGAAAATACAGGATTTGGATCCGTGTGTAGATGGCAGGAGCGACCCAAGAGGAGAGCATGCTGGGTAGGAAAGAGCGTGTTGTTCATCACTAACCGGGATAATGAAAGCCATAATGAAGCAGAGGGTGTCCAAATGTCTCCTCTCTCTCTCCCTCTCTCTCTTTTTTCCTTTCACTCCGAAGCCCTCGATCCCACTCTGTCACATGGCCGTCCTCCCTCTCTGGTTGTTTTTGATCTTGAAATGCTCGTAAAGGTAATGACAACAAATTAAGGATGAAGGTGAGTGATCACAATGTGGCCGGCCCTCCCCAGCTGGCCTCTTCACATGTGTGATGTGAGATGTCTTTGTGACATTACTCCATAGATGTACTCATGGAGAGGGCGAGCGGGAGTCAACATGGGTTTCAATAAGTCTAGCAGAAAAACACAAAGAATGTATGTTTTATATTATTTTTATATGTAAAGATTATTAAAGACCCCCTGTGGTAGCTGTCAAAAACTAATATTTCACAAAAATTACACATCGAAACATTTTTTATGGCTTAACTTGAATATTGATCATACGCAGAAACAAGAATATACAGATTAGCTCCACTCACAATAGAACTGAAAGTGAAACTGAGAGCTGACACAGCACTCCAAAAGTAGTTATAGCCCAAATCTATACATCATCTTTACAAAGGTCTGTCTCAAACTTCTAAACTATGGGGTCACATGGGTTGATGGGTTAACAGGTTTACAACATCATTGACCAGGTAAGCTTAAAACCACAATTAGTAAAATGTAAACTTTTTAGTAAACTGTAGTTTTAACGAGATATATTATACATTGTCTCTGGGTTTCTGTCAAAGCGCCATTAAAAACCCCATTAAAAACTTTTTGATTTGGACATATTTGCATCTACAGGTTTGGAATTATGTGGTGAGCAAATACGGACAAATCCATTTTCGGTCAAATTATCGTTACAATACGTGGAATGGGTACACTTTTCAGAATAGACGTCAATTACGATGATAATTATATCTGAAGGTTAAAACCAATATAATTATTTCAAAAAACATCTTGCAAGGCCCTTCACCTCTACAGTCTCTCCTTATTTACGCTTCAAAATGGCTGCGTTATCAATTTTGGCCATCACAAGATTTTAATGGGCCATCTAAATGATTCATGTCAATCAAACATCTGTTAAACGGCCCATGTGTCACAGACGGCACCTGTTGACCTCCGGGTGACCTCCGCAGGTAAGCGTCCCGGCGCAGCGGCATCATCTCCAGGGTCACACTGGACACACGGCGCCACGGCACTCAAAACAGCAAAGGCCCTTAAACTAGATGATATGTCTAGAAAACTACTCAACTTAGACTTTATTTCCTTCCGACCCCCATCTCTTCAACCTACTTCAATAAAGCACCCAAAAATCTTGCACAGGGGACAGAGAGGTGAAATTTCTCTCATCCAAATGGATTGCAATTTCCCTCCATTTAGCACCTGAAGGTAATTAGCTTGAAGAGATTGCAGAGTGAGCAACACGTTCATGGAACATTAACTCTTGCACATTCTCCAGTTGCAGGGAATTAATAGGAAAGATTAAAGTTTAAAGAGAGCAAATGGCATTACCGCACAAACCACCTCTCAGTGGCTATAAGCAGCTCTCGCTAAGCCAAACTCTACACTTCTCCTCCCTTTTCTCAAAATAAGTTGACATTAAGACTGCAGAGAATAACATAATATCGGCCTAAATGACTGTGTTTGTGTGTGTGTGTGTGTGTGTGTGTGTGTGTGTGTGTGTGTGTGTGTGTGTGTGTAAAAGAACAGGTCCAATAGCCTGCAGCCTCATTTTTTCTCCCTAACAGCTTTTTGCATGCTTTCTCAGTTCTAGGACACATTTTGCTAATTAGCACCTTGGCATTCGTTAATCTGGCCAGCAAGCAGAGTAAATGTACATGCAAATCCAATTTCATAAAGGTCTTCATGGTAAATTGTCAAGCTCAATAACACAGATCTTCTTAATTAAACTCTTTATTCTATATTTCCGCATGTCACGTCTGTGATGGACCTTTTGTAAAAAACAAAATAGTATTTGATCCTTGTTTGGTTATCTACTCATGATTTGTCAATCGCCCGATCACGGGAAAATGTTTGAAGGGGTGAAAGGGTGGCCATCTAACGGCAATGAATTTTTAGACGCCAGATTCAATCACAGCCTGAAAAATTCCCCGTGAAAGAAACTGAAATTGAGACATGGTAGAATTTATTGCCCAGAAAATTCCATTCTACTATCTGATTCGAAAAGTCCAGTCCTCCAAGCTTCAGAAAATCTATTTTCCACATTTTAATACCCCACGTAACAGTCTTCATAATTCATTCGAGTGTGTTAAGCACAGTTTTATTAGATCTGAAACAAATTTTGGTGGGGGATCCTATAGGTCATTAACCATGGAGTAATTTTATCCTTGTTTCCCTAATGATGCCATAATGGTGAGTGAATTTCTTAACTAAAGACCAAAGAACATTTTGAAGGTCAGCTTCATCTGCAAGCTCCTTCAAGCGCTTCTCGGAGAGATTGGAAAAGTCGGAGATTTTTGAAGAGTCATTAATAACGCTAAAGCTGAAAGCCTATTTGCGTTCTCGCTTTCTACCTTTTAATTTCATACTCTTTTTTCCCCCTCTCGCTCGCTCTCTTTCTCTCTTCCTCTCCTCTTTTTTTCCCCAGTTGCCCTCATGCAGAAAGAATGGAGTTCTGAGCGCGGGGGCCAACAGTGGCAGCCTGGTGACATACAGATCCCAGATGTGAGGCCGCAATAATTTAAATTTTATGCCTTTGTTATCACTTTAATCATTTTCTTTATTCGTTTTGTTTCAGTGCTCGGATAGAGACACCTGATAGGATAAAATACCAAGGGAACAATTTTTATTTGGAATGTGGTACAGAGTCTAATTAGAATTTGAATTTTGCTGAGCCTTGAAATGGCCGGTGCTTTATCCTGATCGCCTTAGATATTGTTCCAAGTCAATCATTTGTCACTGCACGGCATGCTGGGAAGGCTCTGCTAATCAACTCTTTTCTTCCACCCTTTTTTTCTGCTGCACTGGCATTTTTGTCCATTTAGGCGGTATAAAAGTGACTACAGAACACATTCATGTTTTAAGACCTGCTCGCTGTAGCTCTTGCTCAAAGCATTTCACATGGGTGTTTTGGCACCCTGCAATACAGAATATTTTTATGAAAGGTGTAGCACTTTATTGAAAAATTATGTAATATCTTTAATTGTTTTTCCAAGTAAATTCCAGGTAAATTGTACAAACTTTGTATAATTTTACAACCAATATGGTATCTGTAATACACATATAAATGTTCATTTTTTCCCAACAACACTTATTCTTTATTATTTATTATTAAAAAAAAAACATTTTAGCAAATCTTAAATAATAACAATGCAAGTAGGTACACCTCCAATTCAAGAATGCTAAGAATATATACAATCTTCAGTACTGTGTGAAAAGCATTTTAATCCCAATGAATGTTTAAGGCATTTATTTATATAATTTAGAGTTATGTGTCTTTAGAAAATATGAATTTACACATCGAAACATTAATGTAAACATTATTTGTAAAAATCCAGTTCGGTTTTGGTACGCACAAGATGTGTGACAGCCATGCTTCACACGGATATCTGCTGTCTATTACAACATCATTGCAAAAGAAAAAATAGACTAAATTCAGAAGACCTGTGTTAATGTCTTTAAGAAGCCGTAAGACATCTACGTGCAAGGCTACAGTTCTGTAAAAACCTCCTAGTTTTACAATTACCAATGGATTATTACAGATAATTCTGTCAACTCATATTTCCAATAACACACTTATATAAATAATGACTCAAACCATGAAACCAAAGAAATGTATTTTCTCCTTAAGACTTCTGCACAGTAGAAGACTTCTTAAGACTTCTGCACACTGTTTGTCGATTATAATGCAAAATTAAATTATTATTACTCAAAACAGTATTATTATACTTTATTATTATAATTAAATTATTATTACTCAAAACATCCAAATAGTCACTCATCTCAGGGTACACACAGAGTCACAGACAACTTCCCGGGTCCCATACTAACGTGTGGTGGCTTTTGTCATTCCTTGTCTGATCTAATGTGTGCCTTGGGAGGCAAAAAGCCTCCAGCGCGAACGTACAAGCCTTTGGTTCCCTAGGTACAAGAGGTTCTGGGACAAAAATTGGAGCTGACAAGCGCTAACGTTTAGAAATGTAGCAATAAATGCCTCTCATGTGGAGATATTCAGGTTGTGCAACAAGAGTGCGTCTTACTAGGAGAACAGAGGATATAAACTAGAAAGAGAGCAGAGAAGTAAAACAACCTCACACAGGTCACTAATGCGATTACGACCAACGCTTTTTTTATGTGAGCGCACATTTAATAGAATTGCACCAATAACTGAAATGTTTCAATCCGGATTACTGTTTGATTACCCAGAAGGTGGCAATGAAATTACTGTAAAGGCTTTGTGGTTACAATATATTCCAGCACTAATGTCATGATCATCACTGCCCTCCATAACACAATATCGACTGATCAAGCCCTCTGGATTAATATTTTATTGCACATTTAGGTTCTCTGATTGTTCTTTTAACATCACCAGACGTTTTTTCTTTTCACCTACAAGTTTAATTGGAGACTTGTAGGGGCCATTCGAAGGAGTGGAAAAAATAAAATCCATCTGACAAGATGATCGATTACCTGTAAGACTACCTGACATAGAAATTAAGGTTTTTTAATGACGAGCTGCCTCCTCTCGCACATGAATTTCAAATTCTCTTCAAAGGCTCCCTAGCAGCCATCACCTGTCTCCAGCGCACGCGTCCCCCAAACGGAGCTACTTTGTCTCTGTCACCACTGAGAGGACATTGTTTTCACCAACAAGCGTTTGTATTAACCAATCTCACACCGCATCTAGGACACATCTCATTGAGTCCTGCATCATTGGTGGGTTGAGAAGAGACAGGAAAAAATCGGGCAAACAGCGGTGGTCCAACAATGGATTTTGTGAAGGGCCTTATCTAGAAAAACTGTAGATATTAAAAATCAGTTTGACAATGAAATGATAGTTCAACGAAAGGAAAAATGTATGTCCTAATTTACTAACCTTTTTAGTTTAGTTTTAAATAGGTATACATTTTTGGATGAATGCTTGTAACCAAACGGTTCTTGGACTATCATTGACTACCATTGTAGGAAAAATGTCCTTTTACCTACTATGTTTTTGTTTTGTTAAATACAAAATTAGATATTTTGAAGAATGTAGGAAAACAATACAGTTCTGGGCTTATTTTGAATGTCATTTTATCTGGTATTATGGTATTAGACAATTATTTTTCTAAATATCCAAATATCTCAGTGTAGATATTCATCACAGACTTTTCATTTTTCTATCCCTTCAAAGCATTTGGCAATGGCTATATAAGAAGATCACCTTAAAGAAATCACAATGAATTAATATAGTAAGAATCCACATATAAGAATGTCTGTATGAATATATCCACACATCAATAAAAATATTTAAACATTATTTCGCCTTAAAATAAGAAAAAAAAATGGGTTTTTAGATACATAGAGACATAAACTACAAGCACAGAAGACTTTTAATAAAACCCCATCTCGACTGAAGTTCAAGCTTAAAGTTCTGGCAGTTAAATGACACTACAGTCTTGTTTTGTGGAAGGTGTTCATTCAAATATTTAATGCATTTAATTACAGGTCGCCAGCTGTGTTCAATGATTTAAGTTTATGGGTTTGAAACCTGTTAATTATGAAGTCAAATGCATAAAGCAATCTCCGGTGGACTATATTGGATGCAGACAGTTAAATTTACTTTAGTGAATTTTCTGCAGAGTATACGGCTTCACTCTCCATGCTCGCTGAAATGAAGGTGTTCAGTCACAGCACATATGCCATAATGCTAATGTTAATTAAAAAACCTAATCACTGTGATTATTCAGAGAGGAGATGCTCAAGACGTCTTATCTATTGTTGAAACTCACACTTAACTTTCTAGACTCTATTCAAATGTGGGATGACCCGATAAACCAAACACAGAAAACAAAAATATATATTCAGCTATACAAATCAGCTATAATGCACTACATTATTTGAAGTTTAACTGAAGCTAAATTAAGAATAATATATATATGTATATATATATTGCATAAAGCAATATATATACACACACACTCTTGCAGGCATGTACACATGCACGCACGCACAAACACACAGACACACACACACAAATATATATATATATATATATATATATATATATATATATATATATATATTAGGGCTGTCAAGCGATGATTCATGATTAATAAAAATGTATATGTCAATTCAATTACTTGTAATATTAACAAATTAATCTAAATATGTCCTTATTTTACATACATGTAATGTGTATTTCTTTGTTTTATTTATATATATATATATACATGACAGTGTTAAATGTGTATTTTAAACCACAAAACAAACCAAAACACTAAATACCTTGAAACTAAACCAATGCCCTCAGATATTGATATATATTTGACTATTGGAAAACCTGTACAATTTACTTTTGACTTTCAGATTGCCTTTTCTTTATAGCTTCTAAGTGCCAGATTTATAATTGAGCTTCACACATTCAACTAAACTCTTGGGTAATTTCATCCTATTAACAGTCCAATTCGGCTCTAGAATTTCTTTAACCAGCATGAAAAAATGACTAAATCTAACTACTGCCCATCACCTCAGGACAAATTTTGTGTGTTCCACTCAAAGGATTTAGTCTCATTAAGCAGGGCAACAGTGAAGAGTGACGGGCAGCCAGGCATTCCAGCCCCCTGGGTCTCCATGCCAGTCTTGCCTCCTGCCCACAATAAGTCCACAAATGTGCCCAGCCCTCTCATGCTTTAGCCTACACACCACACTAAAAATATTTGGCCCTGAAGGCCAGCCAATCTCCTTTATAACAATTCCAAGAGTTTGCTTGAACGTTCCGACTTACGCTAATGGTCACTCACTGCCTGGAAAAAAAAGTTAAGCAGGTCCTTTTTCTCTCGTTCTGCTCGCATTATTTGGCAAATTGACTCATGACTGGCGGTTGGTAACAGGCTTCTAGAAATATAATGCCCTCCATTTTTCTTTCTTTCTCTCTCGCTCTCTTTCTCTAACACACAGACTTTTCTTCGCCTGCGCGTTTCCAGCTGAATAGCTCGGGACTGGACGAGGAGTGATGATTCCGAAAAGTAATTCCATTAAATGTTTTTTAAAAGCCGCAGGAGCTGTGGTATCATGGCCATTATTGATGATATCATTATTATGTATAGGATCTTGCCGTGAATAATAACCCATTATCTTTCATTTCTCCTGTTTTTGTCACTGCAAGTGGAAAGGTTAGGTAATTTATTTTAATGTGCAAAGTGTCAGCAAGCACTGCTGCCATGCTCTGGTCTCCGACAGATTCCACACTTACAGGCGTGATTGTTTTTTCTAAATCAGCCCTTATTTCTGGCAAAAGCGCTCCCTATAAATTACTCTCGCATTCAGTAGTCCAGCCTTGTGGATACATAAGTGTTGCATGTTGGTGAACTTTTATTCAATGGAATATTAGAAATGTAAAAGTAGTCCACACCTTGTATTTCCCATTGCATCTTTACATTTATATGGCTTATTTATATGACGATAACAATTACAAGAGCAATAACCCAAACCGATACTCATCCACACAAATACAGTCTGCAAAACGTCACGGAAAATATATGCCGCACTTAATACATAAAAAGCCACTTCCGTGTGATGGTGAGAAATGGTCTTGCACATTCCTAATACTCAAGTGGTATTTTTGGCACAGGGCTGCAGAACAATGGAAAAGACGGGAAAATGGGCTTTTGTGCACATATACAGCGGGGAGGGGGGACGAGCACGCTTGACTGCATTTAAATTTATACAAACTCTGTGCCATTGACAGTGATAAATGTTACACTCTATTCTACAATATGTTTAATGCATAGGTCTGCGGAGTTAAGTTTTCTTGGCTTGTATGATGCCGCGGTCGCCATACCACTGTATGTAACATCAGGTTCGCTTCCATTAAAATGCCAAGTGGCACAGTGAAGACAACAACAGAAAATGACAAGGAATTTGTTTACCTGTCCCACATTTCCCCCTCCCATTCCCCCAAGCTCTCTCTCTCATTCTGTGGCCTTCTCATTGTCATGCACGCCGAATCCACCAACACCGTAGACATTCAAACACAGTTTTTCGTGTAAAACTGCAGCACGTCTCGTGAATTACATTATGTAGCTGTAAACTCACTTACAACCAAAGAAAACGTGCACTTTGTTTTGTTATCCCTTCTACTTGATCCTGTGCACTAGTCTGTGTAAGTCTGGGAGTGGCACCCAAAGCATAAAATGTGAAAATCTTGGCTTATCGGGCAGGACAAGGTGTGATGGAGAGAGGTGTAACCATTCGGAGCGACGGTCAAGCCTTTGGTATACATTTGCTCCGAAACCATGCAATGTGTGGGTCCGGCCTGACTGTAATCAGCCATGCGCTCGGGGGAGACTATTCTCGATCATGCAGACTGTTGGGACTGAGGGAGACATCAGTGTGTGTGTGTGGACTAAAATGCTGTGATTACTGGCTAGAGGAAGCCACACTGCATGCCTGACCTGTCCGCTTTAACTCCCAATAGGCCTGCTACCGCTGCACACCAGACAGGGAGAGGAAAAGGCGATAACGTATCAGATGGCCCCGCTTTCCATTTTAAACACACACGGATGCTTGATATACAGCAGGACTGTAAACGGATTCACGTATGAGTTACAGGCCCCAGTTGATTAGTTATTCTGGTGTTAAACGGGAAAAACCGGCTGCCCTTGTGACATGTAAACACATACATTATGAATAGAGCTCGACATGCTTGTTGTAATGTCTTTGACCCTGTTGTAAAGATATTTGCCACTTTGTGCATAAGTAACCCCAGTGACTGTTCAGAAAACAACTTGAATAAAGAATATGCAATTTATTGTTTCAGTAAATTGGACAGTTCACCACAAATCATTTAATCACCTTCAGCAGAACACAAAAGAAAATACCAAGTAGATTGCTTATCAAAGCATTGGCACCCATTCACGTCTGCTGTATGGATAAAAATACAAACGACTGTCAGACTCCTACATTCTTCTAAACATCTTCTTCAGTGTTCTTTAAGTCTACAAAATGTCAAAAGTTGAGTAAATGATGACAAAATTATTATCATTTCAGTTGATTACAGCTAAAAATGTGACAACAATATGCAACCCGACTTTAAACTTGTTGTTCGAAACAGAGATCTACTTCAAAATGTGGTAAAAAAATATGCCTGCTGAGTTATGACTGAATTTATGATCACAATTATTTTATTTAATGTTCAGATTATAAAAGACGATTGGTCAATAAATTAATCTTTAAATAAATAAATAAATTACTTACTTTTTCAATTTAACACTTTCTAACCATCCAACCAATTAAAATAGATAAATATAAAAGCCAACACGCACTTCAATTCAACTCTGAATGTGGATCAATAGTAGTTTCAGATTGATTATTTGCTTTCAAACTAACATAAAATTTAAATGTGTTATGATTAATTTCACATCCTTAAAGGAAGTACACCAATCGAAAATATAAAACAAACTTAAAAGTTCCGAATATTTTTTGGGGAATTATTAAAATTCTAGGTGCTAGCTTTTCCCAAAAACTTTCCATAAATCTACAAGACAAAAAAAAAAAGCTGTGAGCCGTTAATTCAGCAAATGACACTATCTGATGTTCCGAAATGTCAACTTCTGGGAACACTGCACTGTGAGCGTCAAGCTCCATAATGCGCCGACACTTTTCATCAAACCATGAACTCCATTTTCAACATTCTACTCTGCAGACCATAACAGACCCACAAGCAAACAAGCTAGAGGAACCCTGCACAATCATGATATTCTTACATTTTATGAGCCATACAATAGCCTGAGCAGAGAAGGGCTTCCTGCTTACCAGGACCGAAGTAAAGACTGTGATATGTAAACAAACAGGCCGGAACTTGGTCTGATTTACAGTGCTGACGGCCTTGCCAACATTTCCCTCTCCACCCGATAGGCTGAGCAGCCAGGTATTTCTGCACTGACGGTTTGAGCGCTTTCGATTTTATACATCAGCAATTTTTATAGCGTCTTTAGGTGTGCATAACACACGCTTTAGTATATCCTTAGGTCTGAGAGTGGGATCGTACGAGGGGTGATGAGGGTGAAGGGGGGGATAAAATCACAAATAACAATAATGCAATAGAAGATTTTTTGGAAAGGACTTGGACACCAGGTCATGTGCCCCTGGCTGCCTCTGTAATTGGAAGACAGCCGAGAGGCAGCTAATATCCCGAGTCGCACCGATCTGCATCCTCGCCTCCCTCAGCACAGATTAAGTTTGGTAGAGTAACCAAGCTTCGAAGGGCCCGGGATGGCGCGCAGGACTGCTGTAACTGATACCAAGATCCACTAATTAAAGGTTCCGAATGAAGGAGCGATGTTTAATATACAGCACCTCCTCTCATCTCCCAAGCTGGAGGAACGAGGGGAGCCTCGCCAGATCTTTTTACTCACATCGCTGGTTTACCAGCACCTCCGGGCGGGATTCACTCGAGGAGGGTTATGACTTTTGCAGTGCCAGAACTGCACCATGTGATTGTCTAGCTGGCCATACATTAAGCATTAAAGTTTTGAATGTCGAACACTGTGAAAATGAGTTAAGTCAACTTTAAATAATGAGGCAACTATCACAAGCATGTTTCAAGTTATCTCAACTGAGGCTGAAGTCCACGCAGCTTAAAAAATATATGTTTGAGTCATTAGTTGTGAGTAATCAGAGGACCAAAAATGTGTTTGTTGAACATAAGTAGAGAATAAATATTGATTATTAAGAAATAAAAAAAAGATATTTTCCTTTCCTAAAATTTGTCATTTTTTGCATCACAGTTTGTTTAGTGCATATGTAGAAAAACATCATTCATAGAAAGAACTAAACACCGCAAATAACAGTTACTATATTTAACAAGAACAAAAGCACTAACTTTAAAATAATAAAGAGAAAAAAAACACGGAACTGAACTCCAATGCATCTTGGGACTTTTCCCCATATTTACCAATTCTTGAAATATTGTTTGTTGAGAATACATTTTGGTCTAACTTTTTTTCCAAGTTGTTCAAACTTTGACACACTTTGGCTGAAAACTTTATTCTGTCAACGAAATAGTCGTTGTCCAAAACATTTGGTTTGGTCTAATTTTGTTTAGTATACTCAAAAAAAAAAATTTTTATAGTGCAATTTCCGTTCGAGTTCAAGAAACCAAACGTTGATGTGGTTGTTTACCTTTAAAACAATTAAGAAGCAATTCCCACTTGACCAAAAATTCAGATCTTACATCAATTAGCTTAATCACCATTCTCACAAAATGCAAAAGATAAAAAAATTCTAGTCCATTTTTCACAGACGACATTCCAGCGGGTTACTGCTCTTGTCTTGCGCTTTGTGAACAAGGTTAGCTCTTTCAATTGGTCTTATATTGTCCCCCATTACTCATTTTCTGGCTAGCAAATCACATGTGACAGTTAGATTTTGACAGTGCGGAAACCTAGCCTTGGTCATTAGTGTTAATATTATGTTTCTTTGGTGATCCCTCATCATTTTTGGGCCTCATTGACTATTTTTCTTTATAAGATATTAAGTATTCAAAGCTCATTTACATCCTTATTTTTCAATTTGCTGCCGCAGTAGTTTAATTTATTCCATATAATTTCTATTTCAGAGCGGGACATTAATCACTGCCTGTATGTTTTAGTGCCTCTGGGCCTTTTTTTCAAATCAATAAAATAAGGAAATAAAAGTATTACTTTGGCTCGAGAAACGTGAATAATGTCATCGCTTTAATAAGTCGCCAGAAATTCTTTAATATTGATCCGTTGAGTGATGCATTGGTTGACCTATTCTTTTGAGCCAACCCCAAATTTTACATTTTTGCAACCTTAATGTTCACTTGTAGTCATTTCTGTGATATATGGTTTATGTAGTAATGGTCATTCGTACATTTTGTCATGGCCGCACAGTCCTGTGCACAGAGGAGGTGGAGTTGTGGCAACAACTTAACTGTCCTTTGCAAATTGTTTTACACTTCACTAGAGCAAAAGATCCAGAGGCTAAATTAATGCCCAGACACAATGTTAATATCCTCTCTTAATATCTTCATTTCTGAGCTTTTGATCAAACTACGGGGAGAAAATTTGCATGGTTGGACAGTCAATCCGAGTCAAATACCGAAAAAACGGCTATAGATTTTCCACTCATTATATGTTAAAATTGTGACATCATCATCAGCCTCATAAATGTCCGCACTTTGGACCCTAAAAAGCAAACATGTTCGCAAACTCAATATTAAGTAAGTTTGTGTTTACGATAAATACAAATTTTGCTGACATGCCAAAGAATTGTGATCCTTCAACGCTCGTCTGAAGAGCTTCATCTTCATGCGGCATGACAACAAATTATACAGACGTGGATGTGAGCCATCCTGTAATGCCCCTGGTAGTTCTGTATTACTGGTCTGTTGAACTTTTGGCCTAAACACTTCCATGCTTTCTTTTTTCGCCTTTCTTGTTGTTTCTTCATGCTTTTACATTCATTTTATGCTTGGCTATTCCTTGGGCTATCAGTGTATTAATGCCAGGGCTTAAGGGAAACAGCTTCGGGTAGATAAGCCCTGCGGCTGACATGTGGGTCTATGCGGTTCATACAGCTCTCCCTCACGTACATCAGACCAACTCGGTTTGCCATCATCACTTCCGGATAACAAGAGTGCCCGTGTACAGTAGCTGGCACCATGTGCGGTGTTTTTCAGCCAAATGTTTACGGGTAATGTTTCAAACGTCTTAATTTGCTTTGATGCCATGTATAAGCTTGACCTTGGCAGTTTGTGAGAGCCAGGTTGAAGCGGGCGGGCGAGGGGGATTGTATTTGGATACATAATGCAGCAGAGCCATAATACTTTGTGCATGGCCGCTTGCAGGCTGTCTATTCATGAGGAGAAGACCCGCTGTCTCACTCCATAAACCCCAGAGAGTAAGAGGACGGGTGTGGGGGCACAATGTCACTTGTAAATCCCAAATTAAACTCAACTGCCCAAAGCTTTACCGCATAAAAACAGCCCCCTGCCCCACCACACAACCCAGGTGCACAGACATCCCTGACAAAGATGATGTCAACTGTGTAAAGGTTGCGGGATTTCATGCGACCTGGACATCGCGTGCTTGTATTGCAGGCCAGTTGGGAATCATGATAGGAAAAGTACAAGTTTTGAATTATGACTGATCACCATTTCCTTTTGTTTCCGTCAAACACGATCCAGCTTGAAAAAAAAAGACATTTCGAAATTGCACGCCGGCTAGTTTGAGGCCGCTATGGGAAAGATCCTCCTTGAAGGCAATCTGTTCATTAAGATAATGTGTTAGTTCCAATTAAACTAACATTAAAATGGTCCTCATAAAGAGTTTAAGTCAGCGTTTTTCTTAACTTGCTCCTTTAATTACATCGTTCCTCTGCTGTCATTAAGGGTATTAAAAATTCATTAACAAGAATAGTACAGAAGCCCGCCAACAAATCAGCCAAACTCTCATCTCACGTTGTCGAAAGATTACGGCTACTTCTTTTGAGAGAGTTATTCCTCGTGAAAGGTTACTTGGGTTTCAACAGGTTAGTATAGCAACAGAACCTTATTTCCATAAATGCGTCGAGGTATTTCTAATAGCATGTTTAATGAAAAGAAACGCATTCGAATGATGTATGCGAAAGAGAGATTCCGATTTTTATACGACACGAGTGTCATTTGTAACATTTACGTCTGAATTTTCCTAGCGTTTCGACTGCAGTCCATAATGTTTCAGACAGTTATATCTCTCTGCCCTGATTTGTTTTCATCAGATGTGTTTATGGCTATCTGGAACTATTTTACAGCTTTCCTATCCAACCATGCTGATGAGAACGACTGAATTCATGAATAACAAACTTACACATTTCTTTTGTAACACAGTCAACCAAAGCAATTATTGAGGAGGACTTCATAAAGGCAGAGTTCAGCTAAAATGGAAATTCTGTCATCATTTACTCACCATTGCAAATCTGTATGTCTTTCCTCTGCAGAAAGAAAGAAAGAAAGAAAGAAAGAAAGAAAGAAAGAAAGAAAGAAAGACAGAAAGACAGAAAGAAAGAAAGAAAGAAAGAAAGAAAGAAAGACAGAAAGAAAGACAGAAAGAAAGAAAGAAAGAAAGACAGAAAGAAAGAAAGAAAGACAGAAAGAAAGAAAGAAAGAAAGAAAGAAAGAAAGAAAGAAAGAAAGAAAGAAAGAAAGAAAGAAAGAAAGAAAGACAGACAGACAGAAAGAAAGAAAGAAAGAAGGACAGACAGAAAGAAAGAAAGAAAGAAAGAAAGAAAGAAAGAAAGAAAGAAAGAAAGAAAGAAAGAAAGACAGAAAGAAAGAAAGAAAGAAAGACAGAAAGAAAGAAAGAAAGAAAGAAAGAAAGAAAGAAAGAAAGACAGATAGAAAGAAAGAAAGACAGACAGACAGAAAGAAAGAAAGAAAGAAAGAAAGAAAGAAAGAAAGAAAGAAAGACAGAAAGAAAGAAAGAAAGAAAGAAAGAAAGACAGAAAGAAAGAAAGAAAGAAAGACAGAAAGAAAGAAAGAAAGAAAGAAGCTATTTCAAAGAATGTTGGTAACTTATCAACAGCGGCACCTATTTACTTCTTTTGTATGGACCAAAAACCATTCAAGTCAATGGGTTCCGCTGTGATTCGGTTACATTCTTCAAAATATCTTAATGTTCTGTGGAAGATAGTAAGTCAGGCAGATTTACACGACATGGGTCACTTAAAGATGACACAATTTTCTTTTTGGAGTGAACTATCCCTTTAAGTTATCTTCAGGATGCTCATCATGTCCAAAGCTCATGTTCACGCTGGCGTCGTGTAAATTTGTCTGATAGATTGTTTCAAGATTATTTGTTTACTTAGAGGTCATGGATGACAAATTAGTGTGGAGGAAATGAATTTAATCTTGTAGCCTCAGTGGTTTTGGTAAAACAGCGATGCTAAAATATGCTACGATACATGCTCCAGCGTCCTCAGAATAATGTGTAGGTTGATTCGGCAGCAGGTGTAGAATCTTTGGCAAAGTCGTCGGCCTGATCATTGTTTTGGCAAGAGCGGTTTGATTAATTGCATAAATACATGTTAATCAGAACCTATCAAAGCACATGATGAATTCCACAAGATTAATCATTTTCAAAATGCACGAGCATAATTCTTACAGTTAACGTGGAGGAAAACACACATATTTCACAAAACTTTTCATGTGTAGGGTGGACGTCATTCCACTATTTTATTGACACCTCTGTGCTGTCTAGTTTAAATCCGGCAAGTTTCCTGATCTAAGAAATATGTTGATAATTTTTAAAAAATCATTAACAAATATTGCATGTGTGTCGTTTTATTTGTTATTTACATTTTTATACATAAAATCATACTTGTAAATGTAAGGAAGATTTTATGAGAAAAAAATTGATGTATTTTGTACAGACGGCACAAGACTATGTCAAAGATTGAAACCATAGTGAAATTAATTGATCAATTAAATCGTTTAATGCTCGTTTTCTCAGAAAGTGATTTTCTGACTTGAGACTGGTTTTCACAGGAAGGGTCACAGATGTAATGCATGTCCATTTTTGTGATCCAAACTTAACTTCCGTCACATATTAGAATCCCTGTTATTTTTGATAAGCAAAGACATATGGAAATTACAATAGCTAGCAAATTAAAATGATGTTTAGTCTGTTTTATTTTGGGTTTCCTGCACACAAGCCATACAACAAATTATTTATTTAACAGAATAAACAATTAACAATTAGTACAAGTTATATTACAGATATTTATCCAAAACTGAAAATTCTGTTAAAACGACTCACTCTCTAGTCGTTTCAAATCTGTATCAATGTCTGTTTGGTTAAAAACAGAGAACTATATCTACATGAATGCTTGTAACCAAACAGATCTTGGACCCATTGACTTCCATAGTAGGGAAAATAAAAATGTTTGTCAAACACAGAACTTGAAGTAAGCATTTGGCCAGGGGTGTGCATATACTGAAATTGTCCATATAAGTTGTTGTTAACATTCTTTGATTTAATGATTTAATGGCTCACTAAACAAAACCATACATTTTAGGCCCAAAGTTTTACTTGACCTTAAATTTAACATCATTGAGAAGGTAACAGCTACTTTAAAACCCTGCCACCTCTTATCTTCCTCTCTGTCAAAGCTCTTCGAGGAAACACCAGCCATTCAAAGGAGACACTGAAGGTCCTGTGACTCTTCCCCTTATATCACCATTTAGCCATCTAATCTCAAAATAACAATAATGGTGATTGATGGCAGCGGCTCGTCTCTAGGCTGTAACCCACAGCACTGATGCCACTCATCAATGGGCATGCTGATTTGACTCTGATGTGAATTAGAGTAGAAAGAGAGGGTTCCCTGCCGTGTCTGTGCACAGAACAAATTCTGACGCTAACGTGCAAATGCACGTTGTTAATGGCCTTTTCACAGGGGTGCCAAAAAATACTAATAATTGCGATAATGGGCTTCTTTTTATCACTAACCAATGCACCAATGCGTAGCGTAATGTTTGTCAGAGAAGCTGTACGGTGACTGAGAAGAGTTGTGGCATGAATTAGCCTTAATAACGGTAACAATGCCTGACTAATTTAAAGTCGAACAAACAACTAAAGAACAGCAAAAATCTGGAAGGTATTTTATTTTAAGCTAATGGTGCACAGCAGATGACTGAGCATAGAATAATTCAACAGGAGACAACTAAACAGGAACAAAAAATTAAGACCTATTTCCTGTAACGAAATACAAAATGAAAGATGTAAGAGCATGATGGTTTTATCGGAAGAATGTGCACCGGCCTAAAGGGATAGTTCATCCTAAAATGAAAATTCTGCCATCACTTACTTACCCTCTTGCCATTCCAAACGTGCATTACTTATTTTCTTCTTCAAACACAAAAGAAGATATTTTGAGAAATGTTGGCAACCGAACACAGATTGGATGTATGCACACTTGCCGATCGTTCACCACGAAATGAAAAATCTGTCATTCGCTTACCCTCAAACCATTGTGACTTTCTTATAGAAAACACAAAAGACATTTTGAAAAAGGTTGGTGAAAGGTTGGTTGTTTATCAGTCTAGCTAGATAGTGTACTCACAATTTATATTAGATTTACTTGGAATAAATATCAACGTACATTTAAATGTATATTATTTTTAATTATAATAATTATTGAATATTTGTGGAATTTAATGGAAAATGGGGACACATAAATTTTGTTGTCGATAAATAGTAAAGAAGGATTTTGGGTAGTAACTTAAATGATCTCAAATTCTTTATTTACTGAAGAGTAGAGTTTAAAATGTTAGGGCATGTGGCACAAAGGTACTACTGATAGACTTCATCAAAGAATGAATTAACTTCAGATTTTTCCCCATAATAAAATAATAAAGTAATATACAAGGAAATATTAATAATAATTTAGAATTATTTATCCCTTTAAAGTAATTTCTTACATTATTAGCCACAAGCCAGACTTCAAAACAGAAATCTATCTTCGGACCAGGCATGCGCATCCGATGAAAGGATCCATACTGGCCCGAAAACCTAGTATAAATAAATCTATGCATTATTAAAATGCTCATATTCTCGTGTAGGTGGCTTTTAAATCCTATCTTTGTATTATTGCTTTTGTCCAGCATACATTAAAATATTTATAAACACTTAATGAATTGGCATGGACTGTTTTTTTCCCGTTGCAACTGTGTAAATTAAGACTGGGATTAGATTAAAATATTCATACAGGGAACAGGTGTAGCTGTATGAAGTTATGTACGGTCGAGACACGATACCAGCGTGTCATTTAAACTCTTTTATTATGATTGCATGATCCTCAGTAAAAAAAACTCCGACCCCATGATAGGCTTTTTCAGGGTTATAATTGCACAGGTACGGACATTTTGTCTTCCCATGAGCGCAGTTAACATGTTATTGAATCGCATTATCTTCTCTAGTGGAGTGTCATTACTCACAGAAAGTAATCTGTAATGACGGGCTATCATCAATGAGCTGAAGCCCATTCTGCCATTGATTGCATTTGGCCAAACTGCTGGAAAAACACACTCCCTGCGAGAAACCCTCACGAGCCGTTTCAGATTCATGGACTGAACTCTTTAACCATCATGTATTTTGTCTCACTGCTTACTGAGGGATGAATGTATTATTGATCCCATGCTTTGCCCATGAATTGAAAGGAGGGTTAGGTTTAGTCCTGCAGTTTACATAAAGTATAGTGTGATTGTATTCTGTACAGGCAGCTACTTCAGATGGTCTACAAATCCATCAGGCTTGACAGAGGTGTTATACATTCAATTTTTATAAGTTTTGTCAGTTTACGTACTCTCAGATATCACCTTCAACTAAAAACGCATTCATATGGGCTCCAGTCTGCAGTAGCGGGTCTATTAAACCTGCCTCTGGGGCTTTCTAATGTGCTTATGTTTTTATTTCATATTGGTTTGTGAAAGACTACTCACCTTCCAATCTAAACCGAGATTACATAGCTCTTTCAATTAAGCATATTAAAATGTAAAACAGGGAATGTCATTTGTCATTGTCATGAAACTGAACATAAGCCAGAGCTGGAAAAACCCAAAGGAAATGAAGAATTTCAGCATGAATGGGAGGCCTTACAATGTGCTTAAAGGGATAGTTCCCCCAAAGTGAAAATAAGGTTTAGTTATCCATCTATTTTATGTTCATCTAACACGTACAATCGCATACGTGAAAAATGTCTTTGTGGTTTTGTGTCCGGGCAATGGAAATCAACCGAGACCAATCCTGTTACTGTAAAACATATGTTTTGTGACGTGTAGAATAAAGTCACACTGGTATGGAATAACATAAATGATAAAAAAATCCTGAATTCATAATCCAAAGTTATATCTATCATATTGTCAATCAAAACATGCATTTACAGATATTTGGAGAAATGTCTCTTTGGTTTAGTGTCCATACAATGGAAGTCAGCGAAGACCAATGGTGTTTTATTCTTCCGGTTATTGTTCAGTAGAAAAGTCACGCTAGTTGATAAACATTTATATATTTCTTAATTTGGTGTAAATTATAACTTTAAAATATTGTGAAGAAAATGTCCACATTAAAGCTTAAAACCTACTGAAAAATTTCTCACTAAAATATATAATGACTATAATCTATTCTTTTCAAATGTACACAATAATGCTTATACCTTTAACATCAGTACATTCAATTTCTTTTTGTGATATCTACTTGTTTAATGTTTCCTACAATAATACAAACACCCTTTACTTTAAACCCACAGTTCCTTTTGTTAAGCAAACACGCACAGACAAGCTCTCCTAGACAGGCTTCAGTTCCCGTTAGAGAAATGGCTATTTAAATGATCTGAACAGTGACAGGCCTTCTGGGAAAAGAGGACGGATTGTGTTGAGCAAACAGGCCCCTGAGCTCAACACAATCCCCAGAGTCTCTGTAAGACCCCGAGGCAAGGCACTGCAATTGTTTTAGCGTGGCTTTATTCCTCAAAACATATTGTCTTTCCCATGCCAGGAAAAAGATAATTCGAGGGACTGCGAACGTATTGGTGTGTGTCAATATATGTGTGCATTGGAGTACAAGGTGCTCGGGGAGCGTTTGATTATTCATATCAACACGGGCTCTGGAAGGTGAAATACTTTTCCACTTCTGCTTATTCGCTGTGACTGATAATCTTTGCTAATCCTTTCCTCCACTTCAAGGATCCTCTCGCCAAAATCTGCGCCGCCAAAGCAACCGCCGGAATGACCCTCCGCCGTAAAAACAAGAGCTCCTGCGAAAGGTGCCAACCGCCTAATACAATGTATTCATCTATTTTAACCATATGCATTTTGTTCCCTCTGTTACATTAAAAATTTCCGCTTCAAGGACGGTATTAATGTTCAGCCATGCCCACAGGGACCAGGCGGCATGTTTCACTGGGACGCATTGAAGATTTAAGCGTACCCAGCATGCCGTTTGATGGTGTCACGAGGTTAGATAGGCAACGCTGTGGGCACGGGTTTAAGCTGTATTCCAGCGACTGTTTAAAAGGCGACCCCCAACTCTTTCTGATTTAACCTTTTTTTGAAAGCACTGGACAAAAGCCATCGTTTCCTCCAAGATATCCTGTTAAAGCTATTCTGAAGGCGGCCGACCGTGGGCCTCCCTCAAAGAGAGGGGCAACATTATTCAGCTTCCTCCTTCTGATCCTCGGCCTAAAACAAACCATGTAATCCACAGCTCAGTGGCCAAAGAGAAAGAGCGGGCACAGAATGTCCCTGTTGCATCCACAGATGGAAAAGAGTGGCATTGAGGAACAAGAAGAAACAGTAAAAGTTGCGCTGAGCTAATCTCCACAGGTTTGGCTAAAAATCTACACGGTAATGTAGCATTGTACTAAATGATTAAAGAGTTTTTTCTATTGATGGGGTGGTACCCAAAGGTTCTTTTGGTACATTAACAGGTGTATAAAATATATAATGATATACATTTTTGGGTCATTATATTTGCTTTAGGGCCTATTGTGTACACTCTTAAAAATAAGCTGGCTTTAGAATGCCATAGAGAAATGTTATTGACTAAATGGTTCTATAAAGAATCTTTAATAGATAAAGAACCATTTTGTGTGGTAAAAAAGGTTCTATAGATTGTTAAGGCTTCAGGATTATGACATGGATCTAATTTCAATTATTTGCAACGATATTGTAATAGCGATTATTATTGCCAAATAAAAGATTCTACATTGAAGTTTGGAAATGTTTTATGTGTTTGAGTCAAGATAAAATTTTAAATATCCCAAAGTTAATAACTTATATCTCTAGATCACCACTGTATTTAATGCCCAAACATACTGGCGAAACATACACATATACAGCTGTAATTGAGGCTTTAGGCGATTATGTAATTGTTTCACCTTTAATTGTAATCCTGTTAAGTGTCTTGATTAATTTTGCAGCCCTAATTACTGTATATTATACACAGAACATATATTATACATTAGAAAAAGGAATTTTAATGGTTCAAAGAGAAAGTGTTCTCTTTGAAAAAGTTCTGTAAAGCTTTCTAATACATGTACTGTGCTGTAAACCAGTGAAAATATTGAGTTGAACATTCAAATCGCAAATCAAATCGCAATTGCAAAATCTATTAAAGAGAGCCCTGCTGTAAAAGAAGGTAAAAAGAGATGGTTGTTTAATGAATCTTTGACTGAATGTTTCGACTGAACGGCGAAAGTAAAACATGATTTAGTGGTCAATGGCATCAGTATAAAGAAACTTTTAAGCAGTTATACTTGTGTACCTCTAATATGTAATGGGCATCCAACAAAGTACAGTACATTCTTTAATTTGTTGTGTACTTTTACAAAAAAAATCTTTAATTTGTCTCCAAAGTGCAAGAACTAGTCGTGATTTTCTCCAAAAATTGTGTGAATATCTTCTTAAATACTTTTTTTAGGAAATTAAATATAATCTGTTGGCATGAGAACATTAAAGACCATATGGTACTGTAAACTTTATAGCAGAATGTATTTGTCTATGAAATGTAAAAATATAGATTACAAGAATATATGTCTCGCTTTAAAACAAGCCATTCGAGTATTTCTTTAGTGCCACAGAAAACCATTCCTGCAGCCGAGGGTCTCTGGCAGGCTCTGCCGTTCACCTGAAAATGAGAAGAAAAGTCTTTGTTTGTGTTGATCCAGCAGGCTGGAGTCCCACAGACTCAACATAGGGCACAGCATTAGCAGCAGCCTGAGACAGGCTGGCCTGAGCCCTCAGCATAATTAACACCCCCGACAGTGTTATTAAATGGAATTGCCATCAATGGAGATAGTGACTAACCTAAAGAAGAGAGGGGGAAGAAAATTCAAAATGCATATCTCAGGGGCAAACATGATAGGATTACAAAATGAGCAGCTTGCAAACTGTCTTGGCTTTGATGAAGAAAACATTTAATTATCCCCCAGTGGAAGAGATCCCCTATTGTTTAAAGCTAATTTGTCCCTTTTGGCTACTTCCTCGGCCTAAAGGCCTGTCAGTCTCATATTTCTATTCTGCTTCTCTCCTGTCTTACTGCAGTGTGCTGTTCTTAATTCTAAAACAACATGTTGGATGTAATTTCAACATATCTAGAATTAAAAAAAAAAATCTTTTAACCAGATCCACATACGACGTGGGTGACAAAAATGTCCGCGGTTCAAAAATAAACCCTGCTTTAAGTTCCTAATAGCAGGTGCATAATTTCATTTGTTTAAGTACTACCTCAAGATCACGGACCTCAAGAGAAGATGAAAGAGGCGAAACCGCACCCCCGAAAGGGATCAAGCAGGTCAATTTCCCTTCACTTTGTCCTAGCCAAGGGTTTGTATTCCCTTCCCTACAAAGGCCACCATTGGGCTACACCGTGGGCTAAGCCACGAAGAGTTAGCTCATTGCTTGACCACTTGATATCTTTGAATAATAGGAGGTAATAAGTGTCCTCAAAGCATACCTCCCTTCCTTTTGAGAAACGAGAGTAAACACTCCCTTAACCGACATGAGAGCATCCAAACAGAAATGGATACAGAAGAAAATCCTACTACTCGCCACACAAATCAACGCAGCTTAAATGAGAAATTTTATTAAAAAAGTAGACAATGGTTTGTTTCGAGAATCTGTAGACGAAACCGAAAATTCCGCTCTCCATTACACAGGCTTTCTTCCTCTATCATTTCTCATCACGATTTAACAATACATTCACATTAGCCTTGACAGTGAGCTCAGTTCACATTTAAATGCAATTTAAAAGAGGCACATATTTGCATAGTGAATTAAAATTAAGAGCTAATTATGCAAATAAATTATGGAGAAGAGCGAGGGATTGGCTTGCACTGTAGTTTTTAGCCCAATTTGGGAGACAATAGTCACTTGATAGTCCGAACGACATTGTATGACATTTTAACGGGGACCCGCACAATAGTGTTAAATATTCAAGTGGTATTTAATTACAAAAAATTAGAAGCTTATAATTTACAAGGCTTGCTTCTTAAGTACAGCAAGACGAATTCCCTCCCAGAGGACTTAGGTTTCGTTCATACATATCGCCCCCGATTCATTTTGCATGAACTCGGGAAGAGAGTTTCTTTGTAAGAGGATAACACACATAGAACATGAGGCGAGAATGAGAGGAGAACAAAGATGCTGGAAAAGCACATTTGAACAATATGTTACAACTGATCAAATATTTACATTTCTTGTCAGGTCACAACAGGTTTGATTCAATGTTTTTAACGTGTCAGCCTGTAAATTCGTTCTGCAAAGTGAAAAAAGAGGAGGCAGTTTTAACAAGGGAAGCCCGAATGAATGACTCGAAATGTCACATCATAACACCTGACCAAGTGTAAATGATATATACAAGAGAATGGAAAACCTAAAAAATGATCAGCTTTTCCTAAGCATACTTTTTTCTTTGATGTATTAAAACGTGCAATTTTTTGCAGGTTGACTAAGGCCCAGAACTAGGTGACTGTCCAACACCTCACACCGGTTTAACAAATAAACGATGGAGTAGTTTGGGTAGATTTATAGGAGTCTCACTCATCCGCTCTCGCTCTGTTTACGTCCCTGCAGTTTGAAATAAAATAATATGATATTTATCAGTCCAAAACAAAACAATCGACAAGATCAGCTGGCACTCTAAATACCAGTCACATCACTGGAGATCTCATCACCGAATATAAGCGCTTTTATTTTCCAGGTACTTGACTCATTCTGAATGGTTTGCAATTCATGATTTATCCCAATCAGACCCGGTGGCACTCCATCCTCCAGCAGGGGTCCTCCCTCTAACAGCGAGATGGTACTGTAGGTGCCTGCTTCAAAACCCATCACACAGTGTTTGTGTCATGTATGACATCATGTTCCATATTTCCTCCCTGTAATTAGACCAAATTTAACACCATGCCAGTAGAAGCTTCTAAGGTGGTAGATAACCTTTATGTCTGAAGGGTCTGTTGCCCAGGGGTATAATTGAAAACCATACAGTGAAGGATATGTGCATTCAGAGAGAGAAACGGAAAAAAGGCCGGGTTTAAAATGAAACTTGTTTGGATATGTAAGATTAAGATGTAACTGAAAAAAAGTACAATTTTAGGCTAGAAGATATAAAGAAACTTATTTGATGCTATAAGCCGCATGTTCAGTGTGAGTCGACTTTCTGTCTGTAAAAGGAATTATTTTCCCAAGAACACTTTCTACAAAAAGCAAATAGGATTCCCGAATCTAGAATCACACGCATCTTTACTATTCATACGGTAATTGACTATGGTCTGATGGAACAGCTCGGCAAACTTGATAAATGAATACTATCGGATCATTTTGTGGAGCTGCAATTCTTTCGCATGTTGCTTTATTTCCACCTTTACTGTGATCTATGTGCTGTCAAAAAGCTCTGATTATAAACATCTTTGCTCTGCATCATTGTTAACATGGCTCGTTCCTTGGCTAATTTCATAGGTTTACTTTCAGAAATGAATCCTCTTAATCAAACTCCCTCGTGCTAACTCTATCAAAGGGAAATGTTTCCGTTTATGAAACAAATTGCCTGATAATGAGGATAATCTCGCAAATAAAAAAGCGAAAGCGGGGGGAAAAGAAAGCTCGGGTTGTTCTGCCACAAGGCTTGAGTTAATTTAAAACATTTATAGAAGGAAATGAGTGTCTCCATCAAACAGCCTTTCCCATTTACATCTCTTGCATATAAGTCAATTTGCGTGTGCCCTGTATCATAAATCAACGCCACTGGATTTTTTCTTTTATACGGAGACAAACCAGTGCTCATGCTACCTGGGAAAAAGTTCCCATTCATGATTTTAAAAGGAATCGGCTTATTGATGGATACTGTAAATCTGCAGAAATCAGCGTTCAAAGTGACCGGTATAAATGTTAAAAGAAGTTCATTAAACAAGTGCTCTCTTTGTTGAAGAACACCCTGTGGACACAGCAGGTGCAATGCGGTCATGAAAGAGAGATAGCACAAACGCCACCTCACACTGGAAAATAATTTGCGGCCTTACTCATAGAAGAGAAAAGTGCTGCAGGCTTTCTCTGTCAATTCCACTCCTTTGGGTCAAACAAACAGCTTTCCTAGATCCAGCTCAAAGGCTGGTGTCGGGTCAGCCAAGCTGAAAATGTCTCTTGTCCTGTGTTGCAATGTAGCATTTCATCTACCAGCTGTTTGTTCTTTGTCAGTGACAAAGAGTTGGTGTATGAGGAAGCATCATATTTATTGAGCAGATAAGCCCGGTGTTCTCAAAGGCTCTCATCCTGCCACAACAGAGTGGCTTTGTTACTTTTTCATCAATTCGAGATTCACAAATGTGTGTTGTAGAAACAATCCCAGAGGGGGGACGGAACAAAAAGGGGAGTGAAAACGGTATGTCCTGTGAGCGGTGAACCAGGGGTGCTTTTTTAAGTATGAAAGCCGGTGGAAGGAAAGCTCTTGAGACTTGCGAGAACTTAAAATTAGATTTGAGTTTTTACGAGAGGAGTTTTTTTTGTATGATGTCAGTCTACAAAGCAGTGCTTGCAAATATTCAAATGCACCTTCTGGAGTCTTAAGGACTAAAACTGATCTCCAAACAGATCAAACATCCGAAAGGAAACTACTTCTGCTTTGAGATAAATTATAAGTTCTAGTTTTTCCTATTTTATTAATTTATAATATGATAATAATAATAATAATATCGCTATGGAATTATTATTTTTTAATATTTAGATTAAAATAAAAATGTTTTTAATGAAAAAATTAGTAATTAAAAGTTCTTATTGAGTATGTACTTCCTATTCTATTAATATAGAAAATCATTTAGAATAATAGAATATGATTCATAATTATAAATATTTCATAAAAACATAAATCACCCTCTTTAACCCTCATAACTGTGTCCACATTTTTTTTTGCAGGGCTAAACTTACACTCATGATATAATAATCTTTCTTTTTATTTAAGATTTTAAAATACTTGTAAATACAAAGATTAACTTGGTTCCAGAAAAATATTTATTATTATTTTATTCTCAGACAACATTATTAGTCACTAACAGTAAATAATGATTTCTTTGCCTATTGCCAATTTTTTTGATTAGTTTAAATTGTATTGTCATCACACATGTACAATACAAAGCAATGAAATGCATTAAGCATCTTACCAGAAGTAAGTGCATCATTATATAAATGCACATGTAACAAAATGTACAGATGGAGGTGGTACTTTGATTATTATTTACAGGTAGTGCTATGTATATTACTTACACTAATGCCGTTAAGCCAAACGAGACAAATGCAACGGCGTAAAATATTTATACACCTCAAAACTACATATTATACTCCTCCACCCAAGGCAATGACAAAATAAATGTGTCATTAATTTAAGTAGCAAACAATGCAATGTCTCATGTCACACAAGTTGTTAAATCATTATGCGATTTGTCTGCTTAGTACATAAAGCATCTCTACTGTCAGATTAATTTAGCCTCAAAATAACAGCTCAATAAAAAAACATAATATGATATATTAGGCTCTGACCTTTAGTTATCTTAATTATTAATAATTAATTCGGGGGATAATATAATATTTGAATAACTACTTATATTGTTGATGTAGGAATGCAGGGTAAGCATAACCTTTCCACTTAGTTTACATTACCGACTTCTATTTTTGAGAGATGACAATCTCCATCTCCGTGGCAATTAATTTTTCTATTAACGGTGAACTATGACAGGCAACAGATCCGATGGCGGACACTACAGATAACTTCAACAAACAGACAAACGAAAGAGCATCGTCTGCTAATGACAGATTATAAATCATATTATCTCTCAGGCAGGAGAACGTGCTTAATTAAAACAGTCAAGATGAAATCATATGCATATTTGCAAATGCAGCACTTTTTTATGATCATACATTTACATAATATAATGGTCTTAAACTTCTTTGCTAATTATTTTAGTTGGTCTCATTATTCATTTGAGCTAATGCATGTTCTTGATCGAGATGATGCCTTAAGGGTGACACCCTGATTTTAACTTTTTCTTTACCAGACCAGCATTAAACTTTCGTTGTTAATAAGACCCAGTTGCTCTTTTTGGACAAAGACATTATAACAATAAAATAAGCATGATGCACATTAAACAAAATCAACATAACGGAAAACACATAAAAATGCATTATTATATCAGCATTAAAAAAGCTGAGAAACGCACGTACACACAGTTTTAAAAAGTCAGCTGTATTCCCGCCATACAGAACACAAAAAGGTTCCCTTATTCTTTCAGTGCCCCCAAGAGCAACGCATCCCTCCTTTCATACCTCTCTCTTTTCTGTTGGCTATGGGCCCTCTTGGGCAGCAACGGCGGGGGTGGCGGAGCGCCACGCGCTGAAAACCCCCCAGCTCAGGGAGCAGCATGTCCCCCAGGCCATAGGCTTGCCTCCAGGGGCTCTGAGAGAGAAAAAGTGAAACCAATAGTTTATCCTCTAGCAGCAGGGCCTGCAGCACGCTCCAAGGGGGGGCATTGTAGCACATTACCAAGACAATGTTGCCATATGGGGAACAGAAGGATCTCCAACTTGCAGCCCACCAAAAGCAAGGCAAACATCCCAGCCTGAGATGGGGAGAGTGGTCATTTCGGGTTAGCTGTTTTTAACATAACAACAGAATGAAACAGAGGAGTCATTTTGTTGCCATTAAGACTTATTATCCGGGGTGGGAAAGGGGGGGTCACAAATTCATAGGCCTCGGCCGTATGACTGGGAATAGGTTAGGGGCCCACAATGTGTAAATGACAATAGAGCTTTGGTTAGATTGGGCTTTAAATCCTATCTTAAATCCTATCTAGTGAAGACACTTCTCTCCCTTTCATCTTTGGAAAATAAGCTTAAAAGGTACAAAGAAGAGGAAATGAATACATGTGATATTGTCTAATTTGGTGGAACACTTTTCTTCAATTTACAGAGTCCTTGTCCAGCGCTGTTATTATATGATTGGAGTGTTGTCTAATATGAACACAGGAAAAAACGGGGGAAATATTGGATTGAGAAAAAGTTTGGACAATGTGAATTTGTATATGTATTTATTTTTAAAAGACATAAAACTGAATTAGGGGTTATTTAACCATTACCTAACATTATATTTTATTTGCTGGATACGTCAATAATGCCGGTTAGCTTTTTGAATAGAATGACTTTATTCATAACAGTGTTGCAAAGGGATAAAAGAAAGTCAAGTCATCAGTCTCCAAACTGTCAATAACATCTGTAAGCCAAAAAAGAGACTCTTCACATAATCTCCCTCGTGATGGTTTAAAAACACGGAAGAATCCAGCAAAGAACAGCACGACATATTGATCCTCGAGACAAATGCTCTTTAGAATATTTACGGTCTAATTTGCTTTAATGATTTCCTTCCCTCTTAAGGATTATCCAGGGTCGAGTATGCCAGACTAAGAATAAGTAAATAAAAGCAATTAGCAAGCCATCCAGATGACTGAGAAAAGACGGGAAATCCAGAAATTCAATTTTATTTTAACGCGATATTTATAATCATGTTCTGGCATCTTAAAAAAAAACGTGTACTTTTTTATTCCAAATGCTTTTACTGATTTGTGTTTTTGCACGAATCCTGTGCTTATGTTCAACATCCATTCTCTTGTGCACCAACATGTTCAGTTGACAAACAACTGCCAGGCAGCCCTCGTCCGTATTCTTTTTACTAGCAATTCTTACTTTTTATCATTGAAAGCAATGAGGCAATCTGCAATTTATGCCAGCCCGAGCAGTATGAGTGTATTCAGAACCTGGTCACACAGCCAATCTCCTGCTAAGGAGCAGTGATAATGTAATAATGCCTCACTGATGTGCGGCCAGTAATGGAGCTGAACACCTCGCATTCATCTAACACTACCTGATCATTACTTGAACAGAATAATACATTAGCCCTGCAAATAACTCAGAGTGTGCAACTCCATCTCCTAAATGTGCACTTCTTTATTGTGAGGTGAAGGAAAAAGCTTTAGTGTTTGTGCATGTGTGTCGGCACTAGAGATGGAAGATTGTGCGTTTTGCGTTTACACCTAAATGCATAATATCCGTTCAGAACATGCCTGAGAATTCACTGAACAAAAGCAAGAAATGCAGAATTGATTTGTAAAATGTCATAAATATACAGCTGCTGTAAAAATAAGAAGAACATTTTAAAGACAATTTTTAGTTTTTTAATTATAAGTATGTGTTAATTGGGTTCATGGTAAATGTATTTTAATGCTTTTGACAATATTACTCCCATATTAGAAACAAAAATACAGTTTCTATTTGCATCAACATGCAGAAATAAAAACAGGTTCATATTTAATTTTATTTATTTTAAACAATAGAACAGTAATAATGTTACTTTATTTAAGAAAAGTACTTTTTTTAAATGTATTACTTATTGTAACAGGTGTCATGATGTGTGTCTCAACCAACACGGCTAGTGATAGGTAATTTCTCAGGTCCAATTTTTTTTGGGCAGCTAGATATTTAAAATTTAGATCTAGTTGTAGTTAAACAAAGAAAATCATGCAACTGTTTTTTATAAAATTATAAAATTTAAAAAATGACAACTCCTATTGGAGTTATTGAGTACACTATCCATAGTCATTTATAATTTTACGCACAGAGAAATCAATAATAAATCACGAAAAATAAACCAAATTTTAAATTTTAACTCATTATAATAATGGGTATTTTAATTATTAAATATTTTTTTTATTAACAAACAAAATCTAACACACACAATACAAAATGTATTTGCCATTTACTGTATTGCCAACTTCCAGCCATGCAGACCTAAAACAGAGACGATCTACCAGCATGACACATCATCTCTTGAAACTAAAAAACACAGAGGCTTTATTTAGTCTCTCTATTGCTCTGCATTTAACCCGCATCATACAATATCGCAAAGTGCAAACAGTTTTTAATAACCAGAGGGTGTCAGCCTGCATCAGCAGGGCAGTCGACTGCTGCAGCATAACCAAATGTTACTGAGGAAAACAGCATGTCACGCTGCCGTTTGACATGGTGAAATGAGATTAGATGGAATTCATTTCTAAGTGGAGAAAATTATAGGCCTACTCCTGCGCCGTGCACTCTGGCCCACCCCCCTCGCACCGCAACGGAGGCAGTCAGGCATGAAAGTTGACATGCTGGAGAAATGACCTGACCACTGCTGCCACCACCGTGACTACAGCAGTAAACTGTATTGTTTTAAGCTCTGTGAGATGGGATGCTGGTCTGGGAGATAGTGTGACGACGTAGCCCACCATTCCTGCGTAACTATAAAATGATCCTTACGATGTGATGAAAATCCTACTCCAAGTTTTAATTGCCAAGACCTTCTTGGAATTTAACCTTGTCTTAGTATGCACAGGGATTAAAAAGACACTTTTTGAAAGGGCCCCATTCCTCGCAGAACCAGAAAAAAAAGAAGTGTCAGGCTCCCACGGCGAAGGGTCTGCTTGAAGGTGAAGAGGTTAGCAAGTCTTCCTGGCCACACAGATCTTGGCCTTGGCAAGGCTGCCATAATGAATGCTAATTATAAAGCCATCTGTGAGGTGGGCTGTGTTATGCAGACACCTGTTCATTAAAACAAGGGAGAAGATTTAAAAAATCCAAACTTTCCTCTTTTTTCTTTGCGTAGAAGCTTAAGAGCAAATGATGGATGTCAAGATCTGTTGTGTACATAAACGGATTAGAAAAATCCATCTACGCACAAAACAGACAAGATGTCTCCTTTTTCATAATAGTTTCCTTTCAAAGCTGTGACATCACCGCACCTAGCATTATCCGCATAATTTGAATGAACATAACACAACAAGTCTGATTGATGTCCTCATTTAAACGATCCGTCCTAAAACAGAATTCGGCCGGACGGCGAGTGATTGATTTTTTTCTGTAATACCTTTACAACTTTTGGGCCTCATTGGGCTAACCACATTAGGTGGAGGAGTTGAGGAGGAAGCCAATAAAATCCTCATGGATGTTTGCGCACTAGGATTGGAGTCTGTCAATTGACTGCCCCTAAGAGGTGATTTGCCATTACTGAGCCATAGGAAACAAATGAGGCCATTTCCTCTGCCAGCTTCCCGTCTGAGCTGTCAATACAAACGCACACATGGCGAGATGCTGGGAGAAAACCTTTCCGTCCGCAGTCATAGGTGGACTGTTGCTGCTTTTCCTCAAAATCACAGAACAACTGAAAGTGTAAGAAATATAGATCAACTGTATGGTTAATGAGCATTATTTTTTTCTATATCCCTTCAAAAGGAAATCAAATAATTAAACTAATTTTATTGATTAAATCATTTTTATCAATGATCGAATACATATATGAGGAAATATATATGAATGGATAGGATATGTATATATTTATATTTGCCAAAATATTACATTTTTAATATTACTCATAAAACCATTCTAAATACGTATCAATTTCTTTAATATGTCCATGTATGTGTATGTATATAGACAACCTAGAATGCATTAGGATACGTATTAATCTTTTCTTGTGGATGCGATTCCTCACAATTATAAGATCGACAGCCCTATTTCAAATCACTTCAACTTTTATATTGAAATTCAATCTATTTTTATTTTATCATCATTTGTATCTATATTTAAAGTTGTATTATGCTTGTTCTTATTCTCCTAAGCCGAACATATCATTCTTTTATCTAGAGTAGGTAGGCGGTATTAAGCTGTTAAATCTCTAAATCAGTAGAATATGCACAGCTAAAGAGATAACATCATCTTTAAAAGTAACTGGTACAAATCTTGTTCGCATCCACTTTAAAAACCTCCCCAAAAAATTATCCAGACGGCTCCGACCGGATAAAATGTGTTAAACTAAATGAACTGAGAGCATGAAAAATAAGCATTCGGCTTTAAATCCACTTGATTTTCAGACACATTTATCCGTCTTAATGCTTCCATTTCAAATTTAAGAGGCTGAAGACGCCTAAACGTCACATAATTCAAGATGTTAGCTTATGACTGCTAAGTTTCAAATTACCCCAGCATGCGATTCAAAACAGAAAACATGTTAAAGCAGCCCAATTATAGCACTGATTTATTGATTTTACCGACTGAGATGAGGTTAAGTTGATGACAGGCTTTTTGACATATCAGTGCTGCACTTAAAATGAAGTACTAAAGGACTATATTTCATAGCATTCACGTGTGACGATCCAATTTTTTCAAAGCACTCGGAAAAACGCAAATCGGCTTAATCTGACTGGGCGACGAAGTTCTCCTTATAAAATATATCAGCTTGGTTCCTTCGAACAGTTTTACTGACCTTGAAAATAAATATTGTATGGTGCAGAAGGAGCAACAGATATAAAGGAAAAAAAGAAATCGTGCCGTCTTACAATCCCACAGCTGAATACGAAAATAGGCCAAAATTTTTTTTTTTACAGCGTATGCCGTCGCATGAAAAAAAATACCTCCGATTCTAACATATGCTCAGGTGAATTGAGTCCTCGGGGTCCAATCTGCCTTTTCCAGATCTCAAAGATAAATTGAAGAGGCCATCTCTCTCATTAAAAAGTCTAAATAACCGCCATATGCATTGCTATTATTAGAGGGGTAACAGAACACTTCCCATTTTCAAAGTTAAATTACCAAGTCTAACCTTAATTGGTGAGAAGCGTTGTTAAGCGGATAGCATCAGAAAGACACGAGAAGATAATTCAACAGATGGCCTAGTCTTATGACTTGTGTTAACACCTTTTATGTTTAATGAAGTGATAATTGCTTTTCTAATATATAATGGGACTACCGGAATAACGGCAGTAATGCAAACAGATTAACGCACTGAAGACAGATAAACACACATGGCATTCAATGTCACTGTTAAGTAGCATGAAAAACAAAACAAGGTGGGGGACACAAAGAGCGGTCACACTGAGCAGCACATAAACAATACGGCTGAAGTTTCTTTTCACTTCCAGCGGCATTTGGGCCTTAGACGCTCGAGAGATTAGACCGAGCAGAAGATGACATGAGAGGAGGAAAAAGAGCTGGTGGAGACTGCTTTATCCACGACGGATGACGCCTCAAAGGATCGGGAAGGCACGTCGGACCTCCCGGCATAATTTGGAGAGGTGGTCTAGGAGGATGAGGGGTTAAGCTTTGGGAAGTAATATGTCTGGGGGTTTGCCTCTGTGTATTATTCTATTGAATATCTTGTGTTTATGTTCTTCACATTTAAACAGTTTATTTGGTGACAGTCTAGGTACAATAGAAATTGCATCATGTGAATCATTGAGGTCAAATGAACAAGATCAGTATTGTTAGCACTAGTTTTGCAAGCCACAAATGTGATGTCGAAAGAGTAAAAATGTCTTATTGTCACTATGCCCGGGGTACATAAGTAAACAGTACCACCACCACATGCCCTTTAAAGACAGGCTCGGAAGAAAGGACCATTGTAAAAAAAATCCAGTTCATTCCCAGAGGCACTGAAAACACAGATAACATTCATGATACCCAACAGGATAAGTAACTACTCCTATGAACAACAGAGGTTAAAAATACAATCCTTTAAATACTTATATATAAAAAATAATAATGTTTTTTGAAACATTTAAACAAAGTAAACATCCATCAAAAACAAGTCCTTGTCTTTCAGGCTCTTTAATTAAAATAAAAGAATGATGTGAGATTATTGTGTCATTAAAAAACACATCTATATTATTCTTTAATATTCAGTGTGTAGAAATGCACAGCGTATATATTGCATACCAAGTATTTATTCCACACAGAGTTCCTTTTGGAAACAACCCTCTTGGCAGAGTGATATTTCTATCACTGTCTTTTCTTATGCCAGTCTGAGAGTAATGCCACCTGTGCAAACTGTGGTTTATTAAATTAAGTGCTCTTTAAGGTCAATATACTTCCCTAATAGCTTGTCACTTTTTATCACCACGGGTTTAGCAGTACCTTGATCTCCCCATTCTGTAATTGTGCTCAACTCTGTCAGAGCTAATAGGCTCACCCTGTAATGTTTTTCAAATTTCAGCGTAGACCGAGCAAGTAATGCTTCGCATGCTTAAAATCCATTTCCATAAGTAAGTGCAATTTCCGTACAGTTTGTTGTTGTTTAATGAAGTGAAATCTTGTTTGTATTCATCCCCATTTCACAAGAAAAGCCAGTGGAGCATAAGTGTCAGAATTAAAACAAATTAAAATTAAAGCTGCCGCTATCTTCAAGCGAACATGACTTCGCTATTCAATTGCAACACAGAGTCTTTGCATTAAATGCATTAAGGAAATTTAAAGAGCTGTTTTCCGCTTTTAAAATGCAAGCGGTACTTTTATGATTATTCTATTATCGCGACTATTTAAGCCGCTTTAATGATGGAACATGCAAATGGCGTAGACTCGAGAAAATGGCTAACATTTATTTATCCTGGCTGTTCGCATGTCTTGTTGGTGCCATTAGAACAGCTCGCTGCGTCCCATTCGCTCACATTATCTCAGCTATCAGCGAAGCCCAACCAGATTCAAGCAGGGCCATAAATACTTCCCCTGGACCACATACGGCTTCCACATCATCTCCCAGGCACAGCTTAATGACAGGGAAAAAACACAATGGGTTTTTGCTCTCTTTTCCACCCTTCCTTCTTCGCGCATTTCATATCATTGGTGCGAATATGTACAGAGGCAGCGACAAACTTACATGTAGTTAAAAAGGTACATTAAACCATCATTTCCAAAATCTCAGACATGATTGATGGATGTAATCATGATGCCCTAATGCACATATCAGGCATCTATGTTTTACAGCATCAGGGTAACAGACCAGAAGGTACACGGGGAACGAAAGAAAAAAAAAAGAGAAGGGGGAACTGCTACTATCTTGACTGCGAAGGTCTACACAAATGCAACTCTTTATAAATCTAGATGTATTGTAAACAAATAATCCAACAGATGGGGAGTTATGACAGTTGTTTAAAAAAGTGTTTCACGGACTATGTGTATAGCAATGTGTCAAAAACGCTATTTTGTTTTTCTGTAAAACCATTTTGAATAGATAAATTTGAACACCATAAGTATGTGTTACATTTCCTCTTTTATGACTGGATACGGGGAATTGACTCGTGGAGAAGTGGTGCAGGAAATACTGTAATTAGACTGCATTAAGGAAGCATGGAAGGAGAAATGCACTTTAACCTTTATTGCGGATTTTTTGGCCCCTTCGGCACGGCACGAGAACATCACCAGACGTATATTTGTTTCCTTCCAGCTATCATCAAATACCATGAGAGGAAACCTTTATATGTATTATAATGACATCGTTATGTATAAACAAATATTTAAATGAAGCTTAATTGGATAGTGTACCCAAAAGTGAAAATTCTTTCATCATATCTCGTTTTTGTGTCATGTGAATCCTTCATGACGCATTTTCCAGCAGAACAAAAAAAGAATGTCTATTGAAGAATGTTGATAACCAAACAATGGTACCTATTCGCTTCTACTGTATGAACACATTCATAAACATTCTTCAAATTATCTTCTTTGAGAAAGGAAAGTAAGTCGAAAAGACGAAAGGGCGAGTAAAGAATCTTCCTTTTTGAGTAACAAATGTGAGCTTTACATGGATGACACTAACTCTTAAAAGCATTTGCGTTGTCCGAGTTCAAAAGCTGACACGTAACACAATTGGCCCCCTTGCATCTCATTCAATGCTTTCCATCAATCCACATTTGCTTTCCAGCTGACGCAAAGCACATCAGTGTCACCCGGTGAACGCGTGCACCGAGTCGGCCGTGTACGTGTCGCAGGCCTGAGAGACACTCGGTGACAAGTCTGAGCTTGTCAATCAAGCGGTGCTGTGGCACAATGTCATGTGTTTGTTTGGGTAATGCTTGAGAGGCGTATCTAACGCCACTCTCTAAAATGCGCTCAGGTGTTGAGGAGTGCGAGCATTAAGACCACGAGCCTTCCTCTTCCGCGACCCAGGGACCCTGACACAGAGGACAAAGTGTGTGCCTCATTTCCTGCTCCTAATCAATGTTTACACCCATTGGCGTGGCGACAGCCGCGTACGGGCGCGTATAAATCACCAGCTGACGGCGCTGTGCTAAGCATCAAGAGATCTGCCGCTTCTCTTTTCCTCTCTCTCACCCCGTTTTACTGCTTATCTGTTTTACTGGCGATTCTCTCTCTCTCTCTCTCTCGCTCTCTAATGGGTGCAGTGGAATTACAGCTAATTACGGATGTAAATGGACCCGAAGAGTGACAAAGAGCCTGCTTGTAATTCCACACTAAATTGTCTCTTACCTCAGCAGAAAATTTATCACAGGAGACAATGTCAACTTTTACAGGGAAGGGCTATTTGCATTTGCGCATTCATTAGTGGGGCATGATCACAGGGCCTGGCAGGAGAAACGCTGCCCACCCTGCCCCTCCTCACCGAGGCACCTGATAGGGAATAATCTGATAAGTTCCCCCTCAACAGTCTGCCCCGACTCTAAGGGAGCAGGGGATATTATGGGATGGGCGGAGAGGGATCCGACACAAACGCCTGATGTTCCGAGAGCCAAAGCGAAGCACTGTGTAATCACGTTCCACTTTACATGGCAAAAGACCAGTGAGCACAGCGCCATCCAGAAAAAAGCCAAGCACCGAATGTTTCCAGACAGAGTGCACGGTGACTGGTGCGACAGGGAACCTTGTTGTGATTTATGTTGCTTAAGATATGACTGCTACTTACGCAGTAGCAAGACATCGATCTGACAAAGCAAAGCAAACAATAAAGAGGGTAGGAAGATGATGTGCTTAGTGAAGTGGAGCAATGAAAAGTGTACCTATAAGAGCTAATTATCCGCACACATAATTCTTCGGGTTAAGACAGGGGGCTTGAAAGCAGGCCAGCGGCCTCGGGACTGGGAGATGATTGTGTCAAAGGCCAGGAATGAGGGGGGCGGGGGTGCCAGGACCCCAGCCATCCAGACAAAAATGCATTACAGCAGAAAGATATATTTATACCAGCCCACTGACTGTCATCTAAATCACAGTGGCCCGAAAATATAAACATGACTCTCAAATCTGAGCACTGTGAGAAGACAAGCTTGAGTATTTTTACAAAAATGTTACATTCCAAACTCATACATGTCACATCTGGTCAGTGCTCATACTCGGATGAGGCAACATTCAAATGTCCCATGAAGTGACAATGAATGAATTTACTCACACCTATATACATTTTTTACAAGAGATATTTAAAAGAATGATTGTAAGCGAACAGCAGTGGCACTTATATACATCTACAAAACCAATACAATTGTCTTTAATCAAACATTCTTTAAAATGTCTTTTTGTGTTCTGCAGAAGAAAGAAAGTCATTAGGTTGGAAATGACTAGAGAGTCAGTTAATCACAGAATTTTTATTTTGCGCCGAGCTTGACGTAAACATTTGATAAATCTTTGCATTCCCTAAGATGTACACACATGACCTTCACACTGCTAACACATCGCTCAGGTCGTTATCAAAGTTCGGTTGTATTTGAATAGTGTATGAGAAAAAAGGTTATTGCTAAGAACGGCGTCCATAAATTAACCCTAGTCCCAAATACCAAATCCAATGAATCCATAATAAATTAAAAGAGGCTTTAAAATAAGAAAGCTAGCGGTTATAAAAGATGCCACAGGAACTCACAACTTTAATAGCGGTCTATAACAATCACTGGGTGGGTTCACAACCCACAGTATGAATACAGATTGCCCATTACAACCCAGTCTCCAATAGCGGTAGAAAAAAACACATTATTTGCTATGATTATATCCTATCTTTTGGATTCATTCCTCGCCGTAACTGTTCGGGGGTTTTAATTAGATGTACATTCAGGGCGGTTAGCACTGCGCCGTTAATAACAGCATATAAAAGCAACAGAAGACAAGCGCTGACACTTTTAATAGTTGGAGAAACAAGATGTAATGCGCTAGTGGTACCAGGAGCAGCTCAGCTATGCTTGAGAGTTCTATACTTCATGAGAGAAAGATTCTGTCTGAAGTACAGACATTATCGCTGAGTTACAAAGCACAAAATGAAGGTCAATGTTAGACTGTCATAATATTTCAGAACAGGTTCTAGATATATAATGACATCCCCTTGGAAATAACCAGTAAAAGATCCACTATTTTACTTAAGCAAATGCCGTGAATAATATTTGCAGCGTGGGTGTTTCAGCACCCGGTTGGAAGCTGTTTGAATCATGCAACCCATGTTTTACATTAAACTATATATAATACTTTTGCTGGTTTTTCATTTATTACTTTGTTTTTTTGCATGTGTGTGGGATTTATGCGAATCGTGAATTCGTAAATTCGGAAAACTCTACAAGGCCATATTAACAAGTCCTCGCATTCTGGGAAAAGATCCAGTCGAACATTGGCAGCAAGTTTATTGGGACACATCCTGGCACTAGACAAGCGTGCTAAACAGTGTATATTTCCTCTATTCACAATCGCACCGCATAAAGCGATCATCAACATTTCATGGGATAGTTCACCCGAAAATGAATATTTTGCCATAATTTGCTCAATCTCTTGTCATTTCTAACCTGTATGAGTTTCATATGCAGAACACAATAGAACTTTTGAAGAATGTTGGGTAACCAATCAACAAAAAGTATATTCAAAATAATGCAAATGAATGGGTACAGCCATTGCACAAAATTTTTTCAAAATATCTTCCTTTATGTTCTGCAGAAGACAGACATACAGGTTTGAAACGTCATGACGTGTAGTAAATAATAAAAGAATGTTGAACACATATTTTTGAATTATTTAATATAGAAATGTTCTTGCTCTGCATAACCTGTATCAAAAAGAACTACACGGTTAGCTATGCTTTGCTGAGAAAATTAATACATTGCATTATTTAAACCTAACGCCATTTTCCGCTTCCAAAAAAGCAACCTGCAAAATAATTTCGCCATGTTTCACAGCACCGCGTATGGGATGTTATGTTTGGGCCGATTTGCTCTAGTTAGCCATTAGACAGAAGCAGAGCATTCCACTTTCTCAGCCTTTTGGCAGACATGCAACTGTGCACTTGCTGGCGTTTCATCTCTACCGCATCTGAAGCTCGGGCTCACACAGCTGTACAAACAGTGCACAGCTCCGAGCGGCCATCTTGACGAAACCGTTTATGGGACGCCAGCAGTCGTAATTACGCTTTGATTTGTAGATGCTCGTTCTGCGCCGTTATCTACCCGTGTCAAGAGTCACTGATAGAGGGGAAGTAGTTTGCCCGGCCCACTCCGTTGGAATTCAAAGTGCTCACTAATTTCAAAGGGCGATTCATCTCCCTCCCGTTTGCATTTCCACATGGGTCCCGCTCGTTCTTGGGCCATGGGGCATGCTATTTTGTGGCATTGGGCGAGCGCGGCCTTTGGCGTCATTTGCCACACAGGATTATTAAAAAATCTCCAGGGCATGGGACACAATGCTACTGAGAGACTTTGCGGTATAGCTTCCCTCTTATCGCAAGGCCTAGAACAACATTTCCCAGCCAAGCATAAAGTGGGTGGCCGGTTCTTAGAGCAGGCGCTGCAATCTCGGGTCTCCGATGCCTTTCCGTGACCCTGGTCAGCCCTGCAAGTGTCTAGGGCCACTCTCCCCTCACACTTTCATCAGAATCCTATTTCCTCCCCTGTAAGGCAACCCGGGCTGAAACTCTACCTCGCATACTACTGATTTTCAGTGCCCTTGATGGATGAGTCCCCGTCCGACTCCCTCAGCCTGTCTATCAGACTCCCGCGATTAAAACGTACAAATGGCCGGCGCCCCCCCACCCGGCCCCCTTTCCCGGTCGCCTCCGCTGCCCCTTCATCTCATTCCCGCATAGCACCTTCCCTCCTCTCCCGCTCTAAAGCCCCAAACATCGCCATTCATCTTGCGGAGAAAAACATCATTTATTTTGTTCTTCCCTGATAATTTACTTTTTCTTTCTTTTCCTTTCTACAGGAATTCTCCATTTCCCTATAAAATGAAAATTCATCTAGAATTACATCTTATGTCATCATTATGTTTATTAAGCGTGGATGATGTATATGAACAGCGCTGGCTTGCCGCTGAGTGCTTAATGATGCATAAGATTAAGCCGAGGCTCTCAGCTGTGCTGTGACTCCCCTCTGGTTCCCATGCTGCAGTAGCATGCTGGGAGAACAAGCTCCAAACGGCCATCAGGTGAATGGAAATAGCACTTTGTGTGTGCATGCGCGTGTGCGCACACCCCTCTGTCCTGTATTTTTTTGCATGTCGGGTACATGACAGAGAGAACGAAAGAATAAAATAGAAAATAGATTGTGTTTCGAAATCTCAAAGTCGCCCCTTTGAATTCGTCCGGCGTTGTGCCAGCTCCACCGTTTTCTCTAAACATAACAGAGTAGCTTTACCTTCAGCCTAAACATAGAGCTCACTCTCATTTTTTCTTTCCTTCTCTCTATTCTGTACAGCCAGACCAGCGTGCTCCAGCACAGCAGCAGCAGCGGCGGTCTATGACAAAAACATTATCCTTCTGCTGCTAAACAATCCAATAAAGCTCTCTACGGGGAAGAACTTAACCTCTTGTCTCGTCTGCTGATGCTTTTCCGACCACGTGACGCCCGCTACAGTAAATTCAAATCATTAGTCTTCTCACCCCCATAAAAAAAAGGAAAAACTTCTATTAGTAATGGAGACCTCGTAAGAGACCTTCCTCCGAGAGGACTGCCTTCCCAATTCCCAGTGGAAAAATCCGCCGCAAAAAACTAATTCTACTTTTAATAATCTGTCACGAGGACCAGAGGCAGTCATAAATTATGTGGGGAGCATGTGCGAGAGCGAGCCACAAGAGGGGAATCGCGGGAGGAGGAAAAAATCAAAGCCCAAGTTTGACAAAGTTTGCTGAAGATAAATAATAACTTACAAACAGGATTAGTTGTAAAGTCACAGGCGAACGCACAGCCGAGTGCTTCCCATCAGCCCATGCAGAATGAAGAATTTACAGCTACACCTGTCATTAGCTCTACCCCCTCTCATTCCTCTTTTCGATGCAGCCCCCCCTTTTCATATTCATTATCCCTCTGCCTTCTATTCTCACGTGCTTGTCTTTCATTATTAACCCTTTGTGATCTGTTAAGAGATGCTCGTGATACGGGAGAAGGGAGGACGGACAGAACGCATTAACGTATCAAACGAGTAAATAAAGATGAGAAACGTTTGCTGTGTTAATCGCTAGCTGAATGCATTTGCGGGGGTCTTAATGACTGCCGCCAGTCACCCAGGCTTTTTGGACCGATTCGTCAATGGGACATCAATGCGAATCATCCGCAGGGGATACCTCTGCGCGTGTCGTGAAAAGACGGGCCAGCGGCTGCCGGCTGTGCTCTTTGTCCCTCTGTCAATACCTTGGCAAACTATCGACATGCATCATAATCCTGCCTCTCGATCAGGAGCAGACTAAAGAACAATCTCCATTAGATGACGCCGTCCAGGTCGGGTGATAAATGCCCCCTGACGGAGGGGAAGGAACTGCGTGAAATAAAGAGGCATGTTCCTACACGTCTTGTCAAAATTGTATTGATTTAATCATCTACAGGAGCACGCATTCTTGGCTACTGTTGCGTGGAGTAACCCGGGCGCAGTTTACAGTCGCCGGGCACACGGCCCTCTCCCTCATTGGCTTTTGAGGGTGATGAAATACACAGCGAGCGGATCCCTAATTTTTTGCCTCGGATGTTGCCCAACAAAAACACTGGCAATGCCATTCCATTTCTATTTAGAGGTTGAGGAAGTGTATATATAACACTCAAGCGCAAGCACATAGCCGATGACATGTCTGGAAAACAGGGGGGTTGGATAAATAGCTCTAGTCCTTCATCACTGAGACAAAGCTGGTGTATTCCCCTGGCCGGAGAGCGTCGGCCAGAGGTCTGCCCCGCTTATTTAACGGCAGGTGTTTGGAAAAAACGCTCACCTTGGGAAACAACTAGATGCTCTTTTCCCTCAGCTCCTGAGTAAACAATCAATCTACGGGGGTCTGAAAGTCGCGTCCCTTCGCGGGACAAAGACCATTGAAGCAGGAAGTTCGAAGTCATTTGAATTATCGCGCCGTGATCATCCCCGGCACACCTGAGTCAGACGACTTCTGCTGGAACACAAACAAAAACAAAACATACATGTTTGATCAATAGCGCACATTTGCCTCAATACTGTACAGAGAAGCACTCAACCTCCCCTGGCGCCTACCGCATAACTGTTTATTAAATATCCTTTAACAACAAGACATCTTAAATTACAACAGAAACAATAATGAAGTTGCTGAAATAAAATGACATCCTAATGCGCTTGCATTAGAGAATACATATACATTTGGAAAACTAATTGTATTTGTAATGTCAGCCTGAAACAAATTCATAAAGTTTTAATGAAATAAATCCCTACTTGTAATACAAAAATATCAAGTGAAACGACCTAGATGGAAATGATATTACTGATTCCTACTGAAACGTAGAAAGTCAAGTCCTCAATTTTCATCCTTTCTTCAATTTCGGCTGAGGAACTCAATCATACTGGGACAGTAATACACGCCAAGGACAGCTCACTCCTTCTCAATCCTGTCCTGGTTAGAGGAACGCTTGCCGAGCACTAAAACACTGTGTGTTCAATTCAAATGGGAGAAGGCAGAGGCCAGCCAGATTCACCATGATGTCTGCGGTCTGATAGATCACCTTTCTCAGTAAGGACAAAGAGAATGAAGATGACTGTGCTGCCAGCCTCAATACAGATGAGACCAACATCTCTGAGTAAGTGGAACACTAGCTGTCTGACTGTCCATTTGTTAAACCACCGACAACAAAGACAAAGCGAGTAGAACGTTGCTTACACGGTGACAGAATCATTGGAGACTTCACACGAAAAACTTCTACGTAGTGGGCAACCAATAAATGGTTAAAAATATTTGAAGCTATTTCAGATTTAAATTGAATTTGTAAGAGGTTACTCTTTCACGAAGCAGGAGAAAGTTCTCCAAAAATTCTGCCATCATTTATTCATACACAGTCAAAAGAAGATATTTTGAGAAAGTCACAGCGGTTTTGTATCCAAAAAAGTTGATGAGGGCCAGTATTGTTTGGTTACTTACATTGTTCAAAATATCTTCTTGTGTGTTTTGCAGAAGAAAGATATACAGTCTTGGAACGATATGAGCATATGCAAATAAATTAGGAATAGACTATACCTTTAATGTAATTCCCATTTATGTCCCAATACAGAAAAATAGAACAATCATACAAGATATTTCAGCGTTATGGGCATGACATTTTACATTATTGACATAAACAAAATTAGAGAATACAGTTGTTGCCAGTTAACTGCACCCACTGTTTATAATATACCAAATCCTTGTAGATAGAGTTAAAACGTCCGCAAAATAGCAGTTTATGCACATGTTTCCTATTTTAAAAAAGTTAAGTAAACCTGATTTAAGGACGTGACAAAAGAGAGACTTCTTAAACTTCTTAAGATTAACTTGAATGGATATGTAAAAACCAGAAGCAATAATATCCAAGAAATGGCTCGCTTTACACAGACCAAATATTATTCACCCTACTAGTATTTTCATGTGTCCGTTTGTGAGCAAAATTGCCTGTACATTGTTTAAATGAGGTAAAAAGGTATAATTTATAGAAAATGCAAACTTTAATAGTGTAGAATTGCTCAGATAACTTATTTGTTGAAAATATTTGACTGTAAAAAGGATAGTTAACCCAAATATAAAAAATTCCCACTATAGTATTTACAAGCATTTTCCCCAAATTTCTTTTAAATATCCCAGTTCATTACAATTAAGATTTTTATACAGATCTTAAACAACATGAGGGACTTTCATTACAGGTGAACAGTTTCTTGAAATGTATAATTTATTTCTTTAAAACTCTGAAATTCTATTGTGAACTCTATTATGACACTAAGGGACAAACAAGGATAGTTAAGCCATAGGTAAAATTGGGCTTTCGGTCGTCATTTATTTACCACCATTTGGATTTGATGATTTTTCATTCCGTGGCAATGATGTCTTGTTTTTTGGTGACCAACATTCTTCAACAGATCAAGGTCACGCAGGTTTGTAACGACATGAGGGTAAATATTATGTACAATAATTTACATTTTTGTGTGAACAAGGACTTAAAAGAGTTTTTATCAATTAAACACTAGTAACTGTATAAGTTAGTTATTTCCTTTTTGCTTGTAAAATAAGAAAAGCGCACACACCTTTTAGGCAGTTTAAAAAAATACCACCTTCAAGTCTTGCCAAGTTTCTTTAGTCAAGCACAGCAAAACGAGATGTAGCAGTATATGTGTGTGGGGGGGTTGAGCTTTCACTCTGCGTGTGAACAGTAGTCATATATTACAGTGCTGCTGGATCAGCCAGGGCAGTAACTCATTCTGTTCCTGCTGCCTGTTCCGTCCTACCTTACTGCCAAGGAGTCACTTCAGAAGGTCATCCCTTTCATCAAGTATTCTATTTGCATCCAAAATTGTATGTACATGAAAAATGTGCCGGAGTGTTTGCCGAGGCCCACAGAGGCGGATGAAATTTCTGTAGCCTGATGCACGCTAACCTTTGCAGATGGCACAGCTATTGCTGAAAAATGGATTGCTTAATAAAGCATATCATCCGACATATTTGCTGCTTGGCTGACCAAATAGAGGTTGTTTTTTCGCACAAATTTCTTTGTCAAATTTGTCAATGTTCATGTCATTTTTGTTTTAGGTCATGGAATGCGGCGGAAATTCCGAGCGTGTCGCGCAGGACCAATTTGTAGCCGCTTCTGGGGATGAACCGATATTTTCCACAAGGTTTATTCTGTAATAAGACAAAGCTGGGTCTTGGCTCTGCAAGAAATTCTTTATGTATTTCTGATTATTGCCTGGCCAGTGGTGGGCAGGGCGGGCTGTGATAAAAACCAGCCAAGCTGATTAATAGGAACATCGTAAGAATATTACTGATAGCACCTCATCTTATATCTGTGTAATTTAGTCTGCCTTTCTGGACATGCCCATGTAATTACGAGCGCCGGATCAAGCAAGGTGGAACATGGGCATCACCTCTATCTCTGCACTAGGCTTCAGAAAGATCTACCAAAACACTGGAAGTACTCCAGCTAGTCATGAAACTTAAAACCAGGTGATGAATTGCCATTACCTGAGTGTGTCGCTCTCATACATTTGCCATCTCTAAAGTGCAGGCCACTCGGAGACATCTGAGGCTCCCCAGACTCAGTTTGCGAATGTCTTTCATCAAACTTGCATATGAGAGCAGCCACGTGCTACACAGGCTCTTAGCCACACGCTTTGCCTCCTCTGATGGTCCGGCCAACCAATCCATCTTCCTGAGTGCTCCCACAGATGAGAAGTGGGCACTAGGCGCTCTCGTCGGTGAGCTACAGCGGGAGATGAATTGGAGTGCCATAGCCCACCTCCAGACTGTCCCAGTATAGCAATCTGGACGCCGGTGCCTTGCAGTGAGGGACGGTCTTGTCTTTCCATCCACCCAGAGAAGAGGCAGACTCACCCAGCCCCAGGAGGCACAGGAAACACGGAGGCGGCCAAAACACTGCCTGCTGGGGCCTTCCACCCATTCACAGAGGCTCGTGCGGAGACGGACCACAGGAGACCGAGCGGACACATGGATCTCGAGGCTACCGCAAGATGCTTTAATTGTTGTCCTGCTGATGATATCTGACTACGTGATGAAGTATAAAGGCAACAGAAGTTGCGTCGGCAAAATGGATCTCAAAGTCAAGTCGTGCTCGGTTGTATTTCTGATGTCCCACTGTGAACGTCAAAGAACATGTTTGATATTAACTTGAAAAATGTACGGCACAGAATGTAGGGCCTGTCAAGCATATAACCTGTGAATGACAAAATAAAGTGCCCTTCAAATGCGACCAACGAGCCGTAATAGCATTTCCAATAGTGACTTTGACCAATCACGGTATATTTCATAAAATGATATACTCGATTTTGTCACCTAAAAAAACTCAAAAGTCAAGGATACGCACTGATTTACCTCGCATCAAATTTAGCCAAGTAATATTTCATGCCGTGCTAAACATTACTTGTAAAATGTCACTTTGCGTTTTCAATTAATTTCAAAATGAATAAGCTATATATATATATGGGCTAAAGAATCAGACTAATGAAAATCTTGATAGCCAAACAATGAATCATGACACTACCTTGAATGATGGGGCGGTAATTGAAGTAACACACTGCCAAGACGGCTGCACTTTGACCGCGTAATGCTTCATTTATGTGAAGAGAGAGATAACTTCGGTAACAGATAGACAAGTTAGGGAAGGAAAACAAACAAACCCGATCAGCCATATGCATGCAAATGCAAGAACAAGGACAAGCAAGCATAAAGAAAATGACATGAATGAATCTGCAAACACACCCACTCTGTAAAATTCTCTAGGGAAAAAATGCACAGCAACTAAATACCTGACCCCTGTCAGGCTTTGTAAAAAGCGTACGTCCTTTCCTTTGGCACTGAGCTACTGTCAGTCTTTCTCTCGTGCTGATAGCATCAGGGAGCAGGGTGGCCAGACACGCAAGACAGAGAGCAAAAGTTCTAGAGGAGGACGTTGTGTTATATTACCTCTTCTGTCTGGTATCAAGTGTCCTGAATCTGATGTTAGGCATGGCCCTCTGATCAAAAGGCCTCTTGATTCAAGGGATCACTGTCTAAAGAGAGCTACTGGAGCTAAGAGCCTAGACAATAAACATTGCCATGACTCTCTGACACTACTGCAGGACCAAAAGGCAGTTCAACTTGTGAGAAGATTCTTCTTAGCCCTGCTCAAATGCCAAAGATCCTATAACTGATATATTTTACCTTATTCGTAACTCAGGCACCTTAATTGTAAAAAAACTAAAGGCATATATAAAACTTAAACAATTGTGGGAATACAATAATTATAAAGAGCTTAAGGATTATTGATGATATATTGATGATCAATAAACAAAGAAATGACTTTGTTTGACTTTGTATAGCAAAATTCACTGTAAAGCTTTAATCTGTCACTAAAACTTGTTTTGTAGTTTGAATATGTGAGCCTGCATGTGAAACCAGCCAAAGTATAATTTTGTGGGGGATTTACTTTTTTATATATAAAATAATTCTGCACAATGTAAGGAACATATTGTAAGGATATAACATAAATATCCTTAATATTGCGTAAGATCATGTCAAATATATAGGAAAACATTTTTTTAAACTATTATATTTTTAGTAAAACATAGTTAACCAAACTAGTTTCATTAATTTTTTTGCTAATACAAAATAAATGCAAATAGATGTTTCAGTCTGTGTGTGTGTGTGTGTGTGTGTGTGTGTGTGTGTGTGTGTGTGTGTGTGTGTGTGTGTGTGTGTGTGTGTGTGTGTGTGTGTGTGTGTGTGTGTGTGTGTGTGTGTGTGTGTGTGTGTGTGTGTGTGTGTGTGTGTGTGTGTGTGTGTGTATATATATATACACAAAACATAACATATGTATTTTTTATCTCTCTTTTGCAAACAGTCAAAATAATCTAAATATTATCGGTCATATTTTACTCTCAAACCTATATGACTTTCTTCTGAAAAATTATGTATTTGGAAGAATGTTGGTAACTGTATTTTGGTTTTGTGTCCATACAATAAAGGTGCATAGGTAACACTGTTGAGTTAAAAAAAAATCTTTAAAAGAATCAACCTGCAGTAGAAGGTCATACAGGTGTAAAATAATAGTAAATGACACTGGTGAGTAAATGATGACATAATATTCATTTTGGGTCCAATTATTGGTTTAAGTCAGGTTTAAGAAAAATTGAGTTTGTGATAATTGAGATAATTTACATGCTTTATTGTTATTATAATTTTTTATTATATATGTACAGATAGTACATATTATTAACATGCTATATTTTTTTTAACATTCCGTCTCTTATACTCTTATGGCAAATTACACTTGTTTTGTGCACGGATCTATTAAATAAAAAAAAGTTCTAATAGTAATTAATAGTAATAGTTAATTGTAAACTTTTGTCTGACGTTAGATTGTAAACTTAAGATGAAAAGTAGTACAGAAGCTTCTAAGTTCCAACCTTCTCCCTCACTCATTGTTACAATGACCCTAAAAACTGTCCATACATTTGTCCCTGAATACATTTATCACCCATCTCCAATCATCTGTGGCTCTCAGTGAAGCCGTGAACCCAGCATGTAATCGATAGACAGATACACACTCTTCATATGTTATGGTGTGAGGACAATATCTGTGCACTTCCCGTGCCATTTCACAGTTCAGCCTTCCAATTAACCTGCCCATGTTACCACGCCAATCATAGGGGGGTGGCTTTATCGACAAACAGCGTACAAAGAATAATGCTGTTAGGACGATGTAGCTCACTGCAGGGGAGCTCCTCTCCGGCTGGCGACAAGGAAGTTTGCTCCAGTCATTTATCAAGTCCTGGCTGGCCACCGAAGGGCCGCCCTGTCCCTGCGGTCTGCTTGCCACTCCTGGGGGGCCAGCGTGCAATATGTGCACTTCAGCAGTGAAGAGAAAGTGCTGATATGCCCAGCGCTGCTAAGTTTGATGGATCTGTTGTTGTCATTTGTTCGCGTGCCGTCCCCCCCTCCACAAAACAAAAGGAATCATTAACTCTTTTGTGCCGCTCTGGAGTTTTATAGGTTCCAGATAATGCAGAAGGAGATGGGCTACAGATGGGGTCGGCTGACGGGGAGGTGGTGAGGGGGGATTTCGTTCGAAGGCAGGCCGCACTAAGACTCCGCTCTCAACATGCATGGATGGGTCTACACAGAGAGCTGATTACAGGATGATTTAGTGACTGCTGATATTGCCTCTCTCTTCCTCTCTCACACACACAAAAAACACACACATATGTATTTCTCTTAACGCTTACATGTTATATCTCTTAAATCTCCGTGATTCTTATCTGGTAAGTCAGAGACATTCTGATTCTGCTCCGACAGGAAAAAAACTGATGAATAATAAACCTAAAATAAATCGTATACCTACAAAAATGATTTTGAGTGACAGTGAACAGGATTGTGCTTTTTGCATTGAACTATTTGAGGCTTAGATCAATACTGATTACTAAAAGTTTTAAAAATTAACATCAATACATATAGAATTAACAATAATAAAAAAATGATATACTAATAATAATTATTTTCTATTATTATATATAATTAATTATTTTATTTTTTGATATATTAAATATATAACCTGTTCCCGTAAAGTGATAGCTGACCCAAAATTTTAAATAACAATTTCCCTTCTACTGTATGCACACAAAACTAATGTTGGACAACGGTTGCTAATTACAGCATTCTTCAAACTATCTTCTTTTGTGGTTTATGGAAAACGAAAGTCATTCAAGATTAAAATGACAAGAGGGTGGATAAACTATTAAAGAATATTCAACTTTAAGTTTGCATCCTCAAACAAAACCCTTTGGAACCCTCGATCTTAAGCACGTACACTTAAGTATAGTTATCGCATATAATCTATAAATACAGCCATCTTTAATAGAGATGTATTTGCTTATAGGATTATGAATAGTAATTCTCCATTATGTTGAGCTATAGAACAGTATTTACAGCTTTCCAATGTTGACCTATCACACTGAGCTAAAAACAAATGAAGCCTTTGACACTGTGATGGCTGAATGTATTCATTCTGTAAATCCTGGCATGAAGTCTAGTGGACTGCTGGGTTCTCTATTGCCATCTAATTGTGAGCACGCCTCCTTTTCTGCAGTAAACATAAGTGTAATTCTCCACTCCCTCTAGGAGACGGCAAGAAGATGGGAAGCGCACGGCACCCAGTCTGTGCTGGGCATTCTAAAATCATGCAAAGTAATTCACAGCGGCGTTCGGAATATGCGAGCTCATTAACAGATGTAATGCATTCAAGAGTTAAAACAGAGACTACACCGTATGCAGAGATGCGGCGAAATAAAAACAAAATTACACAAATGAGCCGGGCCTGGCAATGTGAAAAACATACAAAATACATCAATGTAAATTCGGTTTATGCAAATAGAGTAAATAGAGCAAAGCTGAATAATAATCTAGCGAACGGAAAACAACGCTAACTAAATTATTTCAATACAAGAAAATAATTTGCCTGTTGGAATGTGAGGATTAAAAACAAAAGCAGAACAATAATAAAAGCTTTGTCAGAAATGATTCTGCTTTAACCCAAGTGCAATTTCAGACCCTAGACATTCCGCACATCTCGTCGCAATTATTTATTCTTCGCAGAAGTTTTCAAAGCAACTTATCCCGCCTCCAGGAAGGAGATATACCCAAACGATAGATCAATCCATTCATTTTACCACGTCAAGTCGTAACAGCCCGAGACAACATACAAATTGAGATCATAGCAAAGGGCTACTACTGCAGCCAAGTGTGGACTGCCGGGTTCCAGGGGTGATTGAGAGCGTGTTTGAATGCTCAGGGCCAAACTTGAACAGCACTGTTACATTGACAAGGTCAATTCAGTGGAAGAATTCCCTCACCTCCCCCTTCTTCATACAGCTGTGCTCTTCTGCCCGCTTTGGCCAATGGCGACTTCAATATTGATTATTGTTAAGAAAACTGCTACTCAAGGAATACAATCATAAAGATAAATGATATCGAGGAAAGCATTGAGCACAAAGATTTTAAGCGGCACAAAGAACCATTTAAGCAACAATGCTCGGAACTATTGCTGTTGCAAGTATTACTTAACTCATACTTGTTTACAGTACATGCAGAATTCAAGTAAATACATTAACATATGCTAACGTTGTCGTTTGAACAAAAAGGTAGTGTTTTCGGCTTTACTTAACAAAATCTTTAAAAGATTAGAGATATTGTTAAGTTAACTTAATGTAATTGAGTTAATTCAACACGACTGGTTAAGAGAAATGTCAAGTTTGAAGCATGCTTTGCATAAGACTGCAAATATGCAGAACAATTTGGAATCTACGTGATGTTTTACGTTTTTTAGGAAAGATTTGTTTGCATTTAAGACAACAGTTTTGTTTTACTTTTCATTGGTGCTTGGCAGTGACAGGTTGAAGCACACATGATGAGTTACAACCAGTAAGTGTACATTTAATTTGTGTACGACAATCTCTCGATTCCTTTTGTTGAAACAATTAATTGTCGAAACTACTCAACATATTTGTGTTGATACCTGACACTACTTTTTAGGTCAACACAAAAAATCAGTTTGTAAGGGTCGTTTAAAATAGTTCCAATTGTACAAAATTGCTAGATGGCATAGGTGCTTTCTTATCACATTCAATCAGCTAACCCAACACAACTCCGCCGTTGTTTGTGAATTTCCATTTCCAAACCAACCTGCACAATAAAAATCCTCACTCATCCATAAATCTAATCTTTCCTCTCCTTATTGCATTTTAATGAAACAGTGGTGCTTCTAAGCCTTTAATTCTTTTCATTTGTTATGTTTGGACAACTCATTAGCTGTCATTTGTTATCATTAGCCAGGAGTTTTAAGTCCTTCTTGCCTCCGAAAAGTAACACAGATTCACGTGTATTTTATCAATAGCACGGATTCTCTGTTCAATTTGTTCGTGTTAAAATTGGAGTAAATAGAAATAAAAGGCTACATTAAATGCCAAATGCTTGTATGATTTGTTAGTCTAGACAACGACTTTAAAAAGTCTTGACCTTGTAAGACATAAGTTATCACACAGAGGTCATCGTTCTCTGAAAGGACCGTTTTCAGTCCACACCTCCGGTGTTAAGGTAAAGCCGTGTGTCTGATTCATTGTGTCCGACAAGAGATGTGATTGATAGTTTCCTTAATCTATTCACGACGGTAATCGAGCCCCTGTGTGTAACCTTGCATAAAAATGCAAATGAACACAAGAGAAACTGCATAAAATACAGTGAGCCGGCCAACGCAAAGATCCTTGGCTAGAGGGTGTGCATATTTTTTGTACAATGTGAGGCCATCTGAGGGTCTAATGAATTTAAGTGACATATATATTAAAGAACATGTTTTAACTGTGAAGTCATAAACTAAACTTTTTAAGAAATGGTGACCCTTTCCAGGTCTGACCCAGCTGGGTAGTGATCACCGCACAACTACGAGCACAAAGCTGTGCAATGTTCAATGCTACAAGTCATTTACAATTTAGACCGACAACTTATTAAAAGCAGTAATTTTTTGTAAACAAATCAGTTTACTGACAAACGCTCTCATTAGTATTTTGATCCCTTTTGGATTTTAAAATTGTTCATTATCCTATGTAAAAGTATTTACGTATTTAGCATACTCCTAAAAGTTTCTATGATTGAGCGTGTCTGGATTGCTGAGGCATTTCGCTCATTAGGAATTTTTTCCCTTAACTGCATAAATAAAGTTGATTAATTAGCAAGTCAAAATTACAGAGGATGATCAATGTAGAATACATCACTGTCATGGGAGTCACTGAATGTTTCATTTACAACCCAAGCACTCTAATTACTGTGCTAGTTAGTTTAAAGCATTTCTAGCAAGTCTGAAAAGCGTCTAGGACGCCGCTCAGCTTTGGCCTGTACGTTACGTCTTCTGTCTACTAAATATCCAGCACTTCGTCAGGGCCCTGCATTCATTGACCATACACTATTGCACAATGTCTTCTATACCATACTGGTATATGAGTGCATTGAGTCAACATAAGCATGGCTGTTCTTAACATTTCTGCATAACAAATAAATTGCTCCAAAAGCAGATAAATCCATTTTTACAGTGTTCTAAAAATGACATTTAAACCTGGACCCAGATATAATGTTAATGTTTGAATTATCCTCTTAAAGTTGTCTGTTGGCTCAGTCTCAACAAGTTAAACATCTTTCCAAAACGCAACAAATCCAACATGACTTAAGGGACTAAATTAGTATATAATATCACAGAAATGCAAATGTCCATTCTGTCATTTTTATCAGCAGGTTTGGTCTCACTGGTTCATCCGGGCCATCGCAAGTGTCAATGACAAACACAAACACTTCAAAGCATTGCCATGTTGGATTGTATCGTACAAGTTAAGATTGGTCGATAGGACACAAGGCATGTAGGCTAAAAACAGGTTCGGATTCGTAGCGTTTTAAATCTTGCAGATTTTAAACAAGAAAATGTAGTGATTTGGCATGAAAGGTTCACTGCACAACAAAATGGCACGACAAACTCATTTACATTTACATTTAGTCATTTAGCAGACGCTTTTATCCAAAGCGACTTACAATAGTTGAGGAGACAATGAAGCGGTAAATAGCCGATACAACAATAGGTGAACAAGTGTTACAACAACGCTACCAAGTTACTCAGAGAGCGAAGTTACAAAAAGTATATATATACATATTTTTTTTTTATATTTTTTTTTTTTTTTGATAGAGTGAGTAGGTTAGAAAAGTAGTGAGCTAGTGAGTTAGATGTAGCCGGAAAAAAAACTCATATTTTTTCAATTTGGCACATCTCGTTGTATATAAAAAAGCTCTTTAAATATGGTTAGACAAGTTCATAACTAAAATACTTTACCTATTAAAACACTTTTGTCTACGAGTTCCATGCTGATTGTGATATCTGTGGGGTAGAGAAGGAAGATATTATTCATTTCTTTTCAATTGCATTTACAGCCAAATGTTTTTGTTTGTGACTTTATTTTTGTATTTATTTTTAATCTTTATTGGTGAACACCATACATAAACAAAAACACAGATACAAATCACATAGTCATTACTTTTAAAAGAAAGTATAGCCTAATGTACTGTTATGTGGAAGCCACAGATGCATCTTGTGTCTTTTATTAATATATATATTTATTATTATTTTTCAGAGAATGTTATGTATTTTGCTAATCATGATTGTCTATTATCTATTATATCATTTTATATTTATTTCTGGAAATGCTTGTACACATGCATATATATCAGATTTGTCTTTCTCTTTACCATGGCTTTATATGCCATCTGGGCTCCATTAAGAGCTCGTGTGGGAACAGTAATAAAAGACAGTAATCACTCATAAGCAATTTACTTTCTGAATGTTTGCACTTGCAGGAAACAATATGTCGGGAAGTTTAGAAACTAATGAGTGAGATACTGAGACACGTCGCTCCCAGGAGACTTCTTAACCAATGATCACAACACTACACTTACGTCATCTACTCACTTCATGTGAGCGTGCACAAACTACAAGTTTGACATGACGTTGTCTACTTCCGCCTGTGTGATGACGTGTTCACGAGTTACGCATCATACATCATAAAAAATAAATATTATTGTTATTATGTGTTTTTACTTTTATATGTGAACCTGTTGCTTAGGTCTTATTTCAGTCTATAAGGGTATGTGACCTCTAGATTAAATGTAAAATTAAAAAATTAAAAAAAATACATTTAAATTTAAGATATATGTTAACCTGTTGCTTAGGTCTTATTTCAGTCTATAAGGGTATGTGACCTCTAGATTAAATGTAAAATAAAAAAATAAAAAAAATAAAAAAATACATTAAAATTTAAGATATATGTGAACCTGTTGCTTAGGATTTAAGTATCTAAGGGCTCGTGACCCCCAAATAAAATGTACAATTTAAAATTTTTTAATTAAAAATATTAACATTTTTTAGTTTGTATTAAAGACATTTTAAAATTTAAAATGTAATTTGATGCATTGCCAAATCTAAAATACAGGTAAAAATTAATTAATTGAAATACAAATACAGCATTCCTTCACATTAATATATTTTGTTTTAGGGTAATTCATGTGACTCATTTTATTTATTTATTTATATTATTATTGTAAGTTCTGGAAAATGGGTCAAAGCAAAAAGTTTGGAATGAAAACCTTAAAGATGTTAACTGATATCAATGTTATCCAATAACATTTTTACCTAAAAAAGTGTGTGTGTGTGTGTGTGTGTGTGTGTGTGTGTGTGTGTGTGTGTGTGTGTGTGTGTGTGTGTCTGTCTGTCTGTCTGTCTGTCTGTCTGTCTGTCTGTCTGTCTGTCTGTCTGTGTGTGTGTGTGTCTGTCTGTGTGTCTGTCTGTGTGTCTGTGTGTGTGTGTGTGTGTGTGTGTGTGTGTGTGTGTGTGTGTGTGTGTGTGTGTGTGTGTGTGTGTGTGTGTGTGTGTGTGTGTGTGTGTGTGTGTGTCTGTCTGTCTGTCTGTCTGTCTTCCTGTGTGTGTGTGTGTGTGTGTGTGTGTGTGTGTGTGTGTGTGTGTGTGTGTGTGTGTGTGTGTGTGTGTGTGTGTGTGTGTGTGTGTGTGTGTGTGTGTGTGTGGAATAAAGATGTAAGTGTGTGCGCGCTTGTGTGTGTGTTGTGGTGCTGTCATTGGTTTGTGGTGGAGGTAAAGTGGTCTGTGGCAGCTCACTGTGACCAGTTCCTAGTGGTCAGTGGTCCAAATCCAAAAGACTAGATTGAATTTATTGCTACTGGGCTAAAGGTAACAAATACATGCAATATAAAAAGGGAGATGGTGCTATTATTCCTAGATGGATTTTGAGCCCATCTCAAAAAGGCAATCAGATGGAATAGATTGATACTGTGAGCAATATCATTATATCATCATATTTTAAATGGACATCGGCGCTATAGTGGAATACGACTGGTTGCACTTTAATTCTGTGGAATAAAAGTAGTCTGATGTAAAGACTTAAGGGCTACGAGCAATTTATTCGACCCATGTATTACATTTAACTTGGGATGACGCCTGATCCGTCAGCGGTCTTTATTACCGCCAGAGGTTTTGAGAGGATTTGGACATGCACGCTGATTTCTATCTATGCTTAAATCCACTTCACCTAGTTGATGGTCAGTGTGTGCATGCAAAAATATCTTCATCAGCCGAGGCGGTCGATGGGGATGTTGGGATGCCACGGAGGGCAGAGGAAAGGTTACAGGAGGTCATGTAGAACGACTTTTTGTGACAGCGGCCTCAGATCTCCCTTCTCTCTAGACACGGCCACGCTAAACAATAGCCAGCTAGGAAATGAAACACAAACAAAGTCCCCGTGACAACTCCGGTGTCACCACAGCAGATCCTCTCATCACCACGGATACAGAAACATCAAAGGAGCTGCAGTGCGGTGAAAGAAGATGACCTCACACTCAGACATAAGCAAAGGCTTGTTATACGGTTACAATGGACCACAGGGGCACAATGAATTTTAACATGTTGAATGTGAAAGATGGTTTGAAAAGCTACAATTAATAAAGCAAATACGTCAAGGCACAAGGCAGCTCACATCTTTTGGTCCGGGAACATGCTCATAAAAAAAGAATTAAAATAAATAATTGCATTTTTTTATATTTATAGGTGTTAATAGATTTATAATGTTCATTTGTCTATGGCCTCGAGGCATGAATCACTGACATTTCAAATAACTGTTGTTCCAGCAGTAATCTCCAAGGGAAAATGGTGCAAAAGCAGAAAGAAGATTTAAGTAAATGACTGTGTCAGCCTCTATTTATTTGTGACATGACTGCCAGAGGCAGAGCCCGGGGGTAACCATTAGGACTTGGACCATAAAGGAGTCAAATGCAGAGCTATTGCTGAAAAGTTAGTATGTAATGCAGCAACTTATCAGCAAAGTGTTCCCTGTGGAGAAATCGAGAGCACGATAGAGGCATTATGGGAAATGAATGCCAGGCACTTGCACCTTAGGCCAAATGCATCCACTCCATTAGAGTTATTATCCAAAGCCAACAGGATCGTATAGAGATGGTCGGTCAGTGTCACCGTGTATAACAAATAATCCTCATCTTATTATGCTATGGATTATAATTCATTTGAAATCTGCATAAAATAATGAGGCCAACGCCATTCATACCCCGAGCTCACGCCGGCCCTCGAACACAATATATTGGCACAGTTTAATTAAAACAACGTCTCACTTGCGATAATTACATTTATTTACAAGTACATGCATACCACACCATTTCATTCTTTAATTCCATATATTTATACATATTAAAATGTTGTGGATTTTACCAAGACACCATGGGGAGATGTAAGTGAAGATGAAATGCAAGGCTGAATTAATTAAATGACACTAATGCGACATGGAATAGAGGATGTGGGGTCGAAACAGTTTGTAAGGTCTGCTAGACAACTGGCGCAAGTCCCCGCGGGGAGGAGATTATGATGGGTTCCGTGTCAGTCAAACAGGGGGAACACAATAACTTCTCTAAACAGAGAAGAATGCAGCCTGAGGCACAGCACAGCCTCTGCCACGGCCCTTTTCCTAAGAGGGGACCGCAGCAACCCTGGCCCTCACAAAGAATGCCTGTAATGGGCAGGTTGGCCGGGGGTGATGCCGGGCCCGGGTTTTGCTCTGCAGCAGGCCTGCTGCTATTGTCGGCGAGCCTCAAAGATGCAGGGGGAGGCCGGGGGATTCGGAGGGGGGAACCCGGGGGAAGGGAGATGTTTTGAGAGCCTTGTGAAAGCCTTGTGCCATTGTCCGGGCATTACAATTGCACTTTTTTTAATCCTTTGTGCTCTCCTGTTGACTCTGGATATTAAGTAAGCGGTCGGACATGGAAAGGATATGACTCCCTCTTCTGTCCTTTCCCTCTGAGGCCAAGAGAGGATGAAGGCCACGGGTTTACTCACTGCCGATAGAGTGAGGGCGCAAAAAGGCGTTAGAAGAGATTATGCTAAAAAAGACCGGGCGAAAGGGGTGGGACGCAGACTTGAACAAAGACCAAAGAGGGTAAGCATATAAATGAGAAAGAGAGAGAGATACAAGCGAAAGAAGAGAAAGAAAAAGACGAGACTTTTTGCATCACGGCAGACACTTTTTCTGGTTCCTCAAACAGATGCTGGGGCAGATGGTAGCGAATTAACAGAAAATGAGCGAAGAAGAAATGAGAAAGCTCATGACTGGTCCAGGGAGGCAAAACATTAAAAAATAAAGATTAAAGTGTGTGAGTTTTTGCGTGCGTGCGCTTCGGAGATAAAGAGAGCGAGTCAGTGAATACAGTCGGTGATTGTGCCCATATTTGCGTGCGCGTGCGAGGGCGAAGCGGGAGGTGGGCTTGTCCTGTTAAAACAGTAGCTCAGCTGGGGAAGAAAAGAGAATGGGTGGAGGAGCAGTGCTCAGAGCTACAGTGTGCAATAATAATCAGAGGCATGAAATTACAAGGGTGATATTTGTGGGACCCCAGGGTGTGGTGTGCTGACTCTCCTGGAGCTCACCTGGGTCCCCCATAACATAGCCCATTCTGGCCCACTATCATTAATAACCCTTGGAGCAATATGTCCACACCACATATTTACATCGGAAGCCAGATTGCTGCAAGGTTAAGGAACATTTTTCTGCGGCGCATGGTGTTCACAGAGCTCAGATGAGTGTTGCATTAACAGTGTTGATCTCAGGGAAATCACATGGTGATAAAGAATCCTTTAAATACAGTTCTTTGCACTTTGGATAAAAGGGTCTGCTTGTGTCACAGGTGAACAGAATTCCCAAAACATTTGTGTCGGCCAACATCGCCAAACCCTCTATACATTCAGAAGCTTGTATGACAGTAGGAGGTATGTGTTATTTATTTTTTAATCAACATTTATATGGCATGGACCAATAGAACCAGCAGTGAAGCATAAAAATCAATCATCAACTAGCTCAATTAAAACTTTTATGGCAGAGGGAAAATCCCAACAACTCTTTCTGGTATGTTTTATCTCTACAGGAGGAAAAGACAGAAAAAACGTCACAAATGTATAACAATTGTAGTATTACTTAACAATAAGTGACGTTTGATTTGATTTTGGCAATGAGCAGTTAACTCCACTATATTCAAACCTGTATGACGTTCCTCTGCAGAAAAGAAAATATAATTTGAAGAATGTTGGAACATGAAAGATAGCAGTACTCATTAACTTGCATTGTTTTTCTATTTATATAATGACGTGAATGGTAACTGTCGTTGTTCAGTTATTAAAATTCTTCAAAATATCTTTTTTCACCAGAAACAGGTTTTAAATATGGAAAAAGTCACAGAATCTTTTTTGAGTTAATTATTATTTTAACAAAACTCCCAGAACAGTTATTTATATTGATTGGCCAAATACTTACATTAAAAAATCTGAATTTGTGAAATGTTGAAATTAATATGAAAGCAGATCTAAGAAATATAGTATATTATGTAAAGACAGTTTTATCATAAAGTGTTATCAAAATTGTTAGAAATGAAAAAAATAAATAAAAACTTTTACACCCTTACAAGAGCTGTGTTAAAATTACACATTTTGTTTTTGATTAAGAACAACAGAGGTTGTGATTTTTTGGGACATGTTTTGTGTTACCCTCGATACAACTTTCTAAATCAACATAATGTGTTGAATGTTACACATGAGGTGTTAGAAAAATAGTGTTTCATGTTAGAAATTCATCCAAACAAACCCCCAAAAAAGGTTGAAATAATGCATGGGTGAACATAAAAGGCACTAAAGACATCCAGAAGAAAATGACCTTCAGTCAGTGGCTCCTTTCTCAGGTGGGGCCTCTAAAGACATCTTTCCATCTCCCTGGTGAAAGTAAAAGAAAGATGTGTTGTCAGAGTAAAACTGATAATAACAGGCACATATTTTCACCCCTAAAAGGCTTAATGACAGAAGGAGAGAGTCACCGTCGACTGACAAAGTGCTGACTGGACATAATCAGCAATTGGCCACATACACCTTCCGTTCTGGCACACAGTCTGCTATAGACTGTTGGAGGGACATGCCACGATGCTCCCGCTGTTACACATTCAACAGGCTCAGTGCTATTGTAAAGAACAAAAAAGCGATGAATTGAATCTTATAAATGAGATGAATTTTAAATTAGCATGTTGGATAACAGTGAAGGCCCTTATTTATTTATGTTATGTATGTATGCATTCTGCCGCTGGGCTACTTGGAGATGTTCCTCTATAGTGGAGTTAAATGTTTTATAGGGGCGTGAGATTTTATAGCTAAATGCAGATGAGGTGCATTGCGATATAGCCACGATTTCCATTAAAATATACTAAAACCATCCCATTCCGGGCACCTAGACAATGGCTCCCTCCAGTTTGGAAATACAAGTAGGCTCATTGGAGACCTGCAGATTAAGTGCATATTATAGCAAGCATCTTATCAGGCCCATAATGCATTCCTGGAGGCCGGCGATTTTCCCGGGATTAATGCCAGTCGGGCACTTTCTCTCTGAATGCGCTGTCATCTCGGGGATCTGAATGACTGCCACCCTTCCTCGTGATCACTTCATGAGCTCATTCCCCTCTGACTGTCACCACCCCCATTCTGCTGATGGAGGCATCTTTCATATAGACACAGCATGGCACACCAAGGGGAGAGATGCTAAATGAAGGGCAACAGGCTGCGGGCGGAGGCGAGCGTGACCCCGTCGGGCTTTGGGTCCACGTGTACGTATCCAGGTGAGGCTGAGGAACAGATATCGTTCTGTTGACATTTACAAAACATTTAGTTACCTGTGAGCTAGGATATTAAAGAGAATCAAAGGGGGTGCATGGAATTCAAGGAGGATGATATCTGTAAAGGGCACTATATGTATCCACGGCCCCATTAAAATAGGCAATAATGGGATGCTGGATAGAGTTATAGCACGGATAGCAGAGGCTAGCCGAGTGGGAAGAGCGCACTTTGTCTTTAGACATGAAAACAACAGCAGCCGTGTTACAATTCCATCAGGGGCCACGGCGAAATTGCTGTTTTTACATTTCTGTATCATTTTTGCCCATAAGGAATATGGATAACAAATAAAATATTCCGGCCTATTGTCTGATTTATTTCTTGTATTATCCACAAATATCAGGCAGGCAGTTTAAAGGATAGCCCGCCTCATTCAGGACCCTCTCGCTGGGGGCATGACAACCTATCAACTCTGCTTGCATAAACAGGTCAGGATTGTCTTAACATTCCAATATGTTCTACTTTAAGCTTTCAGCATGCAGAATCTCTAAGTAGAGACCGAGAGGGAAAAAAGGAGAAAAAATATCCTTGGGGGAACCATGGAGGCTGCTATCTCTCAGATGACAAATGTATGCCGAATGTCCTGAAATTGCCAAGCAAAATGGTATTAATTTTCAAATAACAAGGGACCGGGAACTTTTCAGGTTTTCTGGCGTTGTCTAGTTAAGAGACTGCGCTTCTGGCCCTCGCACACTTTCTATTATTTGTTTAGGAGGCAGCAGGGATTGGTTCGGCTTGAAAGAGGGTTGTCTCGTGTCTGTGTTGATGACACAGTGGGGCCCATGAGCTCCAAGTAATTGACCATTAATGAACTACAAAAGAGTGCCCACTGAGGAATATCCACGAGGGCTCATGGGATATCATAATAGAGGCAATAAAGAGGTGTGGCTTCAATCCATTAACATTACTCCCAGGACTACAATGGGATTTTAAATAGCCAATCAATAAAAGACATCATGATGTTATGCTAATCACATGACCTTTGGATTACGGTAATCTGTGGATTTGTGGAAACGCGTAGAAGCTGAAAAAAAAGTTTGATGGCAATGTGACAGAGCTCTTGTTTGATTTTCGTGCTGTGATGTCACAAAAAAAAAAACATATATATATATATATATATATATGTTTTATATATTTTTTTTTTTTTTTTTTTTTTTTTTGCTTTATTTAATATTGAAGACCCATTTAGCTGCAAGTGAGCATCAAAATGTATATGCTATTTAGAATATTACAAAAGCTGTAGTTATGAAAATGAATGCTGCCCCAGTCCGCTTTATCCTTAATTTTCCCGCTAGATTATAAGACACCATGAAACGGATATCATTACATATAACACCGCTTCCATACAAATACCAAGTAACGTCCTTGAAGGCTAAATAAAAAATGGTTCATCACTGGAGAACAAATGGCAAGAGAAATTTATGGCCGCCGATGTCCCTCATCATTACCGCAAAGTACTCAGTAAAATTTCATCGTAACTTTCAGGGAAATAAATAAATTTGGCCCTCTGACCTTGAGGAAAAATGCCAGAGAGGCGATGATGGCCCCTCTCTCTTTCCATCACCATCTCTCATTCGCACAGTGTTTCCAAACATACAGGCAGGCTAAAGATATTCCACCTTGATTCGCTCTACACGCGGCCCCTAGAGAGACACGGTCCCTGTGCCGAGGCGCCCTGTGCCGCCCAATCTTGGGCTCTGGCAGAGGAAAGGAAATGACAGCACAGGAATATGCAGTGAGCCTCACTTTAAATCAAGATAAAAGACAGAAATGGAAAATAATGGGACGAACAAACCCCTGGACGCTTCAGTCCCCTAATGGAAACACATGGCTGAAGCCTGAGGTGTTGTCAGCAGCCCGCGCCACGACATTCCTTTTTGATAATCTGGCCTGCCATAAAATTAGAATAGCAAATACCTCCTGACAAAGATGCATGTTCCCCCTCTATTGTGCCATCATAAAAAACTCCGCTGGTGACTCTGAACGCCACAAACTTCAATTTAAATTTACAGCGGCGCGAAAGAAGAAGTGATATGCACTCAAAAATTTTAATAACCTATTAAGTTACGACTTCAATTTCATTTTATGAATATTTTCCTTGGGGAGCCCAGCTATCACCAGAGAAAGATAGAAATTTAAAAAAGATAAATAGTGCCATTAATCTACAACATTTCTCTTCCATTATCCTTGAGATGAGGAGTTATTTTTGCTCAGATCCTCACGTAATTAGCTCCTTACACTTGATTCACAAGCCAGAAAATGACCATGTTCAGAAAATTAAAAATTTGTCATTAAGTGGAATTTAACATAATACCATTTATCTTTATATATTCCCCGGCTGACAAGCGTCTGCGAGGGAAGTTGATCAGGCTTCAGTGGAAAAGGCTTCAATGAAACAAAAGCAAAGCCTGCGTTCAAACGCACAACACAGGAATCAAAATAGCCGCTTATATTATGGACACTATTATACAAACATAAAGCGGATGCCTTTTAAAAAACGTTTAAAAAGGAAATCAGCAAAAAATGCATACACATAAATAAAAGAACAATTCCTAAATAGGAACTAAATTTAAACCGGTTACATTTATTCTTATTGTATTTCAGAACTCGGTAGCATTGTTGTAGCACTTGTTCACCTATTGTTGCTTTGGATAAAAGCGTCTGCTAAATGACTAAATGTAAATGTAAATGTAAATGTATTTAATAAAGTGCATTTTCTTTGTTTTAGAATGCCACAGAAACCCAGCCAAAATCTACAAATGAAGTGCCAGTCACCACAAGACTTGTTAGACTTTCAGATGAGATATAATGTTAGTAAGTTTTTAAAATCTAGTTATTGTTTGTCTCTTGGGCATTAAACACAAATTTGGTAAGATCATGACTATGGAGCTCACAGCAGGCTGCCCCATAATATCTAATGGGTCATCAAAGGGAATTGTTGGTGGAGAGCGACCATTTACTCAAATAGTTATGGAAAACCCCATGAGGTGTCACATGACTCATTACCGCCAAGCTCTTTGCTTAGTTATCAGACTCATATGGCTATTAGAAAGGCAGGTTAAAATAGACAGGCATTTGGCACTCTTCTTATTCTATTAAAAAGCTCAAGCTAATGCTGATTGTAATGAACTGCTGTAATGCACATGATCATAACCATAAAATATACTGCCAGCGTAGCTATAAATACAAAGACCTTATTATCTGCAAGTAAATTGGCGCCTCTATATTCTTTGCGATTATGATTTATGACTGCCAAGCCAAATCGTGGCAACGTAGATTACGACGTAAATACGGGGGAGAGAGAAAATCACGCTCCGATGGAAAAATTGGGAAATGGTTTGATGGTCTCCGATTGACCTGCGTGTTTATCTGAGGGAATAACGAGCCTTGACTGGTGCTCAGTGAGGGTCCTGAGAGCTCATTCTAAATACAAATCACAAGCAAGAATTCTCCTGTAGTTCAGGACTGTTTTATCAACGTACAAGATTAACCGGGTAAGAGCTCCAAACTAAAGCATGAGCATCTACATCCCAAAATAGTGATGCGGATCTAAAGGTAATAAACTCATTTCATTTCAATACGTGTGACTAAGCTGGCAATCTATCACTATAGGGAGTTTACATTGACTTGATGTTGAACTGAGCCATTGACCCCAATCAGTCCACGTGGCAAATATTCAGAATTATAGTTGGGTGTTGACTCATTTATATGACTCCTTCGCAACTGATGGAAATATATTCTGGATACGCATGAGGTCTAACTTCACCATAGTGCGTTGCCCTACCAAATTTAGTGTGGGTGTACCGGGTGAAGATTGGAGAGGCTAGGCCCTCAGTCATAATCCAAGAGCAATTTTCACATGTTGTTTCTCAGAATGTGAAACAAAGTCTATTGAGTCCACAAATCGCTGCCCACTCATGAAACCAATGTGGAGTTTATTTTGTAATGCGGCATTGGACGGATCTCTAAGCGGCTCGATTTATCATATGTACAAATGGATTGACATGGTAATTTCGTGAGAATGGTTTTAGCTACACACTATTTAGTCATCCCGTAAAAACCATGGGTTTATTGCATGCCTGTACATTGAACATCATGCCTTCTTCGTGAGACATCCCCCCCAGCTTATACACCTGCCCTTACAAGCCTGCCGCCTGTGGCCTGAGTGCTCAGACAGGCTGAAGAGATGAATGGAACATCCACCATTTGGTCCTCATTACATTTGGCCACAGAAAATGGATTTTGATTTTTGTCACAGCTGCTGACCTCCTTCGGCCCCTTTCTGGAAGACTTGAGGAAACCTGGGTCATGGCAGGAGACGCAAGTCAGACACAAACATGTTCTAAATCAAATGTTGAAATGACATTCAATGTTATCAACAAACCACAAAGTCAGTTATTAGTACTTTAATCCTATTTACTTTCCCTTTTTTTTTCCTATTTTATTTCAATACAAATATATTTGTATCATTTGTCATATTCTTTTCTTCCTCCCACACACAAAACAACAGTGCACTGCTTACATGCTACTCACATCGATTCGGCTCCCCGGGGCCCAAACCAATTTCTCTTGTTTTCAAGCCGTCTCCTGCCTGAACCTGCAACAGCCATCAGACCCATTAATCCTTCCACCCAAGATGACTATGACTGATTTGGCCGCCAAACAATCAATTTGTATCTCTCTCACTCTTTCACTCATGCCTTCTCTTTTGTGGATGTAAAGAATATCATGAAAAAGTGACAACGGTAACGGTTTCCCTACAGCGATGTAATAGAGCAATAAGACAATCAGCATTTGACCTTGGAAGATAACTAATTCATCTGCCCATCTGTCTTAATTATTTCACTTTTCAGACCGGAGTGAAAGAGAAACTCCGTAAGTCATTCAAACCTCTGCGGCCGACACATCTCTTCACTTGATTTTGCTGTTTTTGTATTTTGCCGGATGAAATAGACAGCAGGTACATGTAAGCATTGAAGATGCGGAGAACATCAGGAAAAGAACAACAACAGATGACTGAGAAGGATTTTGAGAATACTGTAAACACACAACGTCGCTTCACAATAGAAACGGTTCGTTCTTTTCTAACGCTGTTGTGTTTGACTTAAAGGCTCAATGGCAAGCAGATTATCATGCTCATCTTGTGAAGAGGAACATGAGGCCAGAACCCCCCTCTGAATGGTGAGGAGCAGAAGGTAGGGTCGGCCATGTCTGGGAAAAGCTGCGGAGGAACATTTGTCAGGAGACAGTGACAAAAAGAGGGTGGAGGGTGGGGAGGCAGAGCTCCACACCATTCAAAGACAATTTGTAAGCACGGCTGTTGAAGTCAGGCCAGAGACTGGAGAACAGCTGGAGCCCCACCATGATTGATAAACGTGGGCCCCAAGAACTTCATTTCGATGTGAATGAAGACAAAAGCCCGACAATGTTCAGCGAGTGTGTAATGTTAGCGTCATTAAGTGTCAGCTCTGGACCTGCCCTGGCTTTCAGATGGGCGACTGAGAGATGCCATGAGGGAGGTCAAGACCCATGCTAATTATCATTTTAGAATGAACCTCTCTTTCTTGTAGCTCTGCAGTTATTGATTTACCTCCGGGGATCATTAATGTCAAATTGTTGTGCATTACAAAGATTTTAAAATGCACACATTTAGAGATTATGCAATGGAAAATTTTAATATATTTTACCTTCATTTGGACAGCATAAAAGTATTCAAAAAGCATGTCTTAAATTTATCTACACATTTTTTTCATGTTGTATTTACACATGGATCTAAAGTTCACTAGTGCCTGTGCACACGATTTTAAAGATATTCTTAGAATTATTCATTCTTGTGTTTCCATGAAATTTAAGAATTATTCAATTGAATGATCAAAATATCAAAATGTTATGATTTAAGTATTTTGAATTACACCTTTGACACAGTAAATACACCAATGAGGAACTCTATAATTTACTATTATTTAATTATTTATGTCACTCTTATCTTATTTACTAAACCTAATCTTGTTACATTCAGAAATATAAACACATTTTTCAAATTAATGTCAACAAACTTGCATGATGGCATGCTAACAATTTGTTTTATTTAAAATGATATTATTTGTAGCTGTACAATATGGTCTTAAGATTGATATACTATAATAACATTTGCCACACAATAAGCTTTCAGTAAGGAATTTTTACATGAATTGCAGTAATTCCAATGTCTGTTAAATTTAAATAAAAACAAACCTTAGGACAAGGGTAATTCAATTCTATTGTCGAAACTGAGACAATGCACTAGTTTAATAAATAAAGCTTATCTCATCATAAAATGTTTTATATATTTATATAGTAAGATAATACAACAATAGTGTCATTTGTTTTTATTCCAGTATTTAAGACATTAAATCCAGTATTTTACGTCAATTTTTTTTGTTATTTGACTTTCAACATAAAATGTTTATTTGGCATTTGTGAGATCCACACAAATAATCACATTTATTTGCTTTACTAGATATATTTTATATGTGCATAACCTTGTAAATAGTGCATTTAGGTTGCAAATTATATTTATTGGATGTTATATAATTGTAAAAGGTTTGGGAAAAATTGACATATATGATTTCCATTTGTTGTACAGCCTCTTTGTAAATCAAATTAATTATAATAAATAAATAAAGCACAATTTAAGATTTTTAAGCCGGGAAATGGGTTAAATGATGTATTTCATTACCATCATTATCATCAGTGTACAGCTCCATAAAGTATGTTTGTTGTCTGAGAGATTCATTGATTTAAACATATAGAGATACAAAGAGTCTAACAACACATTGACATAGCAGTTTCCGGGTCAAAGCTTTTTTCTTGTGTTAAAACCAAAGAAGAATTTTGAATTAATTTCCTTATTATGTAAGCTCAGGACAAAGTTAAATGTTTTCTTTTTTTATTTAATTTCGAGACAATTATAAGTTTAGGCATTGAATTAATACCACTTAAAGCTAGATTCTTAACATACACATTTCACCTTCAAAAGGTAATTTACATTTATATACATTCAATAAAAAATACATCTGTATACTCTTCTCCATTCTTCCATTCTTACCGGCCTTAATATGATGCAATTTATCTGACATTTGTTCAGCAGCATATATTTGATTTATGGCAACCTACTTTATTAGTAGTTTCCTTTACTATTTAAAAAAAACATTCGAAGCCCACAAAAACCCAATATGATATTTGGCAAACACACAGATGCTTTATCCCACTAAGTCAGAGAGCAGAACAAAGCAGATACATCTATTCCTGACCTATTAAATGGCTGAGTAATCTTATGGACTTGCAAAGCAAATTGAAAAGTTTTTCTGTCACTGTGTAAAATATATAAATGAGTCTGAAGTTCATAAGAATTGTGTATTGTTTGGTTTTAATCCCAAAACTCAATTGAACACATTTTTATGGCGACAAAGCGGGTCCCTGGGTCATCCATTCAGCGCTACTAGGCCAAATTTCAGCTGCCATGGCTCACAATGAATGAGTGAATATTGATGAACATGAAAGATCTAGTGGGGCAATCTTTTCGTCTCTTTTGGCGGGGCGAGGGAGGAGAGAAGCGTCTCGCGGTCTCAGGGGAGGAGTGCACCTCTCTCAATATTCAGAATATTCCGGTTGAAGTTCAGAGAGAGATATCAATCTCACTTTGAAGCGCCAGGCCTTCATTTGTTTGTGAGAGATGTGAGGTGTTCTCCAGATGACTGTGCCAATTCTTCAAAAGCCACTTACAGTAGAGACACTCACTGTAGCGTTTGCTTTTGTTGCCAGGGCTCGGATGACTCTCAAACCCAATAGTGAAGCCTTGATTGAACCAGTGCACCCAATTCACCTGAGCGTTAAGGGGAATGCACAACTTTTGGAATGACAGAGTGATGTTGAATACAAAGAAATAGCGAGCTGATAATAAAACAAAAAGGAGGTGCAGCGTGGGAAATATTAATCAGGTGAGAAGTCTAATAATTAAAGGGATTGTTCACCCAAAAATAAATTCTGTCATCATTTCCTCACCTTTGAGTTGTTCCTACAATTTCCTCTTCTGATGAACACAGAGAACGGTATTGGGGAGAATGCTTATGACCAAAAAGGTCTTGGACCCCATTGACTTCCATAGAAGGAAATGTTTAATCATAATTGGCTTTGTCCTGTTGAACACATAATAAGATATTTTTAAATAAAAGGACAGCTAAAAAAATGTCATTTTTCATATTATGTAGTCAATGGGATACAAGAACTGTTCTTCCAAATATCTTCCTCTGTGTTAAACCAAACTAAGAAGTGAATACAGGTTTGAAAATATGAGAGAGAGTGTAATTCAAGGAGGATTTTTTGAATGAACAATCCCTTTAATCCAATTGTTTATTTCAGTTAAGGGAAAATTGTAATAACTGTCCACTCTTATTTTTACGAGTGCAGTAAATAAACAAGTAATGATTTGCTCTTTGCACACTGTATAAAATGATGACCTGTACATTTAAAAACTTACCTTTGTTGATATTAACAACCTTTTTACAGCCTAACTATGGTCAATTTAATACTGGATGATAGGTTGCCTTTGATATTAAGGTAACTTAATTTTTTATTTTTTTAAATAAAAGCATTTCAATGTGTTAAAATGAAAGTTTATCTAAAATATACTCACCCATGAATATGTAATTCCAAATCTTTAGAAATTTCTGCGGAACACAAGACAAATACATTTTGAGGGACGATGATTACCAAACAGCATTGAACTTCCAAAAATTCCATTTAGTATACTACATAACATTTTCAGGGCCGGATTTTCCCAAATTGAATACAAATACTTAATGCAAATGTGTATCATAAAACCAGAAAAAGTAAATAATTAGGCTCAAAACCATTTTGAGAGCAATATGCATTAAGCGATTTTTAAAACTCTTGTAGACATCCAAAGCACTGTCATGACTTCACAAACATAATGATCCTACAGTACATGAACAAACCATAAATGAGATAAATCTTCCGTTGCTCACTCCAGTAGGCCTTTATACTCATTCGCCTCTCACTTTTCCTCCGAAATACCACCCACCAGCATTTATAAACACATTCTCATGGCTGTCAATTTGCTTCTATTTTTTGTCACTTCAGAGAGGATTTCATCACCTGGAGGCTCCACTTACCACAGAGGTGCTGTTATTTTTCTTCTCTTTGTCATCAACACTTGTTTTCAGAGTGGTGGCATGTGTTGTGTGTGTGCGTGTGCAATCTTGGTTGTGGTTTTAGCAAAGCAATGGGCCATGCAGGCCTCTCTGCGAGCGTGTTTATAAGGGGAGTCTTCATGGCCACTCAGTTGAGCCTGGTTTACCAACACTATTGATTGCAGGTGATGTTCTGGACAGAGTCCATCTGACCTCATAGGGGACTTAAATACATCATTGTCCTGGAGGGGGACCTCGAGAGACCTCCTGACCGCAGACGAACACACACAAACAAAACACAGACATGCAAGCACCGTGACACGTCAAGGAAATGAAGTCATCATTTTAGGAATTAACAGATTTTCACGATATACAGACAAATTGTCAAAGAAATCTAGTTTTAATGTTGCTTATATTGCTCGTGTGATGTTTTTTATTATGGCTTAAAACAAATGTGCAGATGCATCATTTTAAACCAGTGCTTGGTATTTTTACAAAGTGAGTTTACCAAAGACAGTGTTATATGTGGTATATTTTTAAATTTTTTAAAAATTTGACCATTTTTATGTATACATAACAGTGACATAGTGACATTGCACATTTAACATTTCAGTAAATGAATTATCTAAGTAAAAGAATTAGCCAAGGCCATTATTCATCTTAAGACCCTTGAAACTACCAATATAATGACGTTAAAAAACTGTAACCAATCACATTAACTCTTTGGATCTGTCGGATCAGCAGTTTGATCCATAGAAGCAAGCATGCAAGCATGATGCATGGATTTGGGCCAATACAGCCTTAAATCTATGGTGTATCAGTTTCCCTTTCAGTTTGACATTTATATATTTTATTTTTACTCTTAAAACGGATTCCTTAATTGATCGAAATTAACCATTTAAACATTTCATTTTGATCAATTAAGGAATCTGTTTTAAGGGGAAAGTTATAATCTATTTATAAGATATTAAATATAAAGATAATAGATAAATATAAGATAAGTTATAAGAATATTTATAAGATATTGTATTAAAGAAGCGTTTCTCTTGGGCCTAAAATTAAGGTAAAATGCATTTTATAGATCTTTAAAGATTTGCATTACCCCTTAAATCCCTTGAATACTAATTAGCTTTCTTAATATGCAATCATGTTAACATTCAGGCTAATTTGCGTAGCATGCATCTTTGTTTCAAACACACCTTTGAGCAATTGATGGAAATCCAATGAGACGTAAGCTTACCTGCCATGAAACAACCACATCTACCCGTGTGGCGAGGCAGGGACAGGGGGAAGTGCGTTTTAAATTAATTACCATCAGGCCTCTTGTAACTGTTCACTTTTGTAAACAAACATTCTAATATGAAGTAATTAATTAAATCTGCCAGTCTTTTCCTCTCTTCTCATTGATCTTGGTATCAGTGTATGTACATCTTCTCAAGGTGTTTTTGCTCAGTTCCAATACAGGTACGAGTCTGGTTTTAAAATACAGTTTTTCAGGTAACCCTCCCATAACGCACATCTCCTTCCAAGGACCCTGCGTAAGCAGTTTTGCAGGAGATAAGTCCAAAGCTGTATTTTTCAATAAGTCCAAAGCTGTATCCTACTTTTCAAGAGTTAAAAAACGGTCTTAGCGGCTTTGGAGAATAGACGCTGTTGGTTTTGGCTGTGGCTGTGAGCTTAGGGGCCTCCTCTGCTTTTGGCCAAATCACCAGGAGCCCTCGGCAGGCATGAATGCTTCTCATCATGAAGAATAATGTTTGGCCTGGCAGACCATTAGGGATGCTAATTTTTGTTGGCTTTGTGATGTCACTTCTGATATTCTGGCAAGCTGGCGGGGATTACCAGCCGCCGACGTACAACCTGGTTTGCCAGGTTCTTTTCCCCGCTTCAGCCGCGGTCGAAGCTCTAACGCCACCTGCCTGCTAATGAGCGCTGGCGTTGGAGATGCCCATGTGGGCAGCGTGGCAGGAATAACCATACACCGCCATCACCTAAAGCTTCACGTGAGTGATTGTGGCACACGGCGTGACAGATGTTGCGCAGTGTAGGGACTATTAGAGGGAGATCAAAGGCACAGATACCAACAAACCCCGGTATGATTCACCTCTGGCTCACAATCATCCATTCGGAACAGAAATGATAAGTCTCCGCACTCCTAGAAAGGCGGAGATGCTTTATGCATCTTTAGGGAAAATAAAATTAGGTTGGTTGGAAGCGACAACATTTTTTTAATCATATACAGTTAACATTTTATTGACATCATTTAGACTTAGTCTGAGTTCAAGAGACTTAAGCTGAAGACAATCTGAGTAGCTGTGACAAGTGGAGAGTACTTATAATTTGTAACATAACCCAGCGCTACTGTAATTTTGGAGCAGAGCAATGCTTGCCAGGTGAGCTACTTTTGGAGAGTCCATGCAAATCCGAAAAAAGTCAAAAAGTCAATTACACAAGCAGCTCATGCGTACACCATTGAAAGCCGGTGATGTTTTATTGAAGAGGTCCTTTAATTCAGCGTCACCGGTGCTTGCATGAAATCCAGCGCCGTGCACGTTCTCCAGGAGAACTGGTGTCAGGTGACCTCCCTGAATCCAGAAAACAGCTCTCAGGTGGTCTGCCACGCTCCAATAGGCCACCCATTTACCCCCATACACCCGAATGCATCAAAGGAACTTCTGAGCATATCAAACTGGGCTAGTGCTGGGTCAACTTCACAAAGAAAGCCTAAGACTAGAAGTATATGCAGAAATCCTGTACATTTGATGTGTTGGTAAGTGTATTAGGTACGGTCTCTAGCTCTCCATTGGGCAGTGCTAACTCATTAGGGCACAGCAAGACTAACAAAACACTAATTAATTACAATTACAAAAACATCAGGTGTAGTTGGTCTCTTCAATCACAGCAGGATAGATGAAAAACTATCTGTGATGAACACGATGATGCGAGAATAAAGGAAAAAAGTAATAATATCCAGGTCTGTACATTGGGTTGCATATTACAGGTTGATTTATAGATGATGGTGTTTAAGGCACGGCATCTTACAGCCATTATCGAAAACATTATCGCGGCATCCGTGCCAAACTATATGCCAAGCTGTTACAGAGGGCAACATGCTGTCGCTGCAAATCAATCTGAAAATAGAAGCATCTGCATCTGGAGATGGGGCTAATGGAGGCATTGCCTTGGGTGTGTGATGGAGACAGCTTATTTTTTCCATGTGATTATCCTAACAGTGCTGCTTATATACAAATGTAAATGGGCTGCTTAGAAGCTCCCCCTCCCTCCATGTTTCTCTCTCTTTCTCTCGCTCTCTTCCATCTGCTAGACAATAGTTTTTAATCTTTAATCCATGAGCAACCACTGAACACCAGTGAATTGCAAATTACAGATGTTTTACTGTCTCAGCTATTTTTTTCTCCCCCGTTTTGCTTTCCAGCTTCCCACTGTCAGTCAGTGTCTCGCACATATCCTGTGCCATCATGGCACCATATGACACTGTCATCATTTGGTAATTAAACCCGTACTGGCTTTAAATATGAAAAGCTGGCAAGGGGAGATGAGTTGATGGGGCTCGCTGTTGTGGGGACCAGATTTCACGAAAGCATCCAGATTTCTGCAGGGAGAATTTTTGTACTTTGCTGTATTATTTATCGTTTCTACAGTGTACGGTATGGCCTTCACCTGTGCGCAAGGTTGATATCTGCTGACCAACTATTTTCTCAACCCTAGTGTCTTAGTTTACTGTGTGTCATTTCCTTTTTTTATTGCAAATAATGTAAAAAACGTTATGGTTATGAATCATGTCTGTGATGTATTTTTCCTTGAAATTAATATCAAAGTGAGAGTTTATCAAAAAATGAAAAGGGTTATTTCAAACCTATATGACATTGTTTCATTTACATAACACAAGAAAGGTATCTTGCAGAATATTGGTAACCAAAAATGTTGTTCTGACTTTTGGTTTTGTTTCCATTCAATAGTCAACAAGAACCAACCTTTTTGGTTACCAACATCCTTCAAAATATCTACTTTTGTGTTTTGCAAAAGAGACATACAGGTTTGAATACACTCCTTTCTCTGGAGTGAGTGCATTAGGAGAGAATTTTCATTTTGGGGTAAACTACCCCTTTATCAACGCTAACATTTTCAGTATTAATAAAAAATACCATTTCCAAAACTTTCTTCAGGCATCATAAAAGAGTCGACGACACAATATCTCTCCCAAAAAAATGGGATGATAAATGATGAGTGCTAAACTCATAGGGCGTATGAACCCGCTGTGCCCTTCTTTAAAAGGGAGGGAGGGTGAAACTTATTTAAAGCTAAATCTGGCAAGAACTGGGACACATTCAAAAAAGCTTAGCTGAAGGGAAACGAAGGAAAGGTGGGCACCGTATGTCCAAGGGGGCTGGAGAGTACAGAAGAGCTGCTCCATTAATCCAGCACAGCCTTTGCTTTGAGAAACTGTGTGTTGACCAGTGTAATGGACTATGCAATAAAACCATAATCAGCCACTCCCTGAGTTTTCAATCTGGAATCACATCGTCTTCAGTCTAAGCCCCATCCAAATGGATGATAACAGGAGAGGTCTCGCATCCATTACAGACCCTCCAACAAGCTTTATTGCCAATCAAACACGGCCCCATTCAAAACCCTCCTTTGGCTTCTCCTGAGCGCTGGGCTTCGCCGTTACATCCGAGTGTGGGAGAGATGCTCTCTCCTCGGTTATGGCTCGCTGTAGATCAAGGTCACTGTTTCTGTGATCATTACACCACTGAAGGTGACAGGCTGCATTTACAGGGAGATGATCAGAGGCCAGTGTGGGAGCTGAGCAGACCTGTATTTCTCAGAAGGATAATAGATATGCACTCACACAGACAGGCCCATTTACAGTGAACCAAAGCATCTCCACAGCACAAGGGAAATCTAAGTCACTCTCTATCAAAGTTACAAAATGCTCAGGAGGCGCTGCCTGTGGAGGCCATGCATAAAAGGTTACATGTTAACCATTTAACAATTTATTTTACAATAGTCCTGCGTTTGTTTGTGTGTGTGCGAGGGGACATTAGTATCATGCCATGGGGTACATCGAGGAGGTCGCTGCTTTCCATATTGCAGTCGTGTTAGTGGAAGCTGTTTCCTGTCTGTTTTAAACAGTGGCAGCTGGTTTGAGAGCACCCTGGGCTGCCTCAGGGTCCAACACACACACACACACACACACACACACACACACACACACACACACACACACACACACACACACACACACAAACACACACACACACACAAAAGGCAATTGAAAATGTATTATAGAGAAATATTAAAATCCATGTATCACACACACACACACACACACACACACACACACACACACAAACAAACACACACACAAACAAAAACACACACACACACACACACACACACACACAAACAAACACACACACACACACAAAAGGCAATTGAAAATGTATTATAGAGAAATATTAAAATCCATATATCCAATATTTTTTTAATTGAGCTTACAAACAGGATTTCAATATTTTAACACATCCTTTATTTTATTTATTTATTTTATACGTTATGTCAAATTATAAAAAGCATACATTAAAAACACCACATCCTCTAAATATACTTTTTAAAATATTTATATCCTGAAATCAGTTGTGTGTTAAAACAACCCATCTCACACCTGCAGAGAATAATCCCATATTCATCTAATTCGACATAAAACCCAGAGCTGTGGTTTATGACAAGCATGCGTCCACGTGGCTTCAGTACATTAAAGTAGACATGGAATTATGTTGTGAGCAATATGCTTCAAATGTTCAATGCTGATGCATGTAAAGCCCCATCACAAATGCACATATAAGTGGAGCGGATGAATGGAAACTTCAGCCAGAGTTTAACAGCGCGAACGATGGGCAGAAAAAAGAGGAGAGGGATGATAAAGTCTTCTAACTGGAACATTAACAGACAAGTAACTTGCAGAATGCCATATTACAGTATGCAAAAGAACGACAGAGCGTGGTAAAGCCATAAAATTGTACATTAAATTATTATGGCCTCTACTTCGCCTAGTTAACAAACATTTTGTCTGAGTTTGGGCCTCTATGGTGCTCACTGAAGCCCGAGAGAAGCAAAGAAATCGATTTCATTCAAACATTGGTGGACGCCTTGTTACATGTTCAATGCTCTACATCAGACTCATTTAATTGGCCTGTATGTTAATTACTTGTGACAGAGATGTGTAACTGCTATTATAACAATCCAGAAAAATGCAAGATTCGTTTTAGTACCATACAGAATAACTTTACATTATAAATACTTTTTTAGGATTCAACATTGATTAAAAACCTACATTTATACTCAATTTATCATTAATATTATTTTTAGTATTGTTAGTATTATGGTTTTAACTCACAAATATTTTGACATTTTACTTCTACATGCAAGCATATTTTTGGGACAAATTAAATGATGACCAGCATTAAGTTCTGGTGATGCAATTGCATTAATTGTACAATACAGGAAACACACAATGGTTGAAAACACAATCACCTACACAAACAAATGACAAGGGCTTGTTTCCGTGGGGGGGGGGGGGTACACCTTTGACTGCTCAACTGAAACTTTGGCCTTTTTTCTGTCGTCTGGTGAGACGGATGGGGTTACCTTAATCTTAGCTCGTTTAAAAGTTAGACTTACTGTGGAGAATTAACTTTTATTTTTTTAGATATTGTGTATATGTCAATATTGCATTGCGAGATTTTAATAAACAAAAATGATGGATGATGGATGCTTTTTAAATGTCTTTTCTATTTAAATAACTTTATTACCGTAGCATTTTGATCGAAAAGAAATGTTAGTAAATTTGACAATGAACATGCATAGAAGAATTTTATTCTATTATTATTATAACATGCATAGAAGTTTATCTACCTTGATTCACAGTTGGTGGCAGAAGTGATGTAAGGGGGGGGGTCTGTGTATATGTGCGAACATTTGTAAAATGTCAAAAAAATACAATCTCAAAGGCCATAACATTATGAACTTTACAAAATATCTTTCGCATTGTGAACATAATTCAATGCCAATTTTAAGCTGGTTGGTCTGTCTGCATGCAGCTTCATTGCATTTTGATAAAATGTTTCTAAAAAGACCTTTAACCCTTGTCCAAAAAATACTTCTCGAAATTCAGTTTATCCTGTTTGATCATATTTGATTCTTACACTCTAGTACTTAGAATTCTTTAGAAATTAGAAATTTGTTTATATAATTCCAGGTAGGATTTTAAGAACTGTATATATATAAGAATATACATACTGAGAGAGGTGTGTGTGTGTGTGTGTGTGTGTGTGTGTGTGTGTGTGTGTGTGTGTGTGTGTGTGTGTGTGTGTGTGTGTGTGTGTGTGTGTGTGTGTGTGTGTGTGTGTGTGTGTGTGTGTGTGTGTGTGTGTGTGTGTGTGCGCATTTCTTATGTGAATCCTATAGAAATGGTTTCAAAAGTTGTACTGCATTCTTAATAAAATTAATCACATTTCTTAAAGGAATACTTTTACAATTGAAAAAAAGTTTAAATTCTTTAAATTAAATTAGAATCCTATAGGAATGGTCCGGAATATGACAGAAATTCTTACTAGATTCCTAAACAAATTTCTTTAAGAATCCAGTAGGATTTTTTGGAAAAGGGCAGGAAAAAACGAATTCTTTCCTTACTAAAATATTTGTATATTTTGTATTTAATATTGGAATTGATAAAGCATGCACCTATAGGCAAACATTTATTAAACAACATTTATTAAACAAAAATGCAACTTTATAAAGCCAACATAAAACACGAATTTCTTTATTTCTCCAAAAACATCACCTTACAAACGCAATGAAAGTCAACCCCTAATTTAATCCCATGCAATTATCAGATGTCACACAACACAAACAGGGATGCAAATGCCACATGAGCTGGGGTATTTCTCCAGACCCTCCTACCGAGAACAGGTTCACCTTAAAGTTCAGCCAATGAGCGTCACGAATCCCTTCTCGCAATTATTCTCCCGGCCTGCGTGCGAACTTTCTGACCCAAACTTCATAGTTAACGAGTGACCGATCCCGACAACACAACACAAATAAGCATACAAATATGTTTTCAAGCCCCATGAATATTCATCCATAGAAATCCTACCTTTCTGCAACTCCCGCATCTCATGTCTCCAAACTCTTAAACTTGCAGAGCTTTTATTCTTTCTTTTTTATACACCTGCAACGCTTTATTTGCTTTGATTGCTATTTCCATCCTTTATCAATCTAGCTCACTGGAGCAGGGGTTGCTCTCCTTTTTTGTTGTCGTATAAACCGTTTAGTTTTGGATGATCGGTCAAAGGTTGTGAAAAGCAGCGGGGAGAGGCAGGACGCCCAGCCGAGGAGGGAGCGCAGGAGGCCGGACAGATCTAGTGGGCTGCATCGGCGAAACGGACCATTAGACAGAGAAGAGCCATGGCTCAGAGCTCTGCTCGATCAGGTAAGGGCTCTCTTCTCTTCTCTTCTCTTCTCTTCTCTTCTCTTCTCTTCTCTTCTCTTCTCTTCTCTTCTCTTCTCTTCTCTTCTCGTGTCTGTGTCTGTGTTTATTTCTAGCTGTAGGGGTGATCGTCGTCTGTACAGGTAAGAATGTTGTAGTCAACTAACCTTTATTGACCAACATCCTGTAATGTTGCTGCTTAATCTGACATTGTCAATTTTAAAAGGGATTATTGCACCAGCCTATTGATGCTTGGATTATTAATTATATGATTATTAGATTATTATTAGAAGGGCCCATGTGTTGTGCTCATTGTAATCTGGATCTCCATACGCATTATTACAGGAAAAAATCAATGGCAAGTTGCTATTGTGTAATCTTCATGCATTAATATGGAATATTGTTTTTTTTTTAGATTGCTGATATGATGATTATTGCTGTTGATATTCGTTGTATTTTTTAATTGAAGACATAGATCATATGTTAATTCACCTTTCTGTTGGTGTGAATGCAAACTGCAAATGAGTAGATCAATAAAAACAGTTGTAATAATCTAATTAATTATGTTAAAATTAAAAGCAAGTACAAAATCAATCTCTGATGCTGTAGACAGAACTGAATTGATGGTCCATCTGTTCACTCTATAGACAACATGAATGGGTAATCTGAAGGCACAGCTGATATCATGTGTTGTATTGTTTTGGTTCGAGACATGTATTTGTGAGCACTTTTTGTTTTTATATAACGAATTCATTGCTGAATTAATTTCTATTTATTTTTGCGATTTATTACATTTACGTAAATCTAAAATGCAACGTTGTTCATAATATTTATTTATATTCGTATAATAATGTTAACCATACAAAACTGCAGCAATAATATCCTGATAAAATAAGTTTCTGTATTTTTGCTTTTCGTGTATTATACAAAATTATTCATCACAAATGCAAACAGATAATAGAATTAAAAATAGACGAATTAAAACCATCGTCAAGTTTCTTTTCTTTTCCCAATGGATGTATGAGACGGATATTATTTATTTGTTATAAATAAATAAAACAAACAAATTAAAAACAAGTCTGCTAAAAAACAAAATAAACTTATGGCAGACTTCTAAAAATGTTAATATTGTTTTCTGTCCCTGTAAGACATGACATGCTTTCAGTTCAACTGATGGGAATGGAAGGCTTAGCGGAGGGAAACGTATCGATTGATGACGTAAGCAATATTACAGTAACTGAACTCCATAGGCTTCCGAAAAACGGAAAGAGAATTACTTTCTGTGATTTCATTGGAAGTTCACATTTGCTGCTAAACTTTTGACATCAAAAATAAATACTGTATCACTCTCTCTCTCTCTCTCTCTCTCTCTCTCTCTCTCTCTCTCCTCTGATTTTAAAGAAAACTTATTAAACAGAGAAGAAAAACTTAAATGTACCAAATCTGCATTTTTATAATTTTATAAGTATAATCCCAAAAGCATGATTCTATCACACTTCTCTCTTTGTCCAGCTGTGACTGAATGTGATCCCATAGGAGATATTTAGAATAACGTTTCGGTCCCATTAAAGGCAATGGCACTTTTTAGCAAAGACAATTTAGTATTCAAAGGCCACTTTGATCAGTTGCAATTAGTTTTCCTATCATTTAACAGAGGAAGTAACTAATATACTAAAAGGGTGTGGAGGCAAAAAGCTGGGGTCTTGCGGGGGAAATAAAAGCAGCTTTAAGGGAAATGTGTAGTCAAGTGTGAAATTACAGCCCATGGTGTTACATATTGTACCAGAAGCTCCCTCCAAAAATACTAACAAAAAGAAGAATCGTCCCCAAATTTGGCCGCGGGGCAAAACATAACCTGGCCTCCTGTTCCTTTAGCCGAAATCACAACGGTCAAATTGCGATTTTATTATAAATCAGAATACACTCTTGAGTTAACCAAAACCTCCAGTTTTATTATTAAATTAGCACAGAGAGTTTAGTTTTTCAATATCATTTCAGCTGCTTAAGTTCTATTTGTTCTTGTCACTAAGGGATTAAATGTAAAGCATTATTATCGATGTCAAGAAGGATATTAATACCAAATAATCATTTATATCTCAAAAAAATCGTTTTATAATATTTTCCTTTAGGCAAGTATAATATAAAAAATAGATTGATGTATTGATACTTTAAATTATTAGTATAAAGTGACCTAAACGTGATTGTTTTCTATTAAATGCAAATGAATTTGTTAAAATAATAAAAAGAGAATATAAACTTGTTTTTAAATATGAACATAAAATTTGACATATCTTCGTTGATAAACTAAAATGTAAACATTTGTGAAACCGAGAAAAGCAGATGTATGATCAAGTCTTAACAATTTGATCACATCATATCTCAGCTATCTTAACATTTTTCCTGGTGGGTTGTATCTAAATTAACGTAAAAAAATTAACTAAATAAATATTAACAACACACAAATACGAAGTTTGCTACGTGTTATCAATAATCAAGAGATGTGTTGAATACACACAAAACAAACTTCAAGAAGCTTGCTTGGTGGAATAAAGCAAACTAAGCAGCGCCATCTACAGAGATACCTAAAACACAACACAACACAAAACAACACAACACAACACAAAACAACACAACACTAAACAAAACAACACAACACAACACAAAACAACACAAAACAAAACAACACAACACAACACAACACAACACAACACAACACAAGCCCATGGTCAAAACAAAACCCCTCTATAACAGAAATAACAAGCAAGCATAAAGTGTTCTTTTTTTTAAATCAATTTAGATAATAATACAGTTAAATCACGTACGTCACCAAACAGATATTAAAAATTAATTTGGGGTGTTTCTTTTATTTTTAACACGTTAAATAAATGCGTACTTAATAAATCCGTTTAAACATTAAATTAGAACGATAAAACACAGAATAATGCGATGTAAATATTCACAAACTAAACACAACATTTGACAAAATGAAAACAAGTACAACAGAGAAGGGATGCAAAACATCCCAGTGGATTTTTGGAGATTGGTCCACGCACCCGTCGTTAGAATTCGTGTCAACTTGGCAACGCCATTCTGCATCACAAAATCCTATCATTATTAAAATTGGTAACCCATCTGATCAAATTATGATTTTTGACAACATATATAGTTCTGAAATACCGCGATGCTTGGTGGCCGGTGTTCCACTTGTCTTTAATTTCCTCGATTTTCCCCATCTCTCCTCATTTCCCTGTTTGCATCCCTCCCCTTCCGAAGTGTCAGATGAAGAGACCTCCTCATTTGGTGCTCCAGCTTTTTGCGTTGGCGAATCACAAAGTGTTGGAATCTATTGCCTTTGTCTGACATGTCATCCATCTCCATGCGAGGGGGATCTGGGGAGGAGGGGGCGGTGGACTGCAGCTTTTAGAAACAGACACACGGAGAAGAGGGGTTTCAGTCTCAGCCCAAAGCTTCTAACAGGCACATCCCATTCTTGAAGAGAGGGGGACCGAGAGACACTGCCGTGTCCATGTTTGTTCCTGTCGTCCCCGCAAGAACCTGACTGTGTCCCATCAGAAGCGCCTCTTCGTACCCAGGAATTTACCCTGCAGAGGACCTTGGAGGAGACCCAACACACGTGCTCGCGGTTCCTTAATTATGTAGCAAACACACTTAAACTGAACGACACGTTACGCCAGAGGTCGTGCGTTATTTTTGAGAGAAGAGTGCGGGACATGATCTGCACCTGACCGGCATCTTCTGCATTGAATGGACTGAGCAGAACGAAGTAAAGTTCGTGGCGCGCTTGAAGAACTTTGCACGCATCGGCAGCGCACCGCTTTGAACGGATAGCGATCTTTATTAATTCCACTTTAAGCTTCATAATCAAGGCGAGACGGCGACCTCAGTCGATTATCTTTCCTTCCTTTGCTATCCCATGGATATTCACTGCAAAGCAGACCCCTTCTCGGCGATGCACCGTGAGTAAAATATCAGTTTAATCTGAAAATCTCGACCCGGCCGACCGTCGAACTTATGTTGTAGGAACGCTTTTCAGGGACGGGGTTTTGCCGTTTAAGTTTGCTAGTTTTGCAAAGTTTAAAGATGGCAAATTCATTCTATTAATTTTTATAATTTTTTGAAAATAGAATTATTCAAGTTTTAAGAAAAACAGCACTGCACTTTTAATATTTATGTATTGATTTGTTTTTATTTCATGTTGTAGAGTGTGATATTTTAAATATGTAAAAAAATACTAATTTTTTTACTAAAAAATTACAAAATTAAAAATTACTAATGTAAATATTCACGCACAAATCGCGTCACGTTTTTAATTTTTAAACAAGGGTTTGGTAAATGTAAACACAGTGGACATGTGGAAAGGGAATCGTGCTGTAAATTAAAATGTACAGACGTCAAATTAAGCGTTTATTCGCCAAACATTCGAAAATGTAGAATTATAAACACGAGCAAATGTCATGAAAAAATAAAAGGTGCTCGATATTTCGAATATTAGAATATCATTTTTTTAAATCTTTTAATTTATTTATTTTAAGGTACCACTTAATTTATAAACTAATGTAATTCGTGATATATTAAGCACAAATACGGTATTGTAATAAGAGGCCTGGGTCTAATTTAAATAATTAATTCTTAATTATTTTGCAGCAGCCTACTCCGTGGTTGTAATATGAGTTATCAAAGCACTTTTTAATTATTTACAATAATTGTGCAAGGAAAATTAAACAGGTTGAAACACAATCCATGCCACATGTGTTTGGCTGCAATGGAATAGTAGAGGAAAATCCCACCGAACTACAGCGGGACTTATGGCAAGAATAGCACATGACTTTATCAGTTTTCAATCACAAGGACGTATTAAAAAGATAAAGTTATGTATATTAAAATAACATGTCTTTGGCGATGATTATTAATAATATCACATTATTACAGCACGACATATTTTTCTATTTTAAAATATTAATTCAAAATTATATTTATTGCCGGACATCATTGTAGAAGTTTTTAACCGAATGAAAAAATACAAATACAATATTTCGATTTGAATCATTATTACACATCACGGTACAAAAATCTAAACAGCAGGAACAAATAATGAAAACTCAAATGTAATATTATTAAAAAATTAAAATTACTACTGTAATCCAATTAAGGTGTTTATTTAATTGCGTGTGCGCGCAATCGTGCGCAAAGAGTTACAGTGCAGAATAACGCAATAGAAAGATAAAGAATTACAGGAAACCCTTCTGTAGTGGCCATGTAAACGATATAGGCTATCTTCTATATGTATGTAATGTTATGCTTTCTGCGTCTGTGTTGTTGTATCCCATATAGGGCACGGCGGTGTGAACCAGCTAGGAGGGGTGTTTGTGAATGGCAGACCCCTACCTGACGTGGTCAGGCAAAGAATCGTCGAGCTCGCCCACCAAGGAGTCAGACCTTGCGACATCTCAAGACAATTACGGGTCAGCCATGGCTGTGTCAGCAAAATTCTGGGAAGGTAAGAAAAATGTGCATTTAATTCCGTCTAAAACTAATATTGACATGTAAGGTTATTGTTTAATTTTCCTCTTATTCATTTTAATTTAGATTAATTGTAGACCACGTGTTACTGAGAGTTTTCCCTTAACGTGAAAAGGTGTAACATGAAAATTCATTGTGGAGGAAGATGTTTTTTTTAGCAAAATGTTATATAGATTTTTGAAATGTTTGAAATATTTTTCAGCTATCAAAAGGATCTTAAAAGGTATTCTGCACTTTAAATGTTCCTTAGACATATGAGATGTGTTGGTGGCATGTATTAAACCATAGGGTGCATGGGACATCAGTCGCCAAGGAAGTATTTGAATAAATGGATGATTACGAGTTTTAATGGCAGCGAATGTTAATGAGTCCCCGTACCTTGAATTGTTTTTACGTTTAGACGTAAAAAAAATGAGCCACTCTTTTTTTTTTTTACAATGGAATAGAAATCACATCAAATAATATCGAATTTAAAAAATCTACGTACATAACATATTCATGACTCTGTTTATTAATTTACAGAATGCCACGCCATAGCAAAACCGCCAGTCTGTCAGTATTATGGCAATCATAGAAATATGACATCAACGAAATGTCGCTCATCTCTTCCCAGATATTATGAAACCGGCAGTATTAAACCTGGAGTTATTGGGGGGTCCAAACCAAAGGTGGCGACGCCCAAAGTTGTGGATAAAATTGCAGAATACAAGCGCCAGAATCCCACAATGTTCGCCTGGGAGATCAGAGACCGACTTCTGGCCGAGGGCGTGTGTGACAATGACACTGTACCAAGTGTTTCATCTATAAACAGGTAAAGGCTCTTTGAGAATTCCATGAATCCGATTTGAAATTTCAAATTTTTGAGGAAGTCATGATGTCATAGAAGGAGACACATAGACGCGAGGCCGTGAAGAACAGCGTTTGGTGATGAACGCTTGGCTCTGTGCTCTATTGATCATCAGCACCGTTATAAAAACGGCAGATCTAAACCCCAAACGACCAAATTATCTTCAGCTAATCTGAAATCCTTTAGAGAAAAATCTGGCTTGTGCATCGTTTCCAATTTGGGCTGCGTTTTTCATGGGTGTTTTTAATTTTTTCGATTTTATTTTTCTCTCTCGGGTGGTCTCAAATGTGCAATTCAATCCCAAAGCTGTCCACAGCCTGCACAGGATCTATAGAAAATCACATCTGCCTCGATGAAAACCAATCAATACTCTGTAACCAGATCCAGTGGAACTGGGAACTATGCAAGCAGACTTTACTCTTAATCCCATCCTTAAAAAAAAAACTAAAAATGTCCTGCATGCCAAACATTGTGGTTTTGAGAAAAAGTAGGTGCTTTATAAAGAGTTTGTGGCAGTTTATTTAATTATTAATATCAAGAAAACTGACCGAGCATAAAATAGTTTGAAGAATTTCCTGTAAGAACTTTTTAGCCTGCTAGTAAAAATAAGGCCTGGGGTAATCATTAGTAATAAATCACAACAGCCATTACGCAATCCCCTATAACCCATATACAACACATTAAATCACTTGTTAGGAAAAATTAAAGTTAACAATTAATTTCCATTGTCTTCTGAACATCCCGTTTAAAAATATAAGCTAAGAAAGACAATCCCAAGAATGTGCGGATGGCGTTCGGGGGGATAGAGAAGAGTGTAAGAACAAGGTGAAAAGGCCTACCTGCAAGCAGGAGTAATGAACTTTGGTTAGAAGGCACTGTTCCATAGAGCTGGCCAGCAGCATTACATTTTAATGAGCTGAAGAGAGATCATGGGCCGACCCGCATAAGACATTTCCTAGAAGAAAACTGGGGGAGAGAGAGGCTGAAAAAATTCATTTCATGCACTATGACTGCTTAAAAAGGGCAATTTGAACAGGTCTCAACACGTGTACGCGGTCAATTTTAAATCCACAATAATGGCATGAAAGAGAGCCTATAAACCTTCGTTTCCAATGATGTTCGAGTTATCACCTCAGAGGAGGGCATTGTAAGGACCTTTGTTTACGTAGGGAATTGATATATATTGGGATTACGTGGATGTTGAATTGTATTGCCTATTATGCTGAATCAAAGAAAGTCGAGTATGAAAAGAAAACCGTTTGAGCTAATCGTTTTCAAAATGTGTCTTCAGAGTAATAACATCAGTGAGGCTGTGCGAAATGGTAAAATGGATATAGATATACAGTCTAGCCATCCCAAACTATGAGCAGGTCTGCAATTTATTTTCTCTCCTCATTTCTATATAGAATAACTTTTCCTATAAAGAAAAATGTGTAGAGTCTAGTTCAACTATAGCCCTTGTGCCGTTACAAACAGGTGTTCTTGTACCCTGTCTTAAAGAATTCCCTCCCTACTGAGGCGGGACCCTCATGCCCGGAGCGTTTAAGAGGTTGACCTCTGCTCTGTTGACATTAGAAGATGTCCCAGCTTTAAGCACATTTTCTCTGCATGAATTATTAAAGATTACACACTGTCTGGGGTGTTCTCTGTGTCCTCATCACAGCATGAAGCCACTGGCACACAACCAGTTCTATCGCCTGGATCCTAAGCGTTTCAATGGCATTGATTCTTATTTTCATATTTCTACAGGGAATTCTCAGCACCCTGGCAAGTCATTAATTCACACCTTTCAAATAGCTCGATAGTGAGAACACAGATTCAAGCTATTGAATATGAATGTCTAGAGCAAGTCACAAGGTCAAATGTTAGTTTTGGTTAAATTTGAAAAATGTAGCGAACGTCATACAATGCGTCTTTTACAAACTTTTTTTATATATTCGAAGTGTGTATATAATGCATGGATAAATAGCACATATGTAATTATTACTGTATATATATATATATATGTATATATATATACAATATATATGTATACATATATATTCCTTATTTATATAGTAGCATTAAAGAAAAAATATCCGAATTTGTTTTACTGTAAAAGAGCAATGAAATTTCCCTTCACATTATAGTTTATACAAATGTGAAAAATGTGTAGCCGACGAATATAACTGTGTTCCTGGAATATGGTGACAGCTTTTTCTCTTAAAAGCGTGTCCCAGATTAAAGACATCAGATGCTGCAGTGGGCTTTGCTGGAGCAATGAGACAGTATTGCTTTCCTGTCACATATAATTTATAGCCCTCCATTTGCATCTGTTCTTCTCAGCCTCTAATTCCCAACTTTTTTTATCCCCAAGTCCCGATCAATAGGGCCTCATCCGCCCTGGCACCCCCGAATGTTTGCGCTTGAAAAAATGTCGGAACTGGGAAGTCAGTATCCACACTCTACAAGCAATCTTCACTTGCTTCAGTGAGGAGGAGGATAGCGAGAGAGATTGAGATAGATAAAGAAGCAGAGGGAGAGAGAGAGATTATTAAAGCTGAGGCCAGTTCGAGGCAGTGAAGCTCATCATTGAGGTGAATTGATGTGATTTCATGCTTTGTTTGCAAGATCATTCAGACCAAAGTGCAATAAAGACTTTCCCCCATATCACACCTTCGAGGTAGTTGGACTTTATCATATTTCTAAAGATGGGATCCCGTTTGATTGAATCCACTCTCTCCGCGGTAGCTCCCGCTCGGCCTCGCCGTCTGCTCCATGATTGGACCTAATACCCTTAGATTGGTTATTTGTGACAGAATCAGTGCATCTATATAGCGAGGCTCTAAAACAACACTATGGGAAAACTCAGCAGAAAGTAATCCAGCGTGCCCTGGATCTGTTTACAGCAACTCATTGTGTTCATTTGTTTTTTTTAGGATAATTCGAACCAAAGTCCAGCAGCCTTTCCACCCATCCTCGGATGGCACGGGAACACCTCTCAGCACAGGACACACTATAGGTAAGAACATTAAATTCAGTGCCATCAATTACACTGATGACCTCATAAAATATCATTCCCATTAACCTATTCCTGCTTTCTCTCAGTACCCAGCACGGCCTCCCCGCCTGTGTCAAGCGCTTCCAATGACCCTGTGGGGTCCTACTCTATTAATGGCATCCTCGGGATCCCTCGCTCCAATGGCGAAAAGAGAAAACGCGATGATGGTAAGAGACTGGATTTCTTTCCATGGTTTTTATTCCCCTCTTACTCTTTTTCTAGGCCTCTCTACAGCCCCCTGTAATTTCCAATTTGTGTGAGGAGATAAAGATGGTAGTTTGATAGCGCTGGACAAAGCGTTTTGTAAAAAAGCGCTCTCGAGTGACTTGTTATGTAGTAGAGCAGATTGGACTATTTTATTCTGCCGGGTTGATACTTGGCTGTTTGCGGGGTTGTAGCACATTTTATTTGATGATACAGTGCCTCTGCGCAAACAAGAATGTGCCTACATAGCACAAGGTGCCATCATTTGGTCGGCACTGCCACAGTATTGTGCTTATGTAGTGCGTAAGGGTCACAGCTTTATGCTTTTGCAAATAATACAGGTCAGACTCAAAGACAAGAAAATCATGCGTTGGGAACAGCAGAAAAATGTGCTAGGATAGAATCGTAGAATGTTATGGAAAAACGAACAGATGTGTGATTTATGGTAATCTTACGAAACTATTACAACACACATAAAAACAAAGCATTTCATGATTTTCTGGCTGTGCATTTTTGTGCACAGTTGCAAAAAGGGAGCCACGCGTGCCAACATTCTCTCTCCTTCTCTAAATGAGAGGGCACACAGTGCCTAAGGCCTAATGGCCGATCGGCTCTTCATACAATCGCCTTTTGAATGCTAGTGAATAAACATCTATGTGGCACTGGGCCCAATGGGAACACAGAAAACGCTGTAGTCAAAGGGAGGGAGGTTGAAGTGGTTGGAAATGATCTCTTAAAACATTTATCAAAGCAGGGCTACTTGCTTCTCTTATGTTTCCATCTCTTTAGTTCTCTGGAGTGGCAACCACTTGGATGGGAGGAAAATAGGATATTGTAAGTTCTGTTAGCCCACCTTCTCTTTGCTTGCCCAATCATGAGCCACTCGAATCTGATCAAGTGCTCTGTGAGGGTGTGTGTGTGTTTCAATGTGCGTGTGTGTGTGTGAATGTGTGCATGCGTTGGTCTCTGTGGGGAGGGGGTTGAGACGTAGCGCAGTGACGCTTAATGATATCTTTATGGAGAGAGCTATAGATCATATATAAAGACGACGGTGGCAAATCATATTTGCTACAGCATTGCATGCTAGGGCTTTTTTTCCCAGAAAACTCAGTAGGATCCTAAAGAAGGGGTTTATCCAGCCAAACGCCAGTGTCAGTAGTTATTCCTAGTTTGATTAGAACTGACAGGACGTGAAGAGTGTATGAAGGAGTTGAGTGTAATTGGATCATAAAACACTAGGCGGGAAAACATGAGTTTACTTGTGTGTGCAATATCAAATTTAATATCGCTTCGGCATGGATTATTTTCTTTGTGATTATCATTCTAATAACAGGAGTAAATATTCCCACGGATGTCAGCGCATTTCCTTCTTCTTGGCACGGTGACCTTACGCAGGTGTAGCGACACATTCGCAGGGCGGTAATCCTGGGCGAATATGCCATGCCGTGCCCCTAATGAAGATCTCATGGCTGGTTATTTGATACAGTGCCAAATGTCTAAAAAGCTTTGTGTTATTTAAACGTAGCCCTTATTTCACACAGAGACATCAGGGAGGCAGAGCGACAGCCAGTGTACGGTTTCAATTTCATAGCAGCCCAGCAGCCTTGGGCTACCTGAGCCTTATTTGGCTGGGCGCAGACAATCTTTCCTTCATTAGATGATGACATAACAGAAAATATGCTAATCCGATTTGAGGCGCAGGAAGAGCTGCGTAGATGCACGTTGAGCAAGTAAGATGGGGTCAAGACAGCAAGTTCTCCGAAAAAAGGCCACGGGGTGATTTTGAACTATAATGAGTTATCAGAGCTTGTTTTTAGGGAACAGGGGAAGCCTTCTAAAGCCTTTATGCCGTATTTGATGATGGCGGTGCCCTTTAAAAAAGATCCCTATTACAAGAGCGATATGGAGATAATGTAGTGTGACACGCGTTATGTACACCGGGTCTTTGTAAGAGGAGCTTCAGGGACACAGGTGTCATAAGAGTCATTAATCTGTCATTTTCATGTGTTACTGCAAATTAAAAGTAGCGCGATGCTCGGCGGCTATGGGTGACGTTCGCCTGCCGCGGTGCGGCCCATCGGAAGCAGGGGTTGGGGGAAGGCTCCCAAGATTAGTACTTTGGTGGCAATAGCTCCCCGCAAGTTGAACATAGTGACATTTAAGAGAATTTGCAATTCTGCAGAGAAAAGCTATTAATTCACAAATTAGCACCCCCCTTCTTCTATCATCGATGTGCAAGCTATTGAGGAGACAAAAGAAATAGCCTAAAGGGGAAAGAGAGAGACACAGCCCTATCTGTGTAAAGATTGGTTTATATGTCTGCAAGCAGTGATACCAATTATGCCAGCGCACAAAGAATGCGCCTCAACCTTATTGCTGCCTTCACAGGCCCTTCAAACCACTGCCAGATTTATTTGTGTATCTCATTATGGAAAATAGAATGCCTCTCTTGCCAAATGCATTAATGGCAAAAGAGGGAAATTAAGCCTGTTTGGGATTTCTCATTTGTCAAAGTTAATACTTTGTTACAAAACGACACAAATGAGTGAACTGAGTTAATTACTAGCATACAGCCATGATTCATGTATAAGGAACGTGTTTGCGTGCTATTTTGTTCTCACCTGTCCTTGTGTAGACTGTTAAGCGGGTTGGTATGACCCAAAAGCCTTCTTCATCGCTATCATTCCATGCTGAAAAACACAAAAGGGAGTTGAAGGGTTTAAGGGCAGCGCAATAAATTATATACAAAAATACACTTGACACTTGAATCAGCCGTGGGAGTGAACGAGTGCACGTTCATAAGGGAATGAAATTAAAGCCAGGTGATTTAAAGCACCCAACAGCGTATTTATTTGACATTACAGCGATAAAGAGATTACATCTGAACTGGCCGTGCCGTCACGGTGCGAGAATGCGAAAAGTTTCACTCCGTAGACTGTTTGTTCATCTGAAAGTAGAATCCCGCTCCAAAATAGTTTGGCCTGCAGCTCGAACGCCTTAACCCGTTCTTCCATTTCATGGCTTGTGAGATTCTATTGTGTCAATATGGATTCTACTTTAAAAAAGAATAGAAATGAAATACATCCAAACCAAGAAATGGATTGGCCTCAGTCTAAATCGAATAAGACCGTCCCACCGATCTCATCATGATGATGGCCTCTGTATAAAAGAGAAAGCTCAGATTTGAGTGGAGCTGCCGAGCGGAACCGGCAGAGAGGAAGGTGCCGGGCTCCTTATCAAAAGACACAAAAGGTCTGTGCCCTCGCTCCGCCAATACATCTGCATTCAAGCAGACCCTCTGCCCAGCCAGCCCACCGCCTTCGAGGGAAGCAACGCTTTGGAAATCTGCAGCAACTAAACATCTCAGGACAGGGTGGTTCTCTCAAAGAGGAATCGTGTCAGGGAAAAGTCAATTATGAAAACTGATGCTGAGAATTAATGGTGCGCCGCATTACGCAGATTTAAAAGGAAAGAGAGCAAGCACGAGGGAGAGATGCATTCATTAATTGCGTTCCAGAACGCTGCGTCACATGAGGCCGATGTGCTAAATGACGGACCGGGTGCGAGTACAGTAAAGGATGTGTGTTATGGGTGAGAGGAGAAACCCACGCTGACAGCGGTAGACCGAGAATGAAAAAAAGACAAGAGCGAGCGCAGCTTCCACTGCCAGCCGGCACTCTGCTCAACACTGCTAAATTGAATTAATAAAGCCTTTAAACACGCTGTAACATAACAGGAAATTAACAGCTCCGGTTGTGCCGCCGCTGCCACCTCTCTCACCATCTCTCCTTCTGTAGCTCTATCTCCTATCGTCTTGTTTTGATCGCATTAGTCTATTGCATTGAATTCTCCTAAATTTTACAAGCAAACTGTGCCACTACTTACTTCATTACATCAGAATTGCTGCAGTACTAAGATGGGACGAACCACTCGACCAAAGAAAAACGACCAACCAAACCATTCTGTAAATCAGAACGCCATCGTAAACGTCCAACTAAGTGCGAGAGTAAACTAATACAGATAAACAAATGCAAGAGACATGTGATACCAGGTCAAAGGTCACGGGGTCACGAGACCCTCATTTGCTTTTCAAAAACGCTCTCTCCCGGACACTCTTATCTTTATCTGATGGGATGAAAGCAGGAAACTGGGGTTGTTCCACCAAAAGAATGTCACACCTGCCCAACAACCATAAAAATCCACTTCCCAGATCTCACTTATGCTGTTCATCTCATGCAAATTCAAATAAATCTTTATCGATTACTTTAAAAGAATTCAAAGCCTGCACAAACCAAAAACACCAACTAAAATGACAAGCTCACCCCGATAAGCCATTCACTGTCTCTTGGTCTTAGTTTTATTTGAACTGGCCCCTCCAGAGGAGGAAACCCCAGGGAGGCCTGCTTTATGGACTCTGGTTATCTGATCTGACAGAGCTCTGGTCCCATAGCACCAGAGTGCTAATGCAGTGGGATGTCAAAACAAACACACTCAAGTGTCCCCATGAAATCAATATAGCACAACCATAGGGACATAAACAGGACTGGTGCCACATACATTCACAGCAAATGATGCTACATTACAATTAGTAAAAAATGCGAAACAGCTAAACAAAAATTCTAGCTCGAACATAGCGATGGTTTTCGAATATAACCTTGGTCCAACCTAAATCTCCTCTAACTGTAACATAACAGCCCCCCTCCACTCAGCTCCGTCCCCTGCGTCGACTAGCGGCCCTGCGCGCTGTGGGCTTTTGAGTATGGGAAACATGCCGCACCGAAGCAAATGACAAACGCCTGCTTATTGATCGCACTTCGCACTTAGACCAGCTGATAGAAAGTAATTAATGACTCTATTTTCTTCAGTACCAAAGAGAACAATTGAGGTTTATACGGCAACACGCAGCCTTATAGAAGGCCCTCAAGGGAGCCGTCTATAAAAAAATGCCAATGGAATGACTCAGACAATGTTGGAGAAAAAATGAAACGCAACGGGAATTAATATCAGAAGGAAAAACTTAAACCTTACTGTGGCTTAAATAGACACACACTCACAGCAACACACACAATCTCCCAGTTTCTTATCACAGCTCTCTGTGGATCTATTTCTCCTGAAAGTCAGTTCATCCTGTGGCCTCAGCCATCGAAAAAAGGTCAAGCCGGCGGGTAGAATGGCAATAAAGCCCCTGAAATGGTACTATCAGTGGAACATGATTGATCAATTGAATTCCATAGCACAGAAAAATGTGGGATTAAGTAGAGTATTATACGCACAATGAGTTGAGGCATGATGTTCATTTCAAGTTCATTTCGCCTCCCTCCTGCCACCAGATCAGGCAATCAATAGGGGCCTTGCATATCATATATCACTACGCTCTCGCAGAGGAGAGAACATAATCTGCTGCAAATTTAGAATGACAGATTTGTAAGGGAGCAAAAAGCCCCTCCACCACCAGAGACCGCCAGGCTGGAGGCAGGCCCGCCTGGACGCTGGCCGAATGTTTTCAGAGGGCTCTCCGTAGAACGCGACGGCACCTGCTCTGGCAGGGTGATGAGGTCACGGACTGAGGGGAAACTGTTCATTTGTTTATAAAGAGGAAGATGGAGGAAAACGCATAAGCTGGCAGTCAAGCTGTGTAATTGTATTCAAGCTGGGACCGGCCTCCCATTTCTCCAGCGAAAAGCAATCTTAACAGTGAAAGCAGCATTACATTCTAAAGGAAATTGTGCCTTTTAAATAATAGCTCTCCATTTTCAAGCCGCCACTGACAGGAAAGAACCAAACCCACTCCCCCACCATCCCGCTCATGCTAAAACTCGTGGCATTTCTAACAAGTATATGTTTGCTCTGAAGGTAATCCATCAATTACCACAGCCCATCAGATGATGGTGCTGATGCTGAGCTGGGATGGGGGAGGTGTGGGTCTTTTACTCTCTTTGCACCGTCCACATCTTTCTATCCCTCTCTCTGTCTCTCTGTCACCGCTATTAGGATCAGTTTGAGGCTGGCCCTGCCTGAATTTGAGCTGGTATACTCCAATCTTTCATCCCTGCTCACTGCACTGGTGATGAGAGCCTCACTAGACTTAGCGTTTATGGGTGTGGGGGGAAGGGGGGGGTGCCGAAATGGGCCCATTACGACTGGTACTAGCATTTGGCATTGTCCCTCTTTCCTCTTATAGATGGTTCAGATGGCTCTGGCCCAAACAGTGATTCTCAGGGTAGCGTGGAGAGTTTACGGAAGCACCTGAGGGCCGATGCCTTCACTCAACAGCAGCTGGAGGCTCTGGACCGCGTGTTCGAGCGGCCGTCGTACCCTGACGTCTTCCCAACGTCAGAGCACATCAAGCCAGAGCAGGTCAGTAATTGAGATTAATGTAATTTATTACAATACTTCCTGCCAGTAACAAAAACTTTAAATTCGTTATAAATTAGATCTTATCTTTATTTGCACATTGACAATTTTTTTGTGCATAACATAAAAAATCATGTTGCTATGTGCTAAATATACAGGCGCAGTACATATAAAATAGTTTTAAAATGCGTTCTAGAAATTTGTTGCAGTCAGAATTAAAAGTCCTGTTGAAAATAAAATGAACCATAAAAAAGGCACATTGCAGAAAACCTTGTACATACAACCGCTTATTTAAAGATTTCGGCTTATTACGATAGATAACCTTTATTTACTTTCATTATACCATCAAACAGCCACCTACTATTAATGCTTCCCTTGAAACCCCAACTAGGGCCCAATAAAGCAAAAGCGGTGGCCTAATTGAGTTCATTTTAATTTCTCTCCGATCGCAGAGAATTACATTGGTGATAAATCAGGGGGACAGCCCTCACCCCTAGTAGAGGGCCTAATTTGCAGCTAATTACAAAACTGATTTCTACTGGAAGATCAATACCAAAACGAATTGGAAATGACTCGCAATCACAAAGAGAAGCCAACAAGGTATTAAAAAAAAGCAAGGAAAGCGCCTTAACGCGGGAAAAAACAGCCCTGGAACAGTCCAGAAAAATCACTTTTAATTTAATGTAATATTAATCAGACTACATTCCCATTTATTGGCCCGTTTTTGTGCCCCTTTTTACCTCTTGAAAGAACCAACCTATTAGCCGTGTCTGCTGCGTGAGGCCGGGCATTAAAAAGCCATTTTGGAAATGCTAAACTCAATGGGTTCACCCCTCCCACACTTCTGCCAGCCATTTGGTCATCCTATTCAGATGGCTCTTCAGTTGCCCCACGCCCAACTTGCCCCTATCTGCATGATAAAATAGCTGTTGTGCATCTGAGGCCAGACCAAATAGAGAGGAACATCCGCTACTGGCCAACTGAACAGTTGTAGCAGACAATTAGAGTTTATCTGGAATAGAGGCAGACAAGTGTGAGGTCACAGCTTTTCCCTTTGGGAGTCCAGGCTATTGTGGTGCACAGATGCACGAACATCCAGACAAACACACGTAAGAATGGACATATGTACGTTCACACTTAAATACTCGGAGAACAATGGCAGCCGGAAATCTTGTCCCATTTGTTGCAGTTACGTCTGTTTTGAAAAAATGATGGTGGCACAAAATGCGATTCATTTAACAGAATTCAAACAATACATTTTAATCTACGAATGTACATAGTAAACTATAAAAACTAAAATATATCGTTTTTGCAAAACAATAAATAGTGTTTGTCGACTTCAAGCAACATTTATTCATTCTCAAGAAAACAATTACAAGCGCTTGATTCTGTGTCTCAAATCGAGGCCATGTTGGTAATGTAACAAAGCGGCCCGGTCTCCTCCCTTGGCTGGTCAGGGGAATGACTGCAGTCAAGCACAAAGAGACAGCTGACACCCTCTCCATTCAGTCTGCTCCAAATCCTACTCTCTGTCCCGCGCACAACCCTAATGTATGCACACACAATACACGTCAACTCTCACCAAAACACACAGGCACACATTACACTTTCTTCTACTAGTATTGACTTAAAATTGTGTAAAAATTCAGGTGTGCATTGTTAATAGCACATTACATAACTATTTAATATGACAAAAACTATTTTAAATAGCAAGATTTAAAATGTATATAATATTACGTATAACAATAATTATTGGCACAAACAAAGCCAAAAACCTTAAAAATCAACTGGCAGCTTTGTAACTAAACACTTCAGCAAATGATGCTTGGATCACAAAATACATCTTCTAAAGTGTCCACCTCCCCTCATTGGCAGGCTAATGAATATTCGCTACCAGCACTGAACCCTGGACTGGACGAAGTCAAGCCCAGTCTGTCGACCAGCGCCAGTTCAGATTTGGGCTCCAGTGTGTCACAGAGCTACCCGGTAGTGACAGGTAAGAACGCTGGACCACCGTCCCTTACCGCTTAAACAGTTTAGCACAGACAGGAGGCTCATATTCAGAGTCGATCTAAACCGTGTGACTTTTTTATGTGTGTTGAGCGGTAAAGTGAGCTTTATAAATTGAGCGGGCAGGTGACTGGAATGTGACATGTTGATTTAAAGGGAATGGATTAGTCTGCTCTGCGGGGCAATCTTAACAGACAGGTGCCGTTACTTGCATGGAAGAGCCAAATATTCCAAGCGATGATTGAGGTTTGATGGCCAATGCTAGGGGATCTACTTCGGGAAGTGGTACTTTCCTCTCCTAAAACTGACTTTGTAAACACGGTGAATGTTTCCATCGGCTCACATCTCTCAGACATATTCCGGCACGGTTTGGCCTTTACGCTGCTGTGTTTGTTCTGGTGGTATGCGGTGGTTAATGTCAGCCTGGCTAATTGAAATATTGTTTCATTGTTGCGGCTGTTATTACCTCAGAGAAGGTTAAGTTTACCGATAGCCGACTGTCGGCCCGAGATTAATACGCTGAGCTTTTAATAAAACTCACATAATTATGCAGGAGCCATCAAAGCCAATGAGTTCTGTGTGGGTGGAGGACAGGATGATTGAAAATTGCTGTGCCCCCTTCTCACATGATAGCTGGATAATGTTATGTGAAAAGAAAGATCTCTCCCCCCTTTTCGGTAATATGTGGGAGGTAAAGTTCCCTCCAGAAAGTTGGGCCTCTGGAGAAGAAAGGTGTGTTTTTGTCCTTTGTATGAAAGCAGTCTCGGTCTGGGGAGCACCCTCATGGCAGGTGGCCTTTCTTGCACCTGGGACGGGACACACTGGGAGTCTTACTGTGGTCTAACTTTTTGCTTCTCAGACGAAAGAAAACTTCTCCGTTGAGAATAGTTTTTTATTTTCATGTTAGACATTAAAACCACTCTGTGGGTTTTAAAGGTTAATGTATTAGTATAAACATTCTGGTATTGTAAATGATGTTTCGTTTTTCCGAAAAACCATAATAAGCTTGTAATTATTTTTCTGAATGCATTAGGCCCAAATAGCTTTTCTGACAGACCGCAATATGAAGCATTTCATGTTACGTTCTAAATTACATGTGGTAGTAATAACTTCATTTATGTATTAAAAAACACATCGAGCAAGCGAGGCAGTTTGAGAGGGCAATAACTGAATGTTATGGTGTACTAGCATGTGATAAACTGGAAATAAGAATAAGGGCAGAGTTAAAGGAGGTGCTAAATTATCCTCCACATTTACAGTGAGATCTAATTCTGAATAAATTACTCCCTCTCATTGGATAGCGCTGGAGATTATGCTCATTCCCAGCAATGTTTTCCTGAGCCAATTAAAATTCAGACCGCCATTGATCTTGTTGATTTTATGTCATGAGATTTGCATAATCTATTAAAGATGAATGATTAATGAACTCTTCATTACAAAACAGAAATTGGAATTTTAAGGGCACTCCCAAGGCTTGGGAGATGTGTGTTCACTGTTTACCCATTCGTTTTTGGGTTAGTTGTGTACCAGGTCGAGTACATTCAAGGAAGTTTATTCCGAAATCTATTGCTTTTATATCCGTATACATACTGTACAAATATATTGAAGTACATTGCACTTTTCACTATTGTAAAAAATTTTAAACCAAATGTAAAACAATTCCAGAATATGAATACAGACTCATCAGGAGCAACACAAGCCTTTGAGTCACATTCCAGGCCTTCTTGTATTAACTGTAGAGGTAAAAAACAATGCCATGATTTATTCAAACTGCAGTAAAAACTCTGGAGGCAGTCCAGGTACGGCCAGGGCCGTTTGCACATACCTTTGCAATGAACGACCCGCACAGATTCTCAAGCGCCGTCCCCGCCGAGCCGTATAATGTAACTCTTCCCAGTGCCAGTGGGATGGTACCATGTAAATGGGCACCCCTCCGACCCGCTGCAAACCTGAGCAGGTGCTGAAGACTTACCCCTTGTTCCAAATCTCTTCAGAGACATGGGAGGAGAGACGGGGGGGTACGAATGCCCGGGCTTGAAAGCAACAGGGCTCAATGTCTAAAAAAAAACACACATGAAGCAAGAGAAGTTAGAAAGAAAAGCAGCATATGCAGGCAGAGCGAAAGAAAAGGCTGCTTTGTGTCGGCTTATTCCGCTGATGAACTCCGGCTGAAATATATCCGCCAGAGAGCCATTTTTTAAGTGTGGCCCGCTATTCTCCAGTGAGCAGCAAACAACACGCTGCCGGCTAAAGCTGAGCTACCTGATGTGTGGCCCGGTGACAAACTGCCTCTGTCTGGAGTCACCAGAAGCCCCGGCAGGCCCTAGTGCCCAAATTAATGTTTATTTCATACCCACAATAGCACACTAACCTTTGAGCACACATTTGATAATGAATGACTTTTAGAACTTATATCGGGGATTCAAGCAATTTGGCTGTCCAAACATTACATTGCCGTAATTGATTGGGGTGAAGCAGTCTATTACACTTTTTCCGTGGCCTTGTGATAAATTGCTGGATCGGGAATGTCGAAAATTGAGGTCAAAGAATTCAGCGGCTGTTATTGTAGCAAACAAGCGGTGTCCGTGAATATAGTATATTTAATCTCTAAAGACACAAAAGCAGGTGACTTTGCTCTAGCCGTCGGGTTTAAAAATGGAACATCTCTCTTGGTTTCTCACCCATGTGTAACTGCGTATTCACGAGGCCGGACGTGGAGAAATCTATAGGTTCAAATTTGATGTGCCTCCACATAGACCGGTGTTTATCTTCCATCTCGGTAATAAGGAGGTTGACAGCCTTCCTTTTTACAGGTCTCGCTTGTCTCCGGGACAATAAGCAACAGCACCTCTGATTAGTTTCAGAGTTCAGTGATCTCGAACACTGGGTCTCGGCCAGCGTAGCGTCTACCCTTGTTTGCTATACAACAGCAAAGCAGAGGCTGTGAAAACGGCAGGCCTAATGCCTCCAACAGCCTCTCTTCTTTCCTCCTTTATTGGCCTCTAAGGTTTTCATTTTTGAACTTAGGCTTTATGGACGTCATCTTCCTTCCTGAAATATAGCCATCTAAGCTTGGCCTCGCTCACGGAGCGGCAACGGAATTTTATCCGCACGATTGAAAATCATATTTATTATGTACGAGATTCAGCTGTTAGTTGTGGAGAGGAAATTCTGCCATTGATTCGTGTGGGAAAGAGGCCAGTTAAGTAGCCTGATTTCCTGGCGTTAGGTCGGAACGGGTTGTCAGGGTTGCGTCTGACAACAAGGAGGCCTTATCTTAATGAGGGACTCTCCGCACATACCTCGGTTGTAAAACAACAATAGTTGGGAAGCAGCTAATGAGGCTATCATGAAGCTGTGAGAGCCCTCCCCACAGACCACGATAACAGCACAGGA
>JAWHQN010000198.1:135000-157632 GCA_033220385.1 Triplophysa yarkandensis | reverse complement strand
AGAGAGAGAGAGAGAGAGAGAGCAGAGAGAGAGAGAGAGAGATACCAGAGAGAGAGAGAGAGAGAGAGATGTTTATATAATGGAAACAGATTTCGAGCAGCTGTTTATATTCTCTTGGGTTCAGTGATACAGAATCAGGATATAAAGCAAAAATAAATTTATTATACATTTTATATTAAGAGCAGTCAGATTATATATCACAATTCCAAATGACATCATTTAAAAACATGTTATCATTGTCATAAAGTTACTAAAACAATCACAAATATAACGAGAACTTCTTGATAAGGATAATCTTAAAGACAGTTTTATCACTTTAACATTAAATATTCAAATGTTCATGTTTGACTTACCAAGTTTAGCGTTTATCTTGACAGATAATAAACACAGGAAACATGAGCACATGCAGAACTTTAGAAACACATCCATGATTAAATCCCACACAACTGTTTTCCTGGGATTCCCATCTGAAAGTTGAACACAATAAACCTGAGCAGATATGTGAGGAGAGCTCAAGCACACACAAACACACACAAACACACACACACACACACAGGAGGTTTCCTCTGTCTTAAGAAGAAGAGAGACCTCCTCAAGAACCTCTCAAGGAGGAGGACACCCTAAATAACCCTCAGAGGAGAACACAACCACCCTTTAAGAACCCTCAGAGGAGAACACATGACTTTTTAAACAAAAGCAGTCATGACACATTTTAAAAACTTTTATTAGACAAAATAAGTCAATAGAGTTTTTTAAAGTAAACTAGTTATAATAATTACAAATAAATTAAACATAATTGAAAACTTAAAAAATAGAAATAAGTCTCAGAATTTTTATATGTTGCTGACGTCACAGTTCTTGTCCTCCAGCTCTGACTAAATTATCAGATACTTCATAAATTGTCTTCATTTTAACAAAAATTTTCATTTTACTCACCAGTCCCCATCAAGATAGCGTTTTGCATATATGTGTCCAATAAAACAGTTTATAGTTGATTTAAAATACATTATTGCACGTTAAACAATTTCCATCTCCCAGTTCGATGTTCACCGGATGTCTTAAAACAACTTGTGCACTAACTGATCATGTCATCCAATATATTCGGTATCACAAAACTCATAAATACGCAACAACATTAAATATATAAAGAACAATTAATAAAACTAGAGCAATCTAATGCGTAACAAATAATAATTTACAAACGAAAACGAAAAAGGCGAAACAATTCCTCATAATATAAGTCTCGAAAATTAGAACAAGTTTGAAGTTTTCCAAAAATTAACCAAATACCAAAAAATACCACATGACTTTATAAACTTTTGAGTTTAATGTTTTAAAAAATTTACCAAATACCAAAAAATAACATTCGACTTTATAATCTTTTAAGTTAAAAGTTTTCCAAAAATTGACCAAATACCAAAAATACCACTTGACTTTATAAACTTTTGAGTTTAATGTTTTAAAAAATTTACCAAATACCAAAAAATAACATTCGACTTTATAATCTTTTAAGTTAAAAGTTTTCCAAAAATTGACCAAATACCAAAAATACCACTTGACTTTATAAACTTTTGAGTTTAATGTTTTAAAAAATTTACCAAATACCAAAAAATAACATTTGACTTTATAAACTTTTAAGTTGAAAGTTTTAAAAAAATTTACCAAATACCAAAAATACCACTTGACTTTATAATCTTTTAAGTTTAAAGTTATACAAAAATTAACAAAATATCAAAAAATACCATTTGACTTTATAAACTTTTAAGTTAAAAGTTTTCCAAAAATTGACCAAATACCAAAAATACCACTTGACTTTATAAACTTTTAAGTTTAAAGTTTTCCCAAATTAACCAAAAACCAAAAATTACCATTTGACTTTATAAACTTTTACGTTTTCCCAAATTAACCAAAAACCAAAAAATACCATTTGACTTTATAAACTTTTACGTTTTCCCAAATTAACCAAATACCAACAAATACCACTTGACTTTATAAACTTTTAAGTTTTCCCAAATTAACCAAATACCAACAAATACCACTTGACTTTATAAACTTTTACGTTTTCCCAAATTAACCAAATACCAACAAATACCACTTGACTTTATAAACTTTTAAGTTTTCCCAAATTAACCAAAAACCAAAAAATACCACTTGACTTTATAAACTTTTAAGTTTCCCAAATTAAGCAAATACCAACAAAATACCACTTGACTTTATAAACTTTTACGTTTTACAAATTAACCAAATACCAACAAATACCACTTGACTTTATAAACTTTTAAGTTTCCCAAATTAAGCAAATACCAACAAAATACCACTTGACTTTATAAACTTTTACGTTTTACAAATTAACCAAATACCAACAAATACCACTTGACTTTATAAACTTTTAAGTTTTCCCAAATTAACCAAATACCAACAAATACCACTTGACTTTATAAACTTTTAAGTTTTCCCAAATTAACCAAAAACCAACAAATACCACTTGACTTTATAAACTTTTAAGTTTTCCCAAATTAACCAAAAACCAACAAATACCACTTGACTTTATAAACTTTTAAGTTTTCCCAAATTAACCAAATACCAACAAATACCACTTGACTTTATAAACTTTTAAGTTTTCCCAAATTAACCAAATACCAACAAATACCACTTGACTTTATAAACTTTTACGTTTTACAAATTAACCAAATATCAAAAAATACCATTTGACTTTATAATCTTTTAAGTTAAAAGTTTTCCAAAAATTGACCAAATACCAAAAATACCACTTGACTTTATAAACTTTTGAGTTTAAAGTTTTCCAAATATTAACCAAATACCAAAAAATACCAAATGACTTTATAATCTTTAAAGTTGAAAGTTTTCCCCCAAAAAAAAACAAATATCAAAAAATACCACTTGACTTTATAAACTTTTGAGTTTAATGTTTTACAAAAATTTACCAAATACCAAAAAATACCAAATGACTTTATAATCTTTTAAGTTGAAAGTTTTCCCAAATTAACCAAAAACCAAAAAATACCACTTGACTTTATAAACTTTTACGTTTTCCCAAATTAACCAAATACCAACAAATACCACTTGACTTTATAAACTTTTAAGTTTTCCCAAATTAACCAAATACCAACAAATACCACTTGACTTTATAAACTTTTACGTTTTACAAATTAACCAAATACCAACAAGTACCACTTGACTTTATAAACTTTTAAGTTTTCCCAAATTAACCAAAAACCAACAAATACCACTTGACTTTATAAACTTTTACGTTTTCCCAAATTAACCAAATACCAACAAATACCACTTGACTTTATAAACTTTTACGTTTTCCCAAATTAACCAAATACCAACAAATACCACTTGACTTTATAAACTTTTACGTTTTCCCAAATTAACCAAATACCAACAAATACCACTTGACTTTATAAACTTTTAAGTTTTCCCAAATTAACCAAATACCAACAAATACCACTTGACTTTATAAACTTTTACGTTTTACAAATTAACCAAATACCAACAAATACCACTTGACTTTATAAACTTTTAAGTTTTCCCAAATTAACCAAAAACCAACAAATACCACTTGACTTTATAAATTTTAAGTTTAAAGTTTTCAAAAATTAAACAAATTCCCAAAAAATACCAAATGACATTTTACATTTTTAAGTTTAAAGTTTCCCAAAAATTAACCAAATACCAAAAAATACCAAATGACTTTATAAACTTTTAATTTTAATGTTTCCAAAAATTATCCAAATACCAAAAAATACAGAATTACTTTATAAAATGTTAAGTTTAAAGTTTACAAAATACCAAATAACTTTATATACTTGATTTTTCCTATAAACTCAAATTGACTCAAAATTTTTTTGTCATTTTTGAGCCTTTTTACCTTTTTTATTTTATTTAATCAATGAGACTCATAATGACTATATTACATAACATTTTATGACATTTTCATTAATCTTTATAATTTATGAACTAACTGATCACATTAATATTTTAAATGAATGAAATAAGGAGAACCAAAGAATTTCTCTGCATGAGTTTTTTCTAAAAAGATTTCTTCTCCTATCTAACATCCATCTTTTAAATGGTAGCATGCCTCTCTGTGTGTAACCCTCTGAAATCCTTGGCACGGAGTGATGGTGATGCCACCTGGGTGATGGTAAGAGGGCTGTGATGTATTAGACTGAAATGATAACTTTTATATCCTCATCTAATGCCTGTAGTCAGACCAGGACCTGGTGTTAAGGTCTCTGTCATGAACTGGCTTTAGTGAAGGTCTCTAGGTCTTCTTCTCTCTCAAGATGTTGGATTACAGTTCACATCTCATGCCAGAGGGAGATCCTTTAGTCTGGACAGAAAAAGAAATCTCCATGTGTGAGCCGCTGAATGGATTTTCCTTCAAGCTACAGATTTTAATAAAGAGTTCCCAGAAGTTCAAGTCAAGGACAAATGCCATGTTCTGGAATCCTATGTTTAACCATTATTACATTAGTATTAGACTTTTATTTGCCCGGGGTGTCTAAGGTTTATTGTAAAGAGAAGATTTCATATAAAGACATTTAACTATGTAGAGAAATATTCCTACAAAAGTAGAAAATAGTGATTTTTATAACAAGTTTTATAACAAACACTACCTTTTACAGCCTTGTTTAAAAAGTATTCTCAAAAACAAAATAGATATAAATCATATTTTGCTATTCAGTAAATAAACTGCTGGATACTGAGGTCTTGCTGAGTTGGCGGGATGCGGTAACCATAGCAACATGATATTTGTAAGCATCAGCATCAGGCGACACTTGAAGTCAATTTGACATGTTTATTCTTACAGAACTGGATTAAAGAAATCCATCTGAAGCAAACCTTGATGTAAAAATACCATCCGTCAATCCTTCCTCTGCGTGACATCTCTAAGAGCGCAAGTAAGCTGACATTAAACAAACAGTGATGCATTATGATGAATTGATTGTTTCTTCAAGATCTAGCTTAATGTATTCTGTCAGACACAAAAATATTAAAACTTAGAAACACAAACTATTTTTAGAAGACGACTATTCTTCTCAACGTTTTTCATGTGGACCTTTTGAATGAAACCCACGTTTCACCCCATTGGATTCTGGCTTTTGTCAGTACGTTGTGTTGACAAGCAAGCCGTCTGCTTTCTTTGCTTTAGTTCTGATAAACAAACTTCACAGGGGTCTGAGTGTCAAACCAGCAGGTAACAAGCAAACCTGTCTCGCCTCTCCATCTCACACTGAGCTTTACACTGAGGGAGTATTTGGTGATTTATGAAACTCGATCAGAGGAATCCTGAATAAATCAGCACGCGGTAAAAAAGAGAATTTCAACACAATAGACAGAAATATTCATTTAACTCTTGCTGCGTTAATGCATTCGCTGGTATTTCAGAGGCTTTCACAGCGGAAGGTCTAACAAGTTAGGATTTGTGTTTGGAGAGAAGCACAAAAGCTTACTTTGATTCTTGGAGAGAAATTTTAATAAAGTCTTTATTTAGTTGTCGCCATTAACAGTTTAAAATATCAGGAGAACTTATTTATGTTAGGAATGATCGTTTAAGAAATCACATTTTACCAAATGATCTCATAGACTTTAATATATTAAGATAAACTTAAACTTGAAATAACAGTTGTCAAACTAGTAAAGAGAAGGATTTATACCTTTATATGACCCAAATTTACTTCAAAATTGAAACCCTGTCAGACCAAGATCAAAATTTAAGGTCCAATTTTCATGATGGTTCAACTTAAACGAACCTAAATCAACATCCCAAAAACATGTGAATACATTAAAAGTAATCATTGGTGAAGCAACCACAAAAGTGTTCAACCCTGTCAAAGCAAGTTTAAATCTGTTTTATAATATTTATTGTATATTGGTCTCCTTTCGTCTTGTAATAACTCACACATTTGGATTGAAAAAGAATATTAACACTTCATATTTCTATCAAAATGTTAACATTCTTTAATAAAATGTTAACATTCTTTAATAAAATGTTAACATTCTTTAATAAAATGTTAACATTCTTTAATAAAATGTTAACATTTTTCAGTGTTGATATTACAAGGCTGAAATCAAGACCATATAGTTTATATAATGGCATTACAACACATTATTTGACCAAGAAAGATTTTTTGCCAGATCTCACAATGATGAGAAAAAGCTGTGTAAGCCATTACTGTAAATGTTCAGATCAATGAAACTCAAATATCCTTAAAACATCTGTCAAAACATTGAAGGTAATAACCCAAAAAGTATTAATTCAACCCTGTCACAGCAAGTTTAAATGTCCATTTATATCCAATAGTTATCATTTTAGTTCATGAAGTTATTTTATAGCAGCAATATTTATTTCAAGAACCAACGTGTCGTGGCTGTCTCTATATTTATGTAACAGGGTTGAGGTCGAATTAGGGATCATATGGTTTACATCATGGCATCACAACACAATATCTGTGCTACAAAATACTTATACAAGATCTCACAACCTCACAATCTCAAAAACAACATGATTGTAACCTACTAAAACTAAAAATATATTAATGTTGGGATCATAAAAGTCTCTGTAAGCCATGACAGTTAATGTTTTCTATCTACAGAACAAAACAGCAAAGTCATCAGTATTATCAAGCATGGGGTAAACTGATATACCGTTCCATTCTGGAGCTTTTCCCACACCGCTCAAATCATCTTCACAAGCGGAAAACAGCATCCGGATGCTTTGATCCCAACGCTCTGTCAGAGGAACCCAGGCGTTGGGCTCCAAATCTGTTCCAGATGTCACTCGTGCTGTTTACGATGAGAAAACGTCAAACACAACCACAACAAAAGAATTCTTTCATGGCCATCAGCTGTCAGTCAATGTCTACAGAACTTGAGTATTACAGTGGTGAAATTTGTGCTATTTATAGAGAAATAAAGATAAATATAGACAAATACATTTATGAGCTACTGTGCTTCTCAGTATAAATGCAGTTTGAATTAATAAGATAAAAATGTCTTGACCCATTTTGACACCGAACAATTTAAATAAATTAATATTGTTTTCAAGCTTTGTTTCATGTGTGAGTTATAATGTTGGAAATGTCTTCAATGTCAAAGTCGACTTTCTAATAAAACGTTCCCACATTTTGTTAATTCTTACAAAAAATTTAAGTGTCCAGGACATATTTCATCACAGACCTTATGCAAAAACAAATTATATAGGAAAATGTTTGTGCAGTTACGCTGACATAAAGTGTGAAAACACATAGTTGTGGTGTCCGGCATGTCAGATGTGTTTGTGAAATGTTATAATGAGGATATAAAATGTTTAACTGCTTTAGAGCGACCAGCGGGAGATGTGTAACTGTAATCCGCAGGAGTTCTGTCCACCAAATGTGAATTATTCTTAATTAAACAACATTACACATCACCGCTTTACATTCATTATTCTTCTCTGTACTAACACAATGTATATTCATTTATAATAAACAGTGCTCTTAACAGTGTTAATGAATCCGATGGTATTTTGTATAGTATTTTTTACCCTGTTTTACCAAAGCTGGGAGATGAGAATAGACGTGTTCCTGCATGTATGATATGGACTGGTGCAGAGAAACAGAATTGGGAGGTTGTAGGGGGTCAGTGGACAGACAAAAACCATTATAACATGTGAAATTACTTTAGCAATTCAATCTGAGGTATATGAAATGCATCTGTATTAAAAATAGGGTAACAAAAATGATAACATGCGCCAACCAAGCATGGTATGAACATAAAATAATAGAGACACATTTCTCCAAATATCTCCTTTTGTGTATTGTATGTCATGTACAGTCTTTAAGTACATGATTAGGAATAAAGATACATTCCCAGTTTCCCACATCACACGTTTGATTTAGTGTTGTCCTTTAACAGAAGGTGAAGTTTCCTCGTTGTAATTAAATCAAGAACTGTTTCTATGACACTAATTACTGTCATTATGTAAGTGAACTGTTTGATGGAGTATAGGTTTCTTTACACTTCACTGCGACTCCTGCGCTGTTATTAACCTACAGTCAGTTATAAACCATCAGTTTCTCTCTGACATACTGTGAGAATCTCTTACAACACACCGTTTACTCATCCTCTTGTCATTCCAAACCTGTGTGACACTTTATTCACAAAACGAAAAAGAAGATATTTTGAAGAATGTTGCCAGTGACAGCTCTTGAATTGGACTGGTTTTGTGAATAAGTGCCACTGCTGTCTGATTATCAACTTTCTTACCAATATCTTCTTTATCCTCCAGTAGAAGAAAGTCATACCTACAGTGAAATGACAAGAAGATGAGTGAATGATGACAGAATTTTCCTTTTTGGCCGATCACTTTCAGGTTTTAATTTTATATCCAATAAACGTTTTTTCCAACCCACCAGAAAAGTTTCTACGTATCAGAAGTTTTGTGTGTTATGTATTTATAAATGTCTCGGCAGCGGCTGGGATTAAGTTTGACAGGAACATTCAGTGCCCCCTGCTGCCTTTAAATACTCCCCAAATTTTCTGAAGAACTTCTGAGGTCTTCTATCTGTGGGATTAATAAACGCATTATTCTTTTCTTATCCGCTGATACGTGCTATAGATCCAACCGTGTGGATTACAGCATATATATCTCAGTTTTCTTATCAAAATTCTTTAAATATGCAGTCAAGAACTTTAGATGAATCCCTACAGTCACAAGACTTGATTTCACAACTTCAGTTTTCTGCTTTTGTGTTTTTAATATTTGTGTTCTTGGTTGTGCATTCACGTCGTATTTAAAGCGCTTGTCCGCTCAAAAAGAGAAATGTTCATTATTTACTCACTGTCCTGTCATTAAACTCTACATCTGTACATATTTCTTTATTCTTTTGTGATGTGCAGAAGAAAGTCAAACAGCTTTGGAATGACAAGAGAGTGAGTCAATGTTTTTAACATGTTTATTTTTATTTTCTCTCTTTAACTCAAGTTTCTATTATTTTTAATGCCTGGGAAAGATTTTTCTTCATCATCAAGCCCGACAAAAGGGTTAAAAATGAAAGAAAATCCCACAAATTCATAGAGATGGATGTGGATTTAATAGCAATTAGTTAATATCTGGACATAAAAACTATAACACAATATTAATATACAGCATACCTAAATGTTGAAATCTGAAATTGCCACACACATGTGTATACACTGCTATTCCAGTAGAAAAGTTGTGGAGCACTATTGACTGCCATTGTCATTTTTTCTGTGGTAGTCGATGGGGTCCCAGAAGTATCTTTTTATGAACATTCTACTAAATATCTTCCCCTGTGTTTAACCAAACAATGAAATTCAAACAAATTTGGTACAACTAGAGAGTGACTAATCCATAACAGAATTTTTTAGTTTTGGGTGAACTCTACCTTTAATTTATTGTGTGTAGTTTGATATTCCTTTAAAATGGTATAAACATAAAAGATGTCTTTACAAATCTTCTATCAAGAGCTAAATGTAATCATGTGTTATGTAACTAAAAACCGTAAAAGTGTCACACAGCACAAGGATCGGTGACATCATTCATCTCTAGTCCTTCATTATTCTCTAGCGAACTCTCACAATTCAGTCGACAGTCATAAACACAAACAAGAAGAAACGTCAGAACACAGAGGACAAGAAGAAGAATAAAACTGGCAGCCTGAAAAAAAAACATTCATTAAAAAAGAATTACATTGATGTTTGACTTCATATGTTCATTGAAAAAACCTTTAATGATTTATACCTATTAAACAATAATAATCATCATTTACCTTAGACCGGACCAAAAAGATTTGGGTGTTATTTCGCAGATGAAGTTGTCTGCTTGCATTCACATCAGCGGGTTTGCACCATTTCTCACCCAACACCTGATCAAAAACATATCCTCCATCCCAGTTGGTCTGACTACAAGAGTAACACGCACCATCATATAACATAAGAAAGAACCACATGACAGGTGGAATCAGACAGTGAAGAAAGCGTTTGACACAAGTATGGTTTTCTTTCCGACACAGACACTTCTTACAACAGAAAGTCAGCTTGATTTTAAAGGGTCTTAATAACAGAAACATTAAAACAAAAGCAAAGCATCCAGGAGCTATTATGACAAGATCGGATAGGACCCAATTCCACTGGACTCTACACGGACATGAGAACTCCACGTGGATCAATGCATCCAATCCGATTAATAGACAACTCAACGGAAAAGATTTGAAAGCTGAACTTGAGGACAGCATGCTCTTTAAATGCATGAATAGTTCTGGCGTGAAAATCATCTTCGGATCTTGTCCCATGGTTCAACAATGTTTCAGATGATCGGGGTTAAAGCATGGAATGCATGTGAAGGCTTGTTTGCTTGGATGATATAAACACAGATTCCTGTGAAAAGACAGCGATTATTTAAATCAACAAGCCCAATACGGCCTTAAGGATGTGCAGAAGCAAAGAAGGTTACAAGATCACATCAAACAATACGAACATTCATATACATCTACAGTATTTGTTTCACAATCTGAAACTCTGACTCACCTGTGTCTTGCTGTGACAGACTCTAAGTGTGTTTTCAGCTTAAGCTCGATCTCTTTGAGGATTTGCATAAAATATGAAATGAAAGTGTACAACAAGGAGAAACAAGTTGCTCATATTGTAAGATTTTGTTACATAAGAATCAATATAAGGTGACGGCAAAAGAAGTCTCCATGTTGATTATAAGACACAAGTTGTTTCTTAAAAACAAAGAGACGTGAGAAGACATAATGGATCGGTCTTATCCTTTACATGGAAATGTTTTGTTAAGTTATGGAAATGAACCAGACTGACTTGCGTTCAGATGGATTATTACAACCTTTTAAACAGAGAAGATACTATGACACAAATATAAAACTGCTAATGAATCTGCAGTATAGAAAAGAAATAACAAAGTTAAAATACCAACTGAACGATACACTTTTAAAACGTTCGTTACATATTTCTGAAACAACTTCAGACAACGTTGACTTTCTCTTTTAGCTGCAAATGCAAGAAGTAAAAAACAAATAGAACTTTATTCCCTCGTGTAACAGATGATTCTTTAATAAAAGGGGATTTATACGGATCTGTTACAGAAATAAATACACAGCAGTACAAGCACCGTCCCTGTTATATAATGTACAAATCATTACAGAAAAATCAAAACTCTTTTGGATGGATCAACCTTCAAGTCTGTCTGTGGGTTTGCTAAGAAAACTTCATTGGACAGTAAGTCGCTTTCACTTTTGATTTGAACTGATATTCAAAGCATCACACAAAGACTTTAAAAAGCTTTAAGATGGGATAAGTGAAGACACATCATAAACAACTCGGAAACATTTGATACGCTTCAATATAGAATCCTTACATTAAAGCAAAGAAAAACATTTAAGAGCAAACTTTTAAATACTAAATGAATAAGTCTCCTATTTGCATACTAAAGAAAGATTCTGTGATCACAGTTACAATACTCGCAACACACAAGGAGAAATGTTTATACGTTTATTGGTTTTAAGTTTGGTGATTCTCTTTTTTGTCCTGATCTGTGATTGGTCTGTTGTTTATCAGTATTTTTGTGTTTTAACAGCCCAACTGAAGACATATTGTAATCCAAAGGAAACACTTGAAGGTTTACATTTACAACTTTACATGAATATATCTTCTGCGGAACATAATAGAAGATATTTGGAGAAGTGTCCACAAATCTTATTCCATTTGATTTAAAAGTTTTCCTTTAAGTCTCCAGCAGAAAGTTGAGATATGTATAAGAGTAAAACACTTAGTTTTCTAACAATATGCCTTTACCTTACTATACAATTGATTCTGAAAATGTGTTTTGATTGGTCAGATCGTCCGGTCAACTGTGATTGGTCTGTTGTTTGAATCAGATGTAACAAAACATGCAGTATCTCAGAAAGAAAAGAGTTCAATCTAACCCAACAACTTTAAAATCATGTACTTCTCACTAAAATTCACACACAGCAACATTACAAACATATTTTAGGACGGCCGTTCTTCAAGCTGTTTCTGAACATCAACCGTGTGTTTTGTTGTGTTGTACCAGTGACCGTTGATACCCATAAAGCAGAACTATAAGAGAGTCGGGCTAAGAACATAATGTACATTGAACTCTTGAGTCACATGTTTCCCATATTTTAAAAAAGATTTATTTGAAGGTGTTTAAATGCTGGAAATGCTTTTACTAGACAAACAACATCATTTATTTAAATTTTCTTATAAAACTAAGATTGACAAACTAGTCTTTTTCTTAAATTAAATAACAAATTACATTTGCTTTACCCAGACTTTTTAGGTCTGCGGGGTCTTACTGTCATGGTTCTGTGTTTCCCATGGGAATATTTTTATTACCCATTGGACTTAATTTCCCATGATCCTCCACATTCTCTCAACGGTCCCTTGTTTGTAAAATCCTCACCTATCAGTAATCTTCTTATCGTCTGGACTCTATTTATACTGTCTATTAGACTGTTTGACCAATCAGAGAACACTGGGAGGCGGGGCTTAAAGATGCAGGAACTAAATGTGAGTTATTTTGACATGAGGAAAATAATAATAAGCTTATATAAGTTGAGCACTACAACAATGCAATTATTCATATGTTTATCACCAAACAACGCACAGGGCTACAGGGACTCTTCGTCTTCGTCTTCAACTTCTTCGTCTTCGTGTTCTTCTAATTCTTGGTCTTCTACTTCTTGGTCTTCTTCTTCTTTTTCTTCTTCTCCAACTTCTTCCTCTTCTTCTTTTTCTTCCACTTCCTAGTCTTCTTCTTCGACTTTTTCTTTGTCTTCTTCTTCTTCTTCTAATTCTTTGTCTTCTACTTCTTTGTCTTCATCTACTTCTTTTTCATCTTCTTCGTCTTCATCTTCTTCATCTTCTTCTTCTTCTTCGTCTTCTTCTTTATCTTCTTCTTCTTCTTCTTTGTCTTCTTCTTCTTCTTCTAATTCTTTGTCTTCTTCTACTTCTTCGTCTTCATCTACTTCTTTTTCATCTTCTTCGTCTTCTTCATCTTCTTCGTCTTCTTCTTCGTCTTCTTCTTTATCTTCTTCCTCTTCTTCTTTGTCTTCTTCGTCTACCTCTTCTTCTTCTTCTTCTTCTTCTTCTCCTTCCTCTTCATTTCCTTTTTCTTATTGTTCTACCAATACTTTGGCACACTTCTCTTCTGGCACAGTTTAACATGGACCAATGATTAAGGGCTCAAATTGACTGAATTATTGAGGATGCATCAAAGTGATCAGGGGTATTGTGATTGGCAGGCTCTTTGACACACCTCATTATAGGAAGTGGAGAGCCACCTGAAATTTCCCATGGACTTATAATGGGGAACTTTGAAGAGCCATAGTTTAGAGCGAGGATTTTGAAAGTCAACACATTTAAAGGCGACTGGAATGCTCAGTATAAACATAGCTCAGAATGGGGTTTAAGATGTGACCCTAGTGTGAAGGGTCAACCCAAAATCCTCATTGATACATAAGGGGCCCAAAAACTGCTATTAAAAACCATCCCAGATGAAATATCTTCACACTACAGTGTCATAGAGACTAGAAGGTGAACTCCTTTTAGTCCAATCAGTCTCTCAGCATCAATGTAAAGCCTAGCAACCAAACAGACTACCTTGGCAACCGTTTAGTGAGACCTATATCTCATCATCAGAACATCATAGAGATACAGGAGTTGACTTATTTTAGTCACGACTTAAAGAATCAATACTCTATTTTTAGAGTTTTGACACAGAAAACACCACTCACATTTTCTTCATGAAAATGTACATTTATAGTTTCTTTCACTATAGTAGTCAATAAGATCACAGAACTGTTATTGTTACAAGCATTTGTTCAAATATCATTCTCTGTGTTCAACTAAACAAATAAATGTATTTCAAAAGGTTCGGAACAACTCAAATATGAAAGGATGACAGAACTTTCATTTCATCATTCATTTCATCATTTCTTTAGAAAAACTCAGCTTTATAATTACATACGGATTTGTGTTATATTTTCACAATGAAACAAAGTACACTACTAATAAAGAGTACAAATCAAGTTAAAGGTTATATCAAGTTTTTCTCTCTTATTCTAGTCTATACAGATGCTTTTGTGTGTTCAGTGGATATTAGAAGTGGTTTCATCTCTATTTGTGGCTGTTTCTCTGCACTGGCGTGTTCATCGCTCTGTGCTCGGTCCTTTGAATCATGTACCATACCCTCTGCCTCCTTCTGTGCCCCATCCTGTTCTTCATCATGTTCCTCTGGATGGGTTCTTCTACAACACTCAAAGAGACCAGCGGTGACAAGGATCAGAAGACCAAATAAAGCAAGAACTGCATAACCATACACCTGGAATAAAAAACGGTAAAAGATTAAACAAGAAAGGACACTTTTAATAAAGCAAGTGTAAATACAACTGACCTGGGATTGACTTATAAACGCTTGAAACTCCTGCTGTAGTTTACTTTTATTTCGATCTCCGGGATGATCGATGGGTTCACACCACTTTCTGTTTATCTGCTCATAAAAAACATACTTCCCTTCCCAGTCTGTCCAGAAACAAGCCAAATAATCTCCATCAAGCAACAAGATGAGGATCCACACAAGAGAAGGAATCGCACAGCGTCCCAAAGCTTTAAAACAACTTCTCTGGCCCTCCGTTCTGTCTTTTGAAGAACACTTACAGCACGTGCATAAATTACACAGAAATTTTAAACAAGATGCCAAGCGAGAGCAGAAACCTGTACCGTCTGCACACTGATAGCAGACGGGTCTAAAGGGACTGAATAACACAAACATTAAAGCAAACATGAAAATAAAAGGTCCAACGAAGATGCATATGATCAGCGCTTTATTTAGTCCAGATCTGCATGGACATGCAAGATTCAGTTCCATTAAGTCCTTCAGTCCGATTAATAAAAGACTCGCTGGAAATGAAGTGAAGACGGCAGAGTCGCTCAGAAATGAGTTCAAGTTCTTTAAAAGACTTTGCAGGGCAGACATTTTTCAGTCACAGAGATTCTGTATGGTGACTCTATATCCAGAAACCTTTAAAAATACAAAAAATTATAAAACATTTTAGTGAAATAAAATAAATACAGTACAATACATTAACCATAAAGTGATGTACTTTTGAGTTTAATTAATTTTACATTTCCCAAGCCTAGAACTGTTTGCTTCCAATCATTCTTCTAAATATCTTTCTCTGTGTTTGAGCACACTAATTGTTGATTTTTGGGTAGACTCTTTAACTCGGTTTATAAGGTTGAAATGTATCCACATATGAACTAAACACATCGTTTTAAAGTTTGTAAAGAGACTTCTGGACTTACTTCTGTTTCTTCACCTTGTGTTGTGTTGTCTTCCTGAATAATGTCCTGCTGTTGTAGAATTGCAACAACGTTTGAAGGATGACTTTGCTAAGTTTTACATGAGTCACAGGAAGTTCTCTCTCTTCAAGGAGAACCTTTCAGACTTTGAAATAAGCGTTCTCTGCGTTTATACAGATTATATCCAACTACACTGTGTGCAATTATTAGGTAATGGATTTTTTTGTCCACATCATCATCTCATCCATCATTTCGAACTCTGAGCTTTATAAACTTGAATGTTTATCTGCTGTGTTTATAATGTATATCAGGTGATGTGTATTTGTGTAAGGAGTGACGGTGTAGTCTAAGGAGATCAGGAGATTACGTAGTTTCTTCTCATCAATAGCCCAAAAAGAGATTTTCCTGAATCTGCCATAAAAATTGCTAAAATTTAACAGGGATGCAGCTATTTAATATGAAATATAATTTGAAATATTTAAGATATTGTACTGTTATCAAAGAATCAAACATTATGTAGCAAATAGTCAACAGGGTCACAAGAAATGTTGCCATATTCCACAACTGAAACCAACCTGGACTGTCAAGAAGTATGAGTATGAGAAGTGTGTCTCCAGCGTCTAGAATGGTTTTAAATGGGAGGACGTCATGAGATGATTCTCCTGGCACTGGTGTAATCTCTAGTTACTTTGATATAAGTATCCTGAGGGAGGGAAGGAGACAGAAAGGAAAAAATGAGCGTAGCCGCTGTTGACTTTACTACATGAAAGCTTCATTGACAACACGTGTTTTTTATCTTCATTTAAACTGGGAGACTGTGTCTGAACTCCTGACAGTGTGGGGAAGTTTAGGTGCTAGTATGGGAACGCTTTATCCCCTTTGGTGGATTTATTTATTTTGGGTACTATTAGATGTCCATTGGTTCGGGACCTAAGATTTGTAGTGTGATAAGTTCTCTATTAAGTATGGAGGAGCTAAACCGTTTAAAGCTTTGTAAGTAATCAGCAGAACTTTAAAGTCTAGACGATACTTCATGGGTAGCCAGTGTTTCGAGATTTTATAATAGGGTTTTTTAATTATATTGTTAAGATTTAGAAAGCACTCTGGCGGCTGTATTTGGAACTAACTGTAGTCTATGTAGTGATGACGCAGGACAGTCCATAAGTGATGGGTTTGAGTCCAGTCTGAAGGTCATGGATGCAGGAACTACCTTTTCCACAACAGCAATCCACAAAATGTTTCTTAGTTTGGTTATGTTTCTGAGATGGAAGAAAGCAGATTTTGTATCATTTGAAATATGATTTTTAAAAGAAAGGTGACTGTCTAACATATTGTCTAATTTTTAGATTTCTTTTCCAGGTTTACAGTGCAGACTTCTATTTGCAAATTGTGGTCTGAAATACTGCACGTTTTTGGACTGATAAGAGGAACTTCGGTTTATTTGAGTTTTCAATGAAAATTATTTGTCATCCACTAGTCTGTAGTTTCCGTATTCATAGGGATCTAGGTTTCATTTCTTTATAAGAGGATTTATATAAATGACAGCCATCTTTAGTGGTCCTGGGTCTCTTTTCCTAATTTAGTGGGTATATGATCTATTTAGCATGTTGTCGGTTTAGATATTGTGACAATTCTAGTTAATTCCTCTTGTTCTATGTGTTAAAAACAGAAGATTTTCTTTAGATCTGATGGTTAGTGCCATTTTACTGGATAAACTTGAGGGTTGATCTAATATCTTTCTCTAAAGAATTCCATGAAGTCGTTGCTACCAAAGTGCAAAGGAAAGTCCGGATCAGGTGATGATTGTGTATTTGTTAATTTAGCTCCAGTTTTAAATAAGAATCCCCGATTGTTTGTAAGGTTTTCTAAGTCTGGCTAATTGGTTGTGAATCTATCTCTAGTAAGTGATGTAATTGTTCGACCCTGAAGATAGCGAGTTTTAAAACTAACTTTTACAGTGTACAGGTTATAAGACGGTGATCTGTAATATCCACACTTTGGGGATAACATCTATGTTCGTTAAATCGACTCCAAAAGATAGAATTAAGTTTATTGTGAGATTAAAATGATGAGTAGGCCTGTTGAAGTGTTGAATTATACCACCTCTGTCTTATGAGTCATTTGCATCGTCTACATAGATATTAAAGTCTCATAGAAATCAATACTTTATCTGTGTTAACCAACAGATCCAGAACTCATGCATATAACAGAAGACTGGTGGGGTGAAGTCATTTAAACTAAAAGAATCATTTGGTGTAAGACAAGTTTTAGTCAGATCGTCAAATCATAACAATCTTAAGACAAAAATCTAGAATGATCACATTTTAATTGAATAATAAATTGAGTTTAAAATGAAATACTCAAAAGTGTGCTTTTTACCCTGAAACTGTTTCATGTTGTCTCATCTGCAAAACAAAGATATTATAAAAAAATGTTACCGAACATTAGAATTTACCGGCTACCAACATTCTTCAAAATATCTTCCTTCTTGGTTTGCAGGTGAATGAAAGTGATTTAAGTTATTAAATGATGCTGAGATTTTCTCTTTTGACTCAACTGTTCCTTTAAGTCATTTACTGTTGAGTAGAACATGATGAGTTCAGTCTGATCTCGCAGGTTTAATTCACTCACTCCTGTCTCGTTCGGTCTTCTTGGACTATCTTCATGTCTTTATCCGGTTCCTAATCTCCTTCCAAGCATGCCAAAAGCAATATACTGGCCGTCCAGCAATATCAGAAACATCCCCACTAAAGGTGAAACCAGGAGAGGCAGAAACAACATCTACAAAATGTGCCAACGCTGCAGAACGGTTGGATTTGTGCATTAAAGGGCAACTTAAAAACATCATCAAGGTTAGAGAAAGAACAGCAGGTCAGATAAAACTGGAGTTTATTGGAAAGAAATTCAATCAGGACGCAACACCGGCTAAAGTAGAATGGAGCGTTCCAAAAGAAGTGATCTTTCCTTGCATCTTCTCCATGTTAGAGGAAACATCTTTAATCATATAGTGTCACTTTAATGACGGGTTTTGGACACATCATGTGATCAGCAGTATGTGGAAATGTTCTGCGATCCTCCTGAAAAAGAGTTTGAGCGAGTAAACAGATCCGTTACGCAAGGAATATAACATCAGAAACAGTGCAATGGAATGCATTCCAAAGTCTCAAATGCAAGAAAATCCATTTTATTTCATCGTCATTGGTCCAAAATCACATTAAGAATATCAATGTGGGAGCATTTCAATGACAGGTCCTCGACTCTCTTAAAACAGCAGCAACCGTGTGATTGCTCAGTGCAATATAACGCTTATGAATTATTACAGGATTATCCTTAAAAAAAACAACAACAACACTTCCGTTCTCACCCAAAGTGAAGACGGACCAAATATACTCGTATACATTTTTCTGTATAAAACTTTGCACATTTAATACATTTCCAGAAAATACAAGCAAACCGGACGTACAAATCAACTATAAAATTATAAAACTCTCTCCGCTCTACTTTGTACATTTGCACAGAGATTGTTGTGTGGGTGTTTCTCCAACATCATGTCAACACAAAGTGTAAGTGAGTCTTATGTGTTTTATAGCCCCTATAGTACTTTTTTGAGTTTCGACTGCATATTTAAAGCATTCGAAAAACACGAATCTACTTAAACGACACGTTCGCAAAATCGATGAGGAATATAAAAATAAAATCTGTGACGTGAGCATACGATGCATTTAAATATGTGTCTGTATCTTCTCTTACCACTAAATATTAAGAGGCAACTTGGGAATATCTAGGCATTGGCGATTGTACCACCAACAAGAAAACATATACATACCGCGTACGTAAATAAACCTAAATAAAATTCTCTTTGCATGTCTTGAAATGTATATAAAGCCTTTAAAGATTGAGCAGCTGTGAATGTTTCGGTTCATTTTGTCAAGTGCATTTACAAAGTCACAAAGCAATGAAAAACTTTATAGTTAAAAAAAGACATTTCGGCAGCCCACACTACACAGGGAGCAACCGAAAAAACTGCGGTCAAAATAATATAAAAAATAGATAATATTGACATTATTGTCCGTAACGGAAGGTAAAAGCGAGAAGGGACGAAACGATGTGGCGAGGACCTCCCGTAAAAGATCATTCAACCTGACCTGAAAAAGTCTGTGTGTTTTTATACAGTTTTTACAGAGTTTTATATAAAAAAGCAAGTCGTGGAAAAGCTAGGTTATGCAGCCGTTTCTCGAATGGTGGTTTCAAGTCTCTTTGGGAGAACGTCACGTCTCGTGTCCAGGTTGATGACTGGCTTTCGACAGTGCTGTCCTTCGTGGTACATCTTTGTGTATATTGGGTTTGAATAGTTCATCGCCTGGAAAAGCAAAAGGATTTACTACATCTATATGGAATACGGGGGGTGCTATACAAACGTCTGATAATTACATTACTTAACAGTGTCATTTTCAGGCATTCATTTTTTATGCCTTCAGTCTGAAGTTTTCCCCAGGGTGTATTCAAACTAAAACTTTACATTTATTATAAATGTGGTAAACATTTAAATTCATATGGACTAGTACGCACACAGTGTTGTTGTGTGGTAAAGATTGTGCATTGATTTAAGCCTCCGTGTTAAAGGTGTTCACCTGTCCTGGTATAAGCTCCTTTGGAATGTTCTGGATCGGGAGAGTTTGTGCGTTCACAGGGTGTGCGGGTAAACTGCGAGGATCGCTCGACCTCACACACCAGCCCTGGAAAAAGCAAAGGAAAATATATTTTTAATAGAAAAAATACAAACGTTTATGGGACTATATTAATATCCAATGTTCTGTAAGCACTAAAATCTTTGAAGGCCAGCAGTATAATACAAACAAATTAAAATAGTAAATTTAACAATCTTTTTATGAGGGTTTTGGATACAAAACAAATTAAATGTAAAAGAAGTTTTGTTAGAGGAAGCACCAATAATATTACTGTAATGAAAAATATAAAACTAAAACTGTTATTCTGAATTCTGACCCCTTCATATTCTTACAGCAAAGATAACTGCATAAATAAACATAAATATAAAATGTCCTGTTGGGATTTTCTCTAAAGATAAGCCAAACACAAACACATTCTATGTGCTGGATGATCAGATACAACTGTAAAACACCTGAGAAATTTCCCCACCTCCATAAATAACGCAATTACGTTTTTATAGGGATCATTTAATCGCACATAAATGTTTTAAAAACGCAGATCAAATGCATCACAGGAAGTGATGTCACAGATGTATAGGTACCTTATGAGGGTCGAGGGTAAAGCTTGGGTGAAGAAAGCTTCCCACGTCTACGTGATTGTCGTGGTCGACTTCATACATGTTGTACGACGGGTTACCGATCTCCACGTTCAATCCTCCGTTTGCCATTGGTTGCCTCTGCACGTGTTTACCCCTGTTAACATATAACACATACATCCATCTCACAACACGTCTGAACACGACTGCGGTGATCTCGTTCGTGTGTTGTTGTCTGATCTGGGCTGTGGTTATACAAGTAACTTTACTATGGCTAACATTGGTTCAAAAGTACGTGATATCACATACATTATGTTTTCGATCAGAATAACAGAAGTTACAGCACATTCAAACTGATTGGAGACTCTTCAGGGCCTCATCACAAATCACATTTGCAGTTCTGTGATTGAATATCTAATCCTGTCTCACACAAATGATTTGTTGGTTTACCGTTGACGTCTTTTGCAAATAAGAAGCCCCAGCGTAACAGCGGTGATGATGAACACCAGGAGAACCAGGGGCACCACGATAGCGATACTTCCTGCAAAAAACAAAACATACATAAACACACGAGGACAAAACATTTATATTTTAAACATGCTGATGAACAATACTTTATTAATTATTATTTTATAATTTGATGTTGTGTTTTCTTTACTATGTACATTGAACAGTACGCATACTGCAATAGAACATTAGGGGAATAACCCGAGATCACTGCAGGGACCTTTGCGAGCCGTTTTGGGATGATCCTAACCTCTGTTAGCTAACACATCTAGACATTTGCAGCTGCTGAAATGGCATGAAAGGTACGTCTTGAAATGTCAGCCCTCGCACCGCACAAATGAAATGACCGAACTGTCTGGAAACGGACAGCGGCCGTCACCATAGGGGAAGATAATCAGACGGAAGGCCAGAATAAAGCTGGCTGATACCACAGACCTTAAACCACCGCCAAGCTTTAAACTCAATGTGACTTATAGAAGACTACACTTCACTGTGCTATTATATTAGGTTTAGAACTAGAACTATGATATTCCTTCAGCCTGGTAATTGTGTATTGAGATAATGTTCCTTTAATTCTTGATCCGTGTTTCTATTGAATAAGCAGATGTGATGATTTTATGGCTCTGGTATATTTAAATCTTGCAGCCTCAATCCTTATGTGACACCAACAACATGCCCTCCGTTTAGACATGAAATACATGTGAATATATTTCAAGATCCTTCTTGATTGATGTTGAATAGGAAACTTACTTTCATTGAAGTTTTCTGAGCGATTGGTTTTGGTGGCTGGTCTTTCGCACTGAGTACCCGACCAGTTTGTTGAGCATCTGTGAGATAGAATTATAATATACAAATGTACATATGTCCTTGTTGTCACCAGTATCAGGAAATGTGTAAAAACGTTGGTTTTCCAAACATTTTCTTATTTGTTATCAAAATATTCTTGCAACGACATTACTACTAAAATGTTTATTAATGACGTTATAAAATATTACAATAAAAACACTATTTTTGCACTGTTATGAAACATAACATTTGTATAACCTAACAGCAACGTTGGAACAATGTTGTTAGCACACACTTTTAGCCGGTTAAAAAAAACTATCTTTTGCATAAAAACATAAGTTTGTATAGAAGCATTTTCATAACTGATCTTGATAATTTGCACACAAGTTTACTTTTCCAAACCTATTGTGTGATTTGATTTGTATAAATAGGTTCAATGTAGCATGTTACTACTGTATGGTTATATTTTTATTTTAGTTATATTTAGTTATACAGCAAAAAATGTCCATCTGTATCTGAAACTATTGTAGTATTATAAAAATAAAAGAAATAAATGCTAAAGTATCTATTTAAAAATACATTTAACTTATGTAGTGACATACACATAAAATCAAAAGTAATAAATACAATGTATTTAACTGTATATAAAATAAAGAAACTTACCTACTGACATAAAAAATAAAACGTATTTGACTCTTTAT